>VXBQ01001571.1:274074-298841 GCA_013400175.1 Phainopepla nitens | reverse complement strand
AAAAAAAAAAAAAAGGTTGATTGCACTTTCATCATAAACTTTTATGGGATTACATCACTTCTGCAGGGATATTTTTTAATCACAGTTGTCTCAAATGGGAAATTCTGCAGGAATAACAATGTTTTTGCTCATTCCAGTTTGCAATCCCAGCACCACACACTGCTGACCCAATCCTGGATAACTCCAGGTCTGTCAAGCACAATGCTCGTCTCATCACTGAATAAATCCCTGCCAAAAAAAGATGCTTCTTGATAATCCAGAAAGGTGAATTGGTACCTGCCAATCCTCAGACTCAAAATTCTGTATTTTTCTGCACACCTTTGCTAGTGTCACTGACAAGGAACACATTTCCTGGGAGCATCCCATGATGTCAGTGACTCCCACAGAGCTTCCCCTGCCCTGAGCTCAGAGTTCCATAAAGATCGCAGGTGTCACCTTGGCAAAGGTTTTCCTAACAATGTGTTTAAGGTATCATGTGGCCTTATATTCCTTTCAAAATTTAATTCACAAGTAGGCAGCAAAGACCAGTTCTGGTCTTTGAAAAGGCTGAAAGTTCACTTATGCAAACAATATGTATTATTTAAACATAAAATAATAATTTAAAAAATAATGTTAGTCTATTCCATTTGTTTTTAACACGGATTAAATAAGGCTGAACATATTAACAACAATTTTCAATGCACACAAGCACACACAGCAGCAGGTAAAGCAGCTCTGTTTCTGGGATCAGGTTCCATCCAGCATGAAGGGACAGAAAAGCTGAATTTGAATTGATAATAACATTGTGACTTGAGCTCCAAGGAATTCCCTCCTCCTCAACCCCCCATCTTTTTTTTTTTTATTCCTTTTTTGCTTAAAATAATTAAATTGGATGAGGCAAGATACCTGAGCAGTGAACTTTTCCATTCCTCCATTTCCAAGGAAATAAAATCTAGCAACAACTTTATGCAAAAGCTTGTGCTCTATGCCAACGGGTCAGTGGCCAATTTAACCATAACAAATAATAGTCTAGTCTTTCAAAGTTTCAACTATTTTTTTTTAATTTTTTTTTTTAGGGGAAAGAAGAATCCGAGTGCTGGAAGACAGTTTGGATTTCCTCAGTATCCTCCCCCTGCCAAGTCGCGTTTTCTCTCTGGCTGGCGACCACATCTCCCTGTGAACATCTGCAAGCTGCAGCTCCAGACAGCCCCAGTGCAGCAGCTCTGACAGCAACTGGGGGCAGCTCTGCTCTGGAGTGATGTCATTCCCTGAATTCACTCCATTCAGGGAATATCCACATTCAGTGCCCCTTCCCCTTGCTCCTTCTACAACTCTGGTCATGGAGGAGTTAAAATATTTCAGTTCTGAGTTAAGGAACAGTAAAAGTTCTAGTCCAGAGACGCTTTTTTCCTCCTTTCCGATAGTGATTGGCTTCCCTTGCACCTCTTTTGTTTTGAGAATTTTGGAGTATGCAGACTTGTGTAATGCAGAGATTGCTTCCAATTTAATTTAGTTGTTTTGTCTTTTATCATAATGGAAATGAGCACAGGATCCTTCCCAGGCTTTCTGCCATGAAAGAGGAGGCAGATTTCACTGCTGTGGCTCCCCAGAACCACAGGGGAGGGAGAGCAGGGGGAGAAGGATTAAATAAGATGCTCATGGAGGGTCAGGAGATGGATTAAATAAGATGCTCATGGAGGGTCAGACAGCAACTTCTGCATTGCCAGCAAGCCCCAGACTCTGCTCTTGCACTCTGTGAATTAACATTTGCCAAAGTACTGCGTGGGATCTGCTGGGTATCATCCCCTAAGAGTCTAAAAAAGTCCTCGAGCCCTTTCTATGTTTTGGTTTGGGTTGATTGGTTGTGGCTTTTAGGATAGAATTCTTTACTTCAGGAAAGGCCCTGGCACAGGGTGTCCAGAGAAGCTGTGGCTGCCCCTGGATCCCTGGAAGTGTCCCAGGCCACACTGGATGGGGCTTGGAGCTCCCTGGGGTAGTGGAAGGTGTCCCTGCCATGGCAGGGGGTGAAATGGGATGAGTTTAAGGTCCAATCCAACCCATTCTGTGATTCTCTTGTTCCTGGAGAAGAATGTGGTAATGAGGGACCTGGTGAGTAGATCCTCTGCTTTTGGATCCAGAATTCAGTGTGCATTCAGATAAAGACACCACACATTTTGCTCCGACTGCCAACAGGCTGAGGTGTTTGTTTCTCTGAAGGTGTTTGATTTTTTTAAGCCTGTGCTGAATGGTTGAGTCTATCACACTCAGTGCTTTGGGTTCTCAAACAGTTAATTTCAGCTGTTGAGGCTCCTCCCTGCAGGTCCATGGCAAAAGCACTGCCAAAATACAGAGCTACACCTTCCAAAATTCCCTGCAGGAACCTTGGGCCTGGGCACTGCAAAAACCCCCACAAAACAGGGCCTGGGCTGGACCTTTTGAAACAGGAAAATAACAAACAGTGGCTAATGACTTCTCACAAAATCAATATTCGATCTAAAAATCATCATCCAGGAGAAACACACAAAGCTTTCAGGATTTACAAACATCTTTCCCACTTAGCAGATCTTCCTATGAAGCAGAAAATCAAATTACAGGTGCAAACACAACCCTTGGGGGTTTCACTTCAGGTACACCCCAAACTTAATCATTTTTGGACAGCCTGGATTCCAGGACAGCTGGAGGTCACAAATCTCTGTGGAATGGCTCATCAGACAGTAGGACACCTGGTTTTGGTGGCAGAGGTACTTCTGCCTGTGGGAGAAAATGGATTTCATCACATTCCAGCAGTCATCCATCCATCCATCCATCCATCCATCCATCCATCCATCCATCCATCCATCCATCCATCCATCCATCCATCCATCCATCCATCCACATGGAAAGGTCCAAGAAATATCACCCTGAAAGGATGAAGCAAATCCTGAGGATCAGAAGATGTTTGATTATTTATGACTCTGCTTCTACCCTTACACACACCAGGAAAATTCAGGATTTCTGCCACCAGCTGCAAGGGATTATGAACCCAACAGGAAGGTTTTATCCTGCTGGACAAAATGCGGGTCAGGATCAAATCACCAAAGCCTTCTCTTTACATGTGACTAGATATCTCAGTCATTGTGGGTGGTGTGATTTCCACAGCCGTGCTTTGTCTTGCTTTTAATTCTTTACAGTTTACAGTAAAGGAGCTGAAATTTCTCTTGGAAAAGAGGAATAGGTAGGGGAACTTTGAGATATCAAATCCATTGGGGAATAAAACTGAATTGTTAACAGGGCCCTTATACCAACAACAATCAGAGAAAACCAGACAGAGAATTCATCCCCTGGGAATTCTGGCCATGATGATGAGAGGACACCACATCCAGCCTGCAATCCCGTGGGCATTCCCTCCTTCCCTGTGCACATCGAGTGTAAATCATCCCAATGTTTGCACAGCCCCAGGGCAGACACAGCCCCAGGGCAGACACAGCCCTGGAGCAGCCAGGAGCTCCTGGTCTAATTCCTGAACAAAACGCTCAAGGATGTGAAGACACACAACACAAAATCAGCACATTCAGAAACTTCTCCAGAGGCATTTCCCAACAGGCTGCTTCAGCCACGTGGTCTGATTATCTCTGTCAAAAGGAGAGAGCAGATTACACGAAATCACAGCGTTACACTGAATTATGACGCTCTACAAACATGGCAGGAGAGCCTCACTTGTTGATGTGTGGGATAAATCCAAATACCTGCTCCTCGTTCCCTTGGCCAGCCGGTGAGCCAGAGCTCTCAGTGATTTGCTGGAAACCCCTGCAGAGCGCCAAGTTTCTGATTGCACTGCTAAACTCTCCTCTAAAACATGATTCAGCAAGACACAGCCTGCACCCCTGCAAGTGCAAGAGCTCCTCTGCTCCAGGGCTAAAGGGGTGGAGAGGAGAGAGGAAGAAAGCCACACACAACACAACACAAACAGAGCCAAACCCTGCTGAGGTATTTGTCCACCTGCTTGGACTGCACAGGACTGGAGCAGAGCAAACACAATCCCTGAGCTATCAGCAGATAGCACAGTTCATGGTTAACTTCAAGTAGCACAGAACACACCTCTTGAGAAACAGCAGCAGCTCAAACAACTTCAGAACAAAACTGAAAACACACACACGCCCAGCGCCTTCGGAAGGGTGGATGGCCCTGGCTCCCAAAACTCAGAACTGAAAGTACACGAGGTCACTGCTGCTGTACGTACAAAGCAATGGGAAAAACTGAAATGTTCTCTAATCCCTACCCAGCAGCGTTTTTCAGGTGCCTTATTTTCACCACATTAAGCCCCAAAAGATGCTTCCTGGCCCCTACGTCTCCACCCAGAACAAATCTCTGAGCTGTTTCTGTCTCTGATAAGGGTTTGCAGCGTGTCTAACACAGCGTTTGTGGGTGGGCCTTGCAGAGGCTGGGCCTCAGAAATTCTCCAGGATGAACAATCCCAATTCTTGCAGCTTTTCCCCACAGCAGAGCTGCTCCATCCCTCTTGGCCTCCTCTGGATCCATTCCAGCATCTTCCTGTGCTGGGCCCCGGGGCTGGAGGCAGCTCTGCAGGTGGGGTCTCACCTGAGTGGGGCAGAGGGGCAGAATCCAAATCCCTTTCCTGCTGTGGGATCAGGGCTGTGGGATCAGCCCAGGACTCAGGGAGGTCCTGGGCTGGGGCATTTCCAGCCCCTCACCCACCAACACCCCAAGTCCTTCTCCTCAGGGTGGTCCTGGATCTGGATTGATCCTGGGGGTTGCCCTGATCCAGAGTGAAGCTGGCAGCAGAGCTAATCTCAGGTAAGACAGTATTCCCCCCCACAGCATCCATTAGAGCCTGTTAATATCAGGATTACAGGTATTAATAACTCCTCCAGTGGATGTTAATATTGTGGGTTTGACTCTTTGCTGTGGAACACCCACCCTGACAAATCCCCCTCCTCACACAACAACCTTTTTTTTTTTTTCCCTAAGCCATCCTAAATGGAAGCCTATAAAATATCTGTGCTAAAGTTTAGTCTGGGATTAACAGGAGGGCAACAGCTCCGTGCCTCTCCATCCAGCACACACATTTCTCCCCCCACTAATGATAAAGGAGGGCAGAGGGAGGTGATGGCTCTTTCCACCCCCCTGATTTATAACTGTCCCTGGCTATAGGTCAAAGGAATGAGCAGTACCTGGGGAGCAGGGCTGAGGCAGGAGAGCAACCCCAGAGTGCAGGGGAGATAACTACCCCGGCTGGGCAGACAAATTAGATAATTAAATGGAAACAGGCGAGATAAATTGCACTTTCTTAATTGGGTTATCAAGAAACAATAGTGACTATGAATGACCTCACTGTCTGTGTAGTCTAACACTTCTCTCTGTAGGAACTAGGAGGGAGTTGGATCTGGAGGCCAGGGTTATTGTTGGCCTAGAAAATGAATGTTTAAGAACAACTGGGTTTTTTCCTCTCACCAGAAGCCATTACAGATAAAAATCTTAGGTCTGCTGATTTGGAAGTGGGAGTGTGCACAGGATGGAAGGAGAAGCATTGCACGAACCTGGGAGTAGATATCTCACCAAAGTGAGCTGAAGTGCAGGTCACTGCTGATGAACCTGGGCTTGCTCACACCCACCTGAATGGTTCAGGGAAAATGGTTATGTGTGCAGAGAGACAAAAAACACTGCAGAGCTCCTGAGATGGTCCAGAGAGCACAACGGGCAGAGAGCAGGAGACTGGGAATGAGTCAGCCCCCAGCCAGGCCAAAAAAAGACCCATAACTGGGATTTTGTGGCTCAAACCTTCCCAACACCACAAAGCCACAAGTGTGGATCTTCATGGAAGTCAGCACTGGGAGAAGGGAGGATAGGGAAGAGTGGAAAAGTTCTCCTTGACCATGAGTGGTGAAGGTGAAAGGAATGAGCAGATTTAGGAGCATGGGATTCAAACCAAGCTTTGCTGGAAAATCAGAATATTGTGATCCAGACTCCTGGTGCAAGGCCAGGATCAGACCCTTTATCACACTCACCTTGGCCCTCCTCACTCCATGGCTGCCTTTAAGGACATGGAAGAATTTGCTCCTGGCTGAGCCTGGCTAAAAGACTGTCAAGAGCTCCAATGCCAAATAACCCCTCTTCCTTATAGGGTCCTGCACTACAGGAGCTTGGTATTCTGTAAATAAATTTTCATAAGAATGAATAGTTCACAAGAAAGGCTTCACATTCACCTGTATTGCCAGGCAAGGCAAGAGGGCCACTAATTTCATCTTTTTACAGCCCTGGTGAAAACAGACCTAGGAAAACATTGCTCCAAAAATGAGCCTGTGTAGACTGAGCCAAGAAAATATTGAGCCATGTCACCTCTTCAGCAAAAATTGAATTACATCCACTTCTTACTATGCTGCTACAACAGAGCCTAAAGCCATCCAAATCCACTATTTTAAAACATTTTGAATAATGTCAGGATCTTGATACTATCTACGGAGCTATCACTCCATCAAGCTCAGATCCTGTTTGGAAAAAAAAATTTAAAAAAAATAAAAATCATATCCAGAAGTCCTTTGGAGCAAACCATACCAAACAACTCCCATGCTCACAGGAGCAGGGGTGGGAAGCTGAACGTGGACTTTCAAAGAACATTTGGAAGAAAGAACAAGCATATGGCTTATGTTTAAAAACCTCTCTTGATTCAACGACCCCGAGGCTACGGGGCTGCCTTGAAGCCCCTTGGTCTGGGCTGCCTGTGTGCTGTGTTTTGTTAAAACAGCCCCTTTTACCCTTCACTGAGTTAATGAACATTGTGATCTTGCTTGTGCTCAGTTATTAACATGCTGAAATGGATTCTAATTCCACACACACTTCCATGTAGCTCTGGTCCCCATTTAGGAGGCCGAAAGTTGCTGCACCCGACCAACTTCCCAGCAGAAAGTGCACTGCAGGATGTTTGCAGCTTGTTAGCTTGAACCTGAAGCACTTCCTCAAAGGCACTGCTACCTAAAGCTACTTTTACTCCGGGTTCCTATTAAGATATCACATTCTCCCTCCTTATTTTTATTCAAAATTACAGGAAACCAAAAACATCAAGTGTGGACCTTCTCCTTAAGCCTCCAAGAGATGTAATGAAAAACATAACTAAGGGCTGCATCCAAGAAGATGTTAAATATTTCAGTTCTGGAAAGGCCACTGACATCCTTCAGCTGGTTTCCCAGAATGGGACACCTTTGGGCACGTTGAGACCCAAAAAATATCAAGGAAAAGAAAGGAAGGCTCTGCCATTTCTTCTGCACCCCGAGGTCAAAGATCTCGAGCACCTGGGCAATGTCCACACCCTCACTGCAGCAGGGAAGGAGTGATAGCCTCATTTTTGGCAATAAACAGCCTGAGGCACAGGGAAAAACAGATCCTATGGCTCCTAGACAATGCATAATTGGGGGAAAAAAAATTAATATGAACAAAAAAGCCATGGAGTGGTTGACCAGTCACATGCTCTGTGCACAGCCTGGGTCCCTTCCTGTGTCCCAAGCCATTAAATATTAACAGGCTGGCTGCAAACCGAGTGCTTTCTGAAAGGAAAGATGACAGGACTTTCCACCTTGAGAAATATCAGGAATTGACTCCATCCGATTCCAGTTCCCTCCAAGCCCCTGAGGATATTGGCTGCCTGGTTGGATCTGCTGCAGGGAATAGGGACTGAGAACATCCCAGTGCTCCTGCTCTCCCTCTCCCAGGCAGGGGAACATTCTCCCCTTTTTACTTTGCAGGGAATTCTGAAATGAGAAATTATCCCCAGCATTTTTATGGAAATGTTTTTTTTCTCTGTCAGTGGATGGGATTCCTCCCCCCAAAAACTCCCAAAACCAACTCTGAAATCAAGCACCTCTGTGGGCTGAGGTTTAACAAGGCAGCTCTACAGGAATGAATATTAACGTGGCAAAGTCCTCTGCTTTTATCTTGTTAACGTCAGACATGCAAATAAATCTTTCATTATTTACAACTTTGGATTTCCTTTGACCGACTATTTGCAAGCAGAGTAGTAATTACATTTAATTTTAGTTAAAGTCAGGTCATTTTACTCCTAAATTTTTAAAAATAAATTAATTAAATCATCCCCCTAGCTGCTGCCAGACAACTAAAATTCGCTTTTGAATCCATTCAGCCTCTTCTTAAAGGAACAAAGCCGTGAATGTTCCCCCAAAAGCAGAATCCGTGATGGATAATTTCCCTTTATGTATGAGATCAATGGATATGGGTTCAACATAAAAATCACAGTTCCCATTTGGGAGATTTACATGAACCCTCTGCAGTCCTACTTTATAGTCAAGCAGGGGAGAGTTAATTATTTCTCCAGAATTTATCTTCTAAATGGATATTCAGTGGCTCTGTTATTCACCCTACTTTGCAATGAACTCTGCACTTCCCTACTTTCCTCCCAGGAAGAGGCAATCGAAGACAAAAGCCTGCAAATGATAGACAAGGGCAGAGGCCATGTCCAACTTTGATATCTTGTTGATAACGTATTGTACAATTAGATCAATTTGACAATTTCCATTATGGCTGATAAAATATTTATCGAGCCTTGGAGATGATGTCTGATCCCTGTGCCATTTGTTTCACTAATGGGGGAGATATTTACCAAATCAGGGGAAAGCATTCAAATTTCACATCCTCATAGCCTCCCCAACATTAGATTTGCAAATTACTGGCTGAAGCCGTAAATTACAGCAGAGCACAGCCAGGCTGATGCCAGGCTGACAGGGTAGGTGGATGGCTGGCGATGACATTGTTTCACAGGAGCATTAATCATAGCAGCAAAGAAAATACTCTCAAATTGGTCCATAAGTCTAAATATTAAGGAATGAGAAGCGGGTTGCCGGGAGATAGCTTTAGCTGCAGCTGGAAAATTAGGAAATGAAAAACCCTTTCTATTATTTAACAAATCATCTTAATAATGTTTTATGCTGTAGTGCCAGCAAGCAAAGCAAATTCCTATTCTTGCCCATTTGCTCTTTATCCTCATTGCTCTTTAATAGGAATATTAATAATCTGAGGATTGGTGCAGATGTAGCCTGAGCTGTATTTTTCTTCTGTTGTAGCTTAACTAAAACCAGGACAAATACTGAAGGAAAACAGAATTTTGATTTCCATGTTTAAACCGTTTGCTTTGTCAGCAGCACCAACGGGGGCTTGAGCTGCTCTTCTGTTCTGCTCAAGGTCAAGCACATGTTTACTTCTGTGCAGGCCAAACTTATTAAAATCCCACAAATCAGATAAACACCAGAATCCAGCTTACCATGGATGAGAGAGAAGCCTGTAATCTCAGGGGGGAAAAAATACAGGTATCATTGTTGCTTAAACACGAGCCCTGCTGATTAATTTAAGAGCAAAGCAGCACCTTTACAGGGGTGATTAGACAAGGAACAGATTCAAATGCTCCGTGCTCAGAGCACTGTCAGCCTGAGCCTCCCAGCACCCTGGCCCAGGGTTGCTCAGACACCACTAAAATAAGTTGAAGGTGACACATTTGTGTGGCAGACGTAATTAAAGGTATAATGTTGGTGCTAGAGGTCAGAGCTGCAGAGTCCTAAGGCAAAAGCGCTTGGAAGGAAAGAGCTCGGGAATAAGGGAATGAAGAATGAGGCTGCTCAAGCACCTGACACCTCCCAGTGAGTCAGGGGAGGGGATTCTCTCCACTCTGCTCTCCTGAGATCCCACCTGGAATGCTGCAAACACTTCTGGTGCCCCCAGGGCAAGGACATGGAAATGCTGGAGAAAGTCCAGATCATGAAGTTCCCAAGGGAACTGGAGCACCTCCCCTATGAAGCCAGGCTGGGAGAGTTGGGAATGTTCATCCTAGAGAAGAGAAGGCTGTGTGGAGACCTCACAGCACCCTCCAGGATCTGAAGGGGCCACAGAGAAGGAAGAAGGACTCTAGACCAACAGCTGGAGTGGCAGGGCAGGGGAAAATGGGTTCAAACTGCAAGAGGGGAAGTTTAGATGGGATATTGGGAAGAAATTTCCCCCTGTGAGGGTGGGGAGGCCCCGGCACAGGGTGTCCAGAGAAGCTGTGGCTGCCTCTGGATCCCTGGAAGTGTCCAAGGCCAGGTTGGACAGGGCTTGGAGAAACTTGGGATAGGGGAAGGTGTCCTTGCCCATGGCAGGCGGTTGGAAAGAGATGATCCTTAAGGTCTCTTCCAACCCAAACCTTCTGTCATTCAAACTAAATTTGCAAAGCTTTGTCTCTCAAGCCTGGTGTTCAGTTTTTCCTACCTGTCACCAGTAAAAAACAGCTCACAGAGGTCCGAATTCCCAGCAGGATCCCAGCTGCCCAAGGGCTGTGCCTCAGTGATTCCCACTGATGGCTGGATTTCCAACAGAACTCCACACCTAGGGCATACTCACATCTTCAGAAAACTCCAGCTGCTACTCAGTGCCTAAATGGCATTTGTGCCTCACATTCTGGGTTTTTGGACACACCACTGGTGTTAGGCATCTATTCTCCCTTTAAAAATCCATTGGAAATTCAGAGGAGAGTTCATAAAGGACCTTGAGATTGAGCAGGGAAAGGTTTGCACAGTTACAGTGTCAAATAAAACGCTAAAGAATGGGTTTGCCTCAAGCTTTGCCTCTGTCAAAGTCTTCAGCACTATCTCTGTCTGCTGGATTTGTGGGTTCCATCAAAAGGAGCAGCACAAGGTGACCATAATGGTCTTCTGTTGTGTAGCTCCTCCTCCCCTTCCCAAGGGAAGATGTAATTTCCTTTTTTCACTGGGGAAAAATGTCTTAATCACCAGGGCCTGCAGACTGTCAACCTTTCCTCCTGAAGCAGCTCCTCCTGCACAAAGTGAGGCAGCAGGAAATTGTCCCCATCAGTTGAACTATTACCTAAAGGTTAAAAGATGCTCTCCCCGTTAATAGAGTAAAATCATAAATAATAGCTGTATCTCCTCAGCAGATTTTCCGAAATACAAAGAATTCAGTGTCACCAAAACAAATGAGATGATGACAAACTAACAGGAGGTACTTCATCCCTCAGGTCAGTACCTAACAAGGAGGGGTTTTGTGTAGAGGAGTTACACAGGCAGCACATCCCAAAACAAGGCCACGTTTTGGGGACATTCTGAGGGTCCAGATCTCTCCCTGCACACCTGGAGCACTGAACTGGATGGTGCTTTTTAACCTCCCCAGCTCCCACTGTCACCTCTTTCCTCTGCTCCATGCCTGCTGAACAGTTCTTACTGGTTTATACTTCCCCAGGCCTGTAAAATGTATTTCCCTTCGGCCTGTAAAATGTATTTCCCTTCGGCCTGAAAGATTTGTTTTCCTTAGGCCTGAAAGATGTATTTCTTCTAGGCCTGTAGGATAGATTTCTTTTAGGCCCATAAGGTGTGTTTCTTTCAGGCCTGTGAGATGTCTCTTAGGGTTGTGAGAGGTGTTTCTCCTAAACCATAAGATGTGTTTCTCTCAGGACGTGTAAGATGTGTTCTTAGACCCATAAGATGTATTTCTTTTTGGGCTGTAAGGGCCAAAAAGCCTTTTTAGGCCTTTAAGATGTGGTTCTCTAAAGCCCATAAGATGGATTTCTCTTAGGCCCATAAGATGGATTTCTCTAAGGCCTCTGAGATGTATTTCTCCTAGACCTGTAAGATGTGTTTCTCTTAGGCCCATAAGATGTTTCTCTTAGGCCTGTAAGATTCATTTCTTAGCACAGGACACCTCTCACATAACCTCTCCTTTATGAGAGGTCATATTTCAGCACAGGAGAAAATTATTCACCTCTGAGCTCTCTGCCAAGCCCTTGTCACCCTTGTAGATTTGTTGTATAAAACAAGAGCCTGTGGAAGCTTCTCCCAGGGCATTTTGAGGCTCAGGAAAAAAAAAAAAGTTGAACTCCTTATTGCTCCTGATGTCTTAAAATCTAGCACAGCTTCCCAAATCACTTTCAAGGTCATGATTATACATTTTGCCAGCCCACCACAGACCCAAAGCAGCAATTGTTCCTTCCACCCAGTCATTCCCAGTGGCAGGGGAGAAGTTGCTACACCTTTAAGAGGGAAATCTGTGGGCAGTGCTGCCTGTTGGGTTCGAGATAGCAAAGTTATTGTCCTTTGGGCTGTCTGGCAGCCCCTTGTGTCCCTTGGATTTATCTCACACACATGATGCAGCTTTGTAGAAGGGATCGGGAGGGACTTTGCATTCCTCTGGTGGGATGATATGAGTTTGTATCTAAATCTGTTCCATATGACCCACCTCACATGGTTGGTGTCTCGCCGATTCACTTGGAAAGGTCAAGAAGTGTTTCAGCTGAGGCTTCAAAGTCAAGGGGTTTGTTAACAGCAAAGAAAACCCTACTGATAGAATTGGGACTTCATAAAGGTGCTGTGAACGCTCCTTATTCTTTTGCATTGATAAATTTTGAGGCAGAACTGGCACAGGTGAGGCTTCACATGTGAGACCAAGGCTCTCACAACCTTCCCACATTAGAAGATGGAGCCTTAAAACAGTCTGGGATAAATAAATCCTTCCAAGTCCCACAAAATCTGCACTGTCGAGAGGGTTTCTCACCAAGTTTCTAACAACAAACAACACTTTCTGAACTGAGATTCTTGCTTTGCTCCCAGCCCAAGAGAGCTCAAAGCTGTGCAGAAAAGCGAACCAAAACAGATCAAACAAATTCAAAACCTTCCCAGGTCACTTGTCTCAATAATGAGCTACTGGGAACCAGTGACAGTGACTGGGGCCAGCTCTGACCCCAGGTTTGCTGAGCAGGGTGCCCTCCCCATGCCATAACCTTGACTTTCAAATCAACACCTCCCAAAAACAAACATCTCACAGGGGATTTATCTCTGGCAGAGCAGCTCTCCTTTCTCTGGACAGCACAGTCTCACACCGAGTGCCTCCACTCCACTCGCATATATATTTTTGGGATATGATGGCAGACCCCAGACTACCAGATCAGTAAAGCAGAAAACAACCAATATTTTTACAAGGGGAGAATTTGAGGGACCTAAGATTTTTTTATTGCATACAATGATTTCTAGAATTTAAATCTCTCCAAAGGGTTGAAATTTCAAATCATGAAAAGCAAAGCAGAGAGAGGAATGATAAGAGAAATAAGTTTTAGCCAGGCTGCTGTATTTTAAGATTTCCAGGCTCTGAAGATCATCAAGAGGGACAGAGCAGGAAGAGGTAAAATGCCTAGAGATATTTCTCTGAGGTTCTGATTTCAGGGAAAAGAAAATCAAGCTTATTTGTAACCAGCAGGTAAAAGGAAGGTTCTGTCTTATTGTTTCTGCTGAAATTTGAACAACAGCTGTGCTGCAGTTCTGTGCTTCCCCTCTTTGGGAGAATTGTAGGTAACATGGAAATACCTGGTTTTCATGAGGCAATACAACCCCTCGAGTTACCAGTGATCCTCAGACAGTGATGCTGTTTAATGCCAGCCCTCAAAACACAAATCAACCAAAATAAATCTACGAAAATCTCCATACTTTAAAGAAAAATCCATATTGGCATTGGCTGGGATGATTTGAGGCTCTCATGTCTGAGCACAGGCAGGCAATAGAGGAATTCATTCAGAAGCACTATTAGAAAATCTGATTATTTCTACCAGTTTGGATGGTAAAATCCATCCAACCTCTCTCAATCAGGTTTGACATGGCCAGCTTCATTCTTGGTCCACAGGACTCACACAGACCTCAGCCAGGAACAAGAGGAATATTTTTAGGATGATGCCATGGCCTAAGAACTACAACCATTAATTGAAGTCCCCACAGTGTTGTGTATTCATGAGTAGCTTTTGTCCCCTCAAATGGAACAATAATAGATTAACAGCTGACTATCTCCAAAATCAGCACCTTCACTTCCTTCCTGACGCAGACACTTAAAAAATTCCCCTTTTCCATGCGACTGTCATGAAGAATCACAGCAGGTTTGGGTTGGAAAGGACCTTAAAGCTCACCCAGCGCCACCCCTGCCATGGCAGGGACACCTTCCACTACCCCAGGGTGCTCCAAGCCCTGTCCAACCTGGCCTTGGGCACTTCCAGGGATCCAGGGGCACCCACAGCTTCTCTGGGCACCCTGTGCCAGGGCCTCACCATCCTCACAGGGGAGAATTCCTTCCCAATATCCAACTTGAATTCCTCCTCTTCCTGTTTGAGCCCATTCCCCCTAATCCTGTCATATAAAAAGCCCCTCTCCTTCATTTTTAAGCCTTTCCAGGTACTGAGAGGCTGCAATAAGTTCTCCCCGAAGCCTTTTCTCCTCCATGCTGAATATCATGGGTACTCTCAGCCTGTCTGAAGCTCTCAGAACCACCAAAGGCAAGAATTAAGAGCTTGAATTCATTTCAGAGGCTGCATGAACACGCAGAAACCAAAGTGGCCTCTGCCACCACACCTCCAGAGCGGGTCAGTGCTGGCACAACAAAGCGCTGAGGGCATCGCCCCAGTTTTCTCCCTCGTTTAGAGAAAGCTTTCACAAACTCCCATCTCCAGCAGGCCTGGTGGGTGGCCAGTGATTCCCCTGCTGCACTGGCAACTCCGACTCCTAATCCCCCTGCTAATTCCCGGGGCTGATTCGCTTTGCTGGCCATGGATAAGTCGTGTCCCTGGGTCCCGCACACGGTGACCGGACACCACCTCTCCCCGCTCGCGAGCCAGCTCCGGCCCGAACAAAAGGCAGCCTGTTTGGTCACCCTTCCTTCAGAGAGGCTTAAGGACATTTTTGTCATTTTTGAACAGCTAATATCTTGCAGAGGGGGGCAAAAAAAGGGGGGAAAAAAAAAAACTTGCCTAATCTCTTTAAATTTAATCTTTACTTCTTGAAAAATCTGAGCGCAGATGCTTAGTGCTGGACCATGTTCCATTAGACTAATTAGGTCAAGATTACCTACAACGGTATGACTCCACCAACTCAATTTAAATTCCCTCCCTCCTGTCCCTAAACTTGCACTGTTTGGAATTCTGCTCCCTTTTTGTCTTTCCTCCCCTAGAGAGAACAAAGTGTGCAGGCAACTATTAATAAAAAGAGCTAATATAGAAATAAAACACCTGAGTGAATGAATAGCAGAGGGAATCACAGAGTCCTGCAATGGTTTGGCTTAGAAGGGACCTGAAAACTCATCCAATTCCATCCTCTGCCACAGGCAAAGACATCTTCCACTATCCCAGGGTGCTCCAAGCCCCATCCAGCCTGGCCTTGGGCACTTCCAGGGATCCAGGGGCAGCCACAGCTTCTCTGGGCAACCTGACCAGGGCTTCTCCACCCTCACAGGGAAGAATTCCTTCCCATATCCCACTTCAGCCTGCCCTGTGGCAGGGGGAAGCCATTCCCTGTGTCCTGTCCTTGTAAACAATCTCTTTCCATCTTTTTTGTTGGCTCCTTCAGGCACATGAGGCCACCCTGAAGCTTCTCCTCCAGGCTGAACGACTCCAACACTCTCAGCTTTTCCTCCCAGCAGAGCTGCTCCATCCCTCTGATCATCCTGGGGCCTCCTCCAGACTATCTCCAGCAGCACCAGGTCCATCCTGTGCCACTGAACCTGAGCTTTAGCCCCACTGCTTGTCCATTCCCTCTCCAGACAGCCCCAGGAGCTGATTTCACTGGTGAAATCAGTGAGATTATCTCCACAGAAATCACCAGTTTAGCTGAAAGGGCTCACTGCCGTGGCCTCTCAGGCCCTGAAGGTGCAGAGATAAGGGGAGCAGCCAAAGGAAGGGTTCAGCCCCACCTGGCAGGAGCAAGGACAGGTGAGATCCAGCTGGGCAGGCAGAGCAGCAGTTCTGCTGGCCAGGTGACAGGAGCACAGGAGGTGACAACAGTACAGGAGGTGACAGGGACACTGCCCTGAGTCCCTGCAGCAGCCCTGAAGTGCCGTGTGCCACCTCCTGCCATGCACTGCAAAACATTTCAAAGCAAAGCAGCAGCTGTGATGTCTGCTTTAAACATTTCATAACAGACTTATGGGATCACAGAACATCCTGAGCTGGGAGGGACTCACAGGGATCACCCAGTCCAGCTCCAGGCCCTGCACAGACACCCCAAAGTCCCACCCTGTGCCCAGGAGCATTTTCCAGCTCTCTCCTGGAGCTCTGGCAGCCTCGGGGCTGTGGCAGCTCCTGTTCTCAGTGACCTGAGAGGCAGCACAACACCAAGCAAGCACTGAGCTTGGAGTTTATTCCTGCTCACTAAACCAGCACTGCAGAGTGAGGTAGAATCAGGTGAAGTACTCATCCATTGATATTTTCAGGTTTTCTCTCCTCAAAATGCAAATTTTAGTGTTTGGAACCTTTTCAGACTCTGTTAAAGTGCCTGAAACAACCCAGAATAATTCCCTGATAAACAACCACGGGAGGAAAAGGTGTGAAGTGCCTGGTGTGGCTCAGGTGTCTCTGGGCTGGGTGTTTGCTTCTCTCTCTCACAAGCAGCTCCTGATGACCAGAAACAACCCTCAGGAAAACCTTTATCAGAAATTCTGGTTATCTTCAGGGTAAAGGCTTTGAGAAAGTCAAAGGTTCCGCAGGATTTAAGCAAGAGCAAACCCGGAGCAGTTCATTTTTCATCCCACAAATGTTTAAACACAGGCATAACTTTACACACTCATTCACCCAGTGATGCATATCAAATGTGGGCTTGTCATTTCCTTTCCTTAAAAATATGTTTTATCCGACTTAATGTGGAATTTATTTAAGACACAAGATCAGTTATTAATATGTTCTTTCAATTTTGGGAAGACATGAATATCTCCTTTGGCTGCAGAGCATAATGGTCCATTTGTCAGCGAGGCAAGCCTCTGGAGGGATGAGATTTTTTATTTCAAATACACTTTAGCAGTTATTGGAAAAGATTCAGCATTTTTCTGGGAGAAATATGTCATGAAAGTAGAAAGATGAGGGAAATGCTTGTATGCAACACAGGCTTTTCTCTGATAGCAGCCTGGTGCCCGTCTGGACAGATCCCTGAAGACACAAGAAATCCCAATTAAATCATGAGTGCAGAGCTCTGCCTACATGGAGCTGATGTCTGGATCAAGACCTTGGAATGTCAGCTTCAAAATTTCCCTGGCAAGTGCATCACTCAGCCTCTAGATAGGAAAAACTCGAGTGCAGGCAGGCATTTCCCTCCTCTTTCTATTTTAGGGACTTGTACCTCTAAGGAAAAAAAAAAGAAAAAAAAAAAGAAAAAAAATTATGATGACAACAGAAACCACCCAACTTCAAAAAAAAAATCAAACAAACAAACAAAAAACTGCTGCATTCAGCAGGAAAAGTGTGAAAGGAGGGACGCTGAGGCATCAGTGAGCCGAGGAGTAGCTGATTAACTTCAGTCTGATAATATCCTCCAATATTTCAGTCAAATCTGTGGCATGAAATACAACATGGAATACAACACATATTTGATCTCTCTCACACCAACTCAGAGCGAGGCAATAAATATTTCCCTACCGAATAATTTCCCTGTAAGCAGAGATTTACTGTAACCCAAATCACAATTTACTCATTTCAGAGCATTAAAAGCTCATCAGCCTCTCACTGGAACTTGGATCCCACAGCACAACTACCAGACAGTATCCATAGGAAAAAAAAAATTGCTATAGATGTTTTATCCACTAAGCTGGGGGCATGGGGCTGATTTTAGTTCTCTTTGTAGCCATCTAGAAGACAGGAAAAAATAAGATTATTAAAAGGAAAACAATAAACAATGGTGGCCTTTTAGTGACTGGGTGGTTATGTTTAGAACTAACATTTCCAAACTCAAATTGACAGGAACTAAACACAATCAGGCTTGGGTCAAACAAAACTTCTGCAAGTAAAACAATGAAAACTCTACTGGCTCCAGCAGAATTCCCTGCCTTGGAAAGGTTAATTCTCTCTCCTCACTCTCACAAATCCATAAAAAATGATGCGTTTGCTGCATCAAGAAGTGGGGAAATAATATCTTCCCAATAAGCCAAAAATTATGTGCAGCAAAGAGAATCTAAAAGAAAAAGTGCTCAAAAAAGGATTTGGGGAAGGTGGAATTCTGGCACGTCCAAACACAGGCGTTAATGGATTTTTGAATAACTCAGTGCCACACAGTAACAGGGAAGCACCTGCCAAAAGGACAGCAAGGTCAGGCAGGTGTCACATCCATGTTACAGCCCAGGAAATTCTCTGAGCACTGGCTCTGGCCTTCCCCAGCAGCACCCCCGAGATGCTCTCAGAGCAGCACGGAGGGTTTATAACTTGCTTTTTCCTCTGGTCCATTTTCTTTTCTTTAGATGTTTTTGTTTTGTTGCACACACCACCAAAAATAAACACGAGCGCTTTAGGATGCCCACGCTTCCCCTCTTTCCCCACCAACCCTTCCCTGCTCCTGCTCCAGCCAGGATCCCACTTTTATTTGAGGAGGGAGAGTGTCAGGATACGCTCAGAGCGACTCAAACCCCTCAGCAGGCAGAGCAAACAGTGCAGTGGGAGCGTGTTTGTGTAAAACTCCATCCCTAGGGGCTGCTCTGGCTGCCAGCAGCTGAGCAGAGAGCGAGGCCAGGCACCTCTGGGAGCTCTGTCCCCACCTGCCCCAGCTCAGTCTTGGGAGAAACTCGCTTTGACCGATCCATTCCCTCTTATCCTCATCCCAAAACTGCCCCTTCCCCTGCCAGAGAGCTCCTGCCCGTGCCCAGATCCCTGGAACCCTGGCACACGTGGGTGAGGGATGGCCCCGGTGACAGTGACACGCAGGCTGGTCACACAGCATGGCCCAGGCACATGGAAATACAGAATGTCCTGAGCTGGAAGGGACCCACAAGAATCACTGATCCAGCTCCTGGCCCTGCTCAGGACACCCCAGAATCCCACCCTGTGCATCCCCAGAGCGATGTCCAAACCCTCCTGGAGCTCTGGCAGCCTCGGGGCATTCCCTGGGAAGCCTGGGCAGTGCCCAGCACGCTCTGGGGGAAGAACCTTCCCCAAAATCCAACCTAAACCCCCCTGGCCCAGCTCCAGCTGCTCCCTGGGCCCCGTCCCCGTCCCAGATCAGTGCTGCCCTTTGTGGGGAAGCCGCAGCCCCTGAGCGCTGCCCTCAGCCTCCTCTCCTCCAGCTGAACACACCTAGTGCCCTCAGCCGCTCCTCCTGTGGCCCCTCCAGACCCTTCCCCATTTTTGCAGCTCTTTTTCAGACACTTTCCTGGCTCTTCTGGCTGCCAGGACACCCCTGCTGCCACGGTCAAACCTCGGTCCTCGCAGCCCCGTGTGCTGACCCTCAGCCCCAGCCCCCTGCCCAGCCGGGGACCCCCGGCCGCCCTCCCCAGCCCCCCGAGCGCTGCTCCCCTCCAGCTCCCGGGGCAGGTCAGAATATTTAAACAGTTGTATATTCACAGCCCACAAAGGAGGGACGAGAATTACCCAAGGACAGGGTTAGCCGTGCGATCAATGCATAATCAGATAACTGCTCCAGCTTTTTTACAAGTCTTTAAGCAAAGATCAGCCACTCAAATTCTAATTCCTTTTGCTAATTAAGCAGCCTGTTAATTGCTCTCGGGGTCTCTAATGCCATGTCATTATGCTTTTTAACAGCCTGCTTGACATCAATAGGGCTGCGAGCTCCACACAAACAAAGCGGGCACCCAGCACTTAGTGAATTAGGCGGCCGCGGGCGCTGGCGCTGCGCCTCCCGCGGGCGGCACTTCGGTACCGCGGGGCAGCACCGAGCGAGCCCTTCCAACCCTTCCCAAGGGGGCTGTGATGCCAGCATCCCCCGGCCACACCGCCCCGCAGCCCCGGCTCGCTTTCCCCGGGACAGCCCCCGCGGGGACACGCTTGACTCCATCCCCATCCCCATTCCCGTCCCCGTCCCCGCCCCCCGGCCCCGGGACGCTCTCAGCACAACATGTGGCTGCAGCTGAGCGACTCCGGTTTCCGCAGCCCATTATCCCGGAGGAATTCCCCCGTGAGCCGCTGAGTGAGGGGCCGTGGCTGCCCCGCGCAGAGCAGGGGCCGGGAGCGGGGCCGTGGGGGGCGAGGGGTGCTCGCATCACACAGGGTGACGCTGATTCCACAGGGACACGCACCCAAAGACACGGTGCCACTTTTCAATCCCACTCCGGGATGGGAAGGCTGCACCCAGCAGCGTGACGGGCACAGGGCCCCTTCCCAGCAGGAGGAAGAGGAGAGTGAGAAATTTCTGTGCCCAGAGAAGCTGTGGCTGCCCCTGGATCCCTGGAAGTGTCCAAGGCCAGGCTGGACAGGGCTTGGAGCAGCCTGGGATAGTGGAAGGTGTCCCTGCCCATGGAACTGGGTGAGCTTTAAAGTCCCTTCCAACCCAAAGCATTCCCTGATTCTGTGAATTGCTCCTGGGGTGCCCCCCAGGTTCCCCACCAGCCCATGACAAGCTGGGGGGCTGCAGACCCTGAGGGTCCCAAATTGCTGGCTTGGGCACAAGGCCACCACCACAGGAGGCTCCTGTCCCCTCGGGATGAAGGCAGAGGGAGGCCTGGGTTGAGGAAGGAGCAGTTGTGGAGCCAGCACCATCAGAGGGCTGTGACAAAGCAAAACCTGCACTCCCTGTCCTGGCACTGGGGCCATCTGATCCCACCCTCAGCCCTGGGGCACTGCAAACAGAGCTTCAACCACTCATCTCCACCTCATCTCACATCTTCTCATGACTGCTTTTGTCTCTGTTTGTGATGTGGACAAACTGAATTCATCTTTTTTAACATCTCCACCTCATCTTGCAGCAAAAGACCAGAGCTGCCCTGCGCAGGTGGAGGTTCCAGGCCAGCAGGATCACTCTGCTTCGCCCTGAGAGCTAAACATGACCATCAGTTATGAGAGGTCAAGATAAAACTCTGCCCTACGAGCACTCCCAGAGCCTGAGAACTGCCCTTAGGAATCTCAAATTGATGTGAGATCTCCCCAAACCACAGAGATCTTTGCTGGGAGTGAGCAGCCATCGTCCATGTGGCAAACAAGAAAGGAAGGAAAGCAGGCAAACAGCCTGGGTTTCCCTGCCTCTCAGGAATAATGTTACAGAGATTTTGGCATCCTGAACACGCCAAGCTCTGCATGACCCACGCTGCAGCTGAAGAGTCACTGTTATAACGCATGGAAAATATTTTCAGTTCTACTCAGAATGCATAAACTGTCTTATGTTGCAAACCAGGGCAAGTCTGGGTAAAATATAAAACCATGAACAAGCTGCTAGAGCAGACAGATCTGCACTGGAGCAGAGTCAAAGCAAAGTAACCAAACCAAGTGTGAGTCGTACTGGATCTGCCCAAACTCAGCTGTTATTTCAGTCTTTGTTTTTACATCATTCAAAAACATCACAAGTGAGCTGAGGGAAGAATCCTGCACACAAAGATATATCAAAAAATCCAGGAACACAAACAAAAAGCATCATATCCTAGAAAAAAAATGAGTGTAGGTACAAACCATGTCTTACAAATATTTGTTTCCGAAGAAAACTGAGGACACAATCTTGAAAGTGCTTATCCATATTCCTAATATTTTTTGCCAGTGTGTAGCCCAAAACATTCATTTAAGAGGACTTAATGTCCTCATATGGACAAAGCTAAGCAGTCTTAAGCCACAAGTTTAAGTAAAAAGACTAAGAAATAAAAGTTCTTCTAAACAAATTATTAAAGCATATTTTTGTATTTTGCAGCAGAAAATTAAAAATGCTTTAGCACTTGGCAAAATATTCATTTGTAGGTAGCAGATTTTATAAAATCAATTAAGCATCAATTATAGGAAAAAGAAATAATTATTCTTAGAAGCTAAATTAGGGATGACTCTTTTCTCTTGAGGACCAGATGTTTGCTTTCCACTATCAGGTTGTTGCTGGCCCTCGGTGCAGAAATTTGGTGTTTGGGCAAAACAAATTCTAGCTGGGAGCTGACACCGCTGTTCTTGGGATCTCAAGGCCCTGGGCTGTGACAGAAAGGATCTTTCAGCACACAGAAAGCAGCACTTGGGGAGCTCTCACAGGTGATGAGAGGGTGAGACACTCAGGCTTGGAGATGTGGGATTGCTGAGGAAGTCACCCCTCACTGCTGCCCCTCTCCTCCTCCTCCTCCTCCTCTTCCTCCTCTTCCTCCTCCCCACTCAGGACCCATAACAGTCACACACTGAGCTGACCCAGTGAGTGCTGACTGTGGCCCCTCATCACTTTTAAGCCCCAAGCAGACAGAGGAAGTCTCAGGTACACCTGGCGGGAAGTTTCGGCCAAGCTTTCTCAGTTTTTCTCCAAAAAGCTTCACCTCAAAACAGCTAAAAATGTGGTGGCAAGGGAAGTGAGGCTGGTGAGAATGGGAATTTTAACCAAGGTGCCTCTCACTGCAGGTAAATCCTGTCAGGATGGGAAACATCCTCCCCTGCTCTCCCTCCAGCAGGGAACTGGGGTTTGTTGCTCCAGGGCCACTGCTCCTGCCTAGGTGGGGTTGTTTGCAGGTGGGTCACAGGTTGAGGGAGACCCAGGTTTAAATGGGGTTAAAAAAAAATAAAACCCAGGTTTTATTTGCCCTATTCATTGGGTAGTTTGGCGACCAAATCTGTCTGGATTTTGGTATAAATGCTGAAAGTTGCTCACTTTGTCCGCGGGCAAATTTAAACCTAATTCTGCTCTTTTTTCAGGCACAGTGGTTTTTTTCCCCACTGTGCAGGCAGCTCAGCTGCCCTCACACACCCCTTCCCCACTCCTTTTTCATTCTCTCCCCTTCTCTCCAGTGCAATCCATCTTTCACTCGCCTCTTCCCCCTCTCTTTTCCCCCATTCCTTCCCCTGCCCGTTTTCCAGCGGCGGCAGCAGCAATGCCCTCGCTCGCACTGACAGTTTCCATCTGGCTGCTCTCTCCCCGTGCTGCCTGGGCTCTGGGAAACTCTCTGTGCTGTCCCCTTCCCCTCAGCATTTCCTCTGGATTCTGGGATGGCTCGTGCTCCTCCAAAACCCAGGATGAGCCCAGAGCTCTGCACCCACAGCCTGGTTCTGCCCCACTGCCACCAGCACAATTCCAGGCTGCTTCCCTTCACCCTCTGCCTTGCTTTATTGCTCAAATCAACCTCTGCAGCTCGTATCAAACGTGCTCAGTTATTACTAAAAAATTAAGTTCATTTCAGTTTCATTTCCATTTGGTTTTAGAGAAAATTTTGGTGCATCAGGGTGAGAGAGAGATATTTAATATGTGATCTTCTGCACTGCGGGCTTGTCTGAGGAGCAGCAACTCCCGGTATCACCCAAAATTAACCCTTTGCCTCTGACTTAATATCTAATTTAAAAATGAGACAAATCAGCCAAAAAAACCACACATCTGCCATCTCAAATATGCTGCTGTCCCTAAGTGGAATTAATCTGAGGTCCCTGTGAATGGCCATTAATGCACAGATATTTATGTGACAGGTAACAATGCACACACACACACACACACACAAGCAGGGAATAATTTTCTGCGTCTCCCATGTCTGCTGCAGGATGGCAGCACAATTAAGTCACCGTGACGGAGACAATTATCCCCAGAGCCAGTAAAATGAGATGTCCAGAGTGAGCTGCAGAGTTCTGAAACATGTGGGAATAGAGTACAGAAACTCTGTAGAGTCATGCAGCTAATGAGCAATAAATACACACTGGCACACCCTCATCAATTTTAAAGTCTCGGTATGAAAAGAATGTAATTAATTAAGATATGTTGATTTATAAGAGGTGACATAACAAGATGGATAGAGAAATCTTTTCCCTCCAATCTGTCATGGTTTCTTTCTAGAAGACGGCCCAGCACGTGATGGTCTCTCCTTGGGCAGTCACAGAAATCCTGAGTTTGGGTTTAACTCCCCCCACCATCCTAAAGAACTCAAACTTCCTTTTCAACACTCATTTGCATTTGGCACAGCTGTATTTAAAGCAAAACCATTTTAAAGACAGAAAAAGGAAAAAAAAAAAAAGAGCTGAAAAGAATTATATTTAGAAAAATCCTTTCCACTTTCCCCTGTCTTACGTTTCTGCACATGGAAACACAACCCCATTTCCCTTTCTCCCCTCCCAAGTCAGATGACTTTTTTGTAACTTGGCACACAGACAGTCTGGTATAAGACAGGGCTGGAGCATTTGTTGAGTCAAGATGTTTAATTTTTTTTTCCCCCTCACATAATGATCCTTTTTTCCCTCCAGCCACTTGAGTTTTGTTTATGTTGCTTGAGCCCTAAACTAATACATGAATTCTCCTCCCTGCCAAGATGACAGCAACAGCACCAGGCGGGATGAGCCAGAGGAATACACTCGTTTTTAAGGAGAGAAAGTATTTTAAAAGACTTTTTCTCCAGTTGTGACAAATTAAATGCATTAAAGGAAACAACTGCTGTTGCTACCGGGCTCCAAGGAGGAACTCTATTTTCTTTGCAAGCCCTTGACTTTTGCGAGGGGGCACTTTGCTCCTGTGCCAACTCTGGCTTATATTTTATTATTCTTAGAACAAAGGGGTGCAGTAATTAGAATTAGGGAAGTTGTGCTCAAAGAGACGGAGCCATCAGATAAATTTGATACCATGGAGTGGTTATGAAAGGTGGGATTTTTAAAAGCAAGAAGAGCTGCTTCAATATATTGGGTTTATCCTGTCAGGAGAAGATGAATGAGAAGTCCAGCTACTTTCACTCAGGCCAGACATGTAAACCTTGTACTTAATGACTGATGAGTAAAATTTTTTCTCTTCCAAGAGCAGATGGGCAAATTCCTCACAATTAAAAAACACAAGAAAATCTAATTTTGCCAGGAGAAAGCAGCACTGTCCAAATGTTTCCCAAGCAAGAGCTTTAGGTGCTTGTTGAAGGCAAAAAAAAAAAAAAAAAAA
>VXBQ01001571.1:224507-273473 GCA_013400175.1 Phainopepla nitens | reverse complement strand
TGAGGGTGAGGATGAGGATGAGGGTGAGGATGAGGGTGAGGGTGAGGATGAAGGTGAGGATGAAGGTGAGGGTGAGTGTCAGGGTGAAGGTGAGGGTGAAGGTGAGGGTGAGGATGAGGGTGAGGAGGACGAACCCGCCATGTCCCGTGTGGTGGCAGCAGCACAGGGAGCAAAATGCTTTGCAGCTTTAAGCGCTGCCCGTGCTCTGGTGGCCATGCCGGGCTCCCCTGGCTCCTTCTCCCTGCTGCAGATTCACATCTGTTTCTCTGCAGTTTGAAACTGTGTTCATTTTTCACTGCTGCCCTTTGTCCCACACTCGCTCGCTCCCGCCAAGGGCTTCATTTCGCTTATTCAATAAGCGAGAGGCACTGCAGGCTGGGGAGAGCTTTAAGACAAAGCTCAAACTTCTATTAGGCCTCAACAAAAATGTTTTTGTTCCCTATCAAGGCGCTTTTCCCCCACTGCTCATCGAGGGCTTGTTTTATTTTTCAGGAACATTTACGGCCTGTGATGGCCCAAGCAGCGCAGGTTTTCACAGATTTAGGACAAATAATAAAACAGATGCAACAAAAATCTGTGCTATCATTAGCAGGATACTATGTAGTAGGAAATTCCATTTGTCCCTTTTTCCTCCACAGGCTGTGGCTGGGAATATCCACAAACCCCACTGCAAGCACAGGGTTCAGTTGTGCTGCTGAGGGCTGAGTTCCTCACACATGTGTGAGCTGCAAACACACCTTGTGAGTCTCCCTGGCTTTATTCACTTCATACTGGGAATGAGGAGAGAGTCTGAGGAGAGAATTCCCAGCTGCCAGGCCCTCCCAGGCTGCTCCTGATTGTTCCCTCCAGCCCATCCTGCCCTCTCAGCACTGGTCACTGTCACACACCAAACTGAAAGGAAGAGACCACGTAGTTTTTTCCCAACAAGAGATTTTTGACATGTTAATGAGTTTATTATTTCCTGTTGCTGATCTAAATAGCAAAGAGTTGTTCTTTGGAGAGGGAACAGCAAGGATGACACTTCCAACATTCACAGCTTAATGTCCACGCATGAAATGATCGAACTCTTGTGGCTGAGCTCGTTTTGCCACAAGCCCGTGACTCAACTGCAGGGTTTTTCATACCAAATCACCCTCCCACTATGGTGCCAGGGTTATAAACCCTCTTGTAAAACTATGAGGTTCAGGAAGTGTTTCCAAGTGTGTGCTCCTCAGCCTCAGGCTCCTGACAGTCCCATTTTCCCCTTTGCTGTATTTCTTTAAAATCACTCTCCACCTGGCTGAAGCTCATCTGATGCTACAACCCAGAGTTACCTGCACGTATCTCCTTAGGAATCACATCCTATTTTACAGCTTGAGGCTTTAAAAAGCACAGAATATGAAAATCAACAACAAATGGATTTTTATAATTGCAATATTTAAAGAGAAAGTAACGAATTACACCACGTTGTCTGTGTTTGTTGGTTCAGTGCCTCTCCCCAGCTTTTACCTAAATATTCTTTGGGCCAGGAGGAAAAAATCTTGTGTGAAAGCAGCAGTGCTGCTCTCTGAGCCTGGAGTGGGCACTTCTCCCACCTGCCCTGCTTCCCTCAGGAACTCCCTGCAGGAATTTCTGTATTTCTCCTATTCCTGCTCCGTGCTACTGCAGCTGCTCTGGCCACACTGTTCAGGCCGGGCTTTGCCTCCTGACAAGGAGGTTTAGAGGGAGTTATCTCAAAATCCAACCCACTTTGCAGCCTCCTGAGGGTCTCAGCTCTTGTTTACCACCAAAGTTTGGAGCGTGGATGGGCTTTACCACGATATTGACACTTGTTCCAGGCTCTGGGAATTCCATAAGTCAAAGTGAGCAACTGGTGAGAGTAATGAGGCTTCAGAAGAATGAAATTGGTGGCAACTTGCATCCCATGGGAGGGGTGTTGATGATGGAAAAGGGAAACTTAATATTTGTGAAATTAAATAATGCTGAATAAACAAAAGGTCCAAACCAGACTGCATCCATCTTTTTAATTATTTTAGGTTTGGTGTGTTGGGGTTTTTTTTAACTAGAACCTGACTCTTAAAAGTATTTCTATTTTCCCCAGGCTCCTCTGGGACACAGAAGCCTGATATTAAAAGCCTGAACATTGCTCTTAGAGGCCCAGGAGGGGTTTGGTTGCACAAAGCACCTTTAGAGAGATGAATTAATGCCTTGGTCTTCAGATAGCACCTCCACAAACCTGCCAAGTTTCCATCCCAGGAGGATTTAGCATCTGTGGGAGAGGAGACCACAGGGCTACCATGGACCAGTCCTGGGAAGGGACCACCCGGGTCATGGGTAAACTGGGAGAGAAGGGAAAGGCTTGAACAGAATTTGGGAGAAAAAAGCTGCAGCCTCACTCAGGTATCTCCACTTGGTCACCAAAAAGTGGAAGATTTCCCAAAACATCATCCAAGGCCTTAAGGAGTCACGTATCAGCTTCCTTAATATAGTATAAAATATTTGGCTTTCTATTGGAAAACAGACTGAAAAGAGAAGGGGGCAGGGACAAAAAAGGGGGAAATGGACCAGCTGATTTTTGATTACAGGAACGTTTTTATCATCTGACAGCTTTCCCCAACACATCCTCACAGCCTTTCACTTGTTGAATCTGGTCAAATAGCTGCACTTCACTTTATGCTGCATTAAAAATAGTTAAAAGGAAGGAAGGAAAAAAACCTAACCATAAAACACATTTTTGAGAAGAGGTGGGTTTCAGTTCTCTTTCTACCCCATCCAAGCTCTTAATATTTACACTTAAAATTGTCAGATTCTTCCCACTTCTTCCCATCCCCGGCTGCTCAGCATCCCAACAAACCAGCTACATGAATATTTACAAAGAAATCTGATTGAAATATCATCCCGAGCTGGAATATGTGAAAGATAATTAAGAAGGCTTGCAAAGGGACAAGCCCATGCCCGGCTCTCCCGTCTGGCAGCACAATGGGCCACCACTGTGGGAGCTGGCCCGGTGGCACTGCGTTCATTCATCGCCGCCGTCTGTCCCCAGCCCCGCGGAGGGGACAAGCGCCGCTGACAGAGCCCGGCTGGGGCTGCTCGGAGCAGCCAGAGCAGGGCTCGTCCCGCTGGCACAGCACGGGATCCGTGCCGGGATGCAAAGGGGAAGCTCGGAGAGGAGGGGGTGCAGCGGGAGCCCGCGGCAGGGAGCGGCATCCCCGCGCTGGCCAGCTCGGATAACGCCGGCGGGGACAGCATCCTGCGCTCTGCTCCCTCCCGAGGCGCCCCTGCCAAAAAACCCCGAGCTTTCCCATCCCGTGTGCTCCACCAGCGCTCACTCCATCAGTGTTCGCATTCAAATTAGGGCCGCAAGGAAGATAAATGAGCATTCGAGGCATTTTTAGTCGTCCAGAGCCACGCACAAACTTCCCTCGCTGCGAGAACTCGCGGCCGCTGCCTGACGCCGCCGGGAGATCGCGAGGTGCATCCCGCCTCTTTCCTGAGCTCCTGGTCGAGACAAAATCCCCCTGAAAATGCCAAATTTCGTGACACACACACACACACACACACACACACACACACACGGGCGTGCGGATCGCGGGCGCTGCACAGGTGAGGAATCTTTTGGTCCCAGCCAAGTTCATGCTTTCTCGTTTTCCTAAAGAAAACGAAATTAACAGATTCCTCTCAGCTACCTGAGCGGGGAGTTAGCCCGAATTTATTTCATACATCAACCAGCTTCAATTAATGCCTCCGTGAAGCAATCTGTTTGTTGCTGAGGGGAAGGGGGAAAGGGATGGGAGCATTTCTTGGGATCGTCTGAGTGGCCCCCACTCCCCCACCCACATGAGGAGCAATTTCTCTGGCCCAAGCAACCCTGTCAGAAGGGAAGAGAAGCCAAAATAAATGTGAAACTCTCCTTTTCCTCCAGTTTCCTCCAGCACACGTTATGCATAAATTACAGAGCGGAGAGTGGGGAGAGAAAAGCAAGTAAGAGAGAGGTTTTTGTTTGTTGTTTAGGTTAAATTGCTGGTGTTCAAGAAAATCCAGGAAAACAGAGGCAACACTTGAAATATTTGTAAAAAGGCTTCGTTTTCACATTCTCAGCAAATCATCTCCACGATTTTAGCCCAGTCTAACAACCAGAAGCAGTGAGATCATGGCAGTAACCAAGCCAGCCAGACAATACCGAGACTAAACTTCTCTCTGCCTGCTCCCCCTCCCACAATTCACCTCCAAAACCTGATTTTAAGCCAGGTCAGCCCCCTCAGAGCAGCGATCCTCAACTGGCAGCTCTCTCCTCCAGCCTCCCTGCATTCAGGAATAAAGGCAAGGTGGATGAGCATTCCCTCTTCTCCAACCCTCTTGGAAAGAGGGGAGGGGATGTCAGTCAAAAAAAGTATTTAAACCACAAATTCCAGCTCCATGATGCCTCCCATGCCTGAGCAATTCCCTTTCAGCTTCCTCACTGCCCTCAGAATATGTTATTGGGAGGAAATTATTGGGGGCACCAGCAAGGTGGGCAGGCAGGGGTAGGGAGCACGGATTTGGGAAGGCTCTTCCCTCATGGAATGGCACAGGTAGGAATGGAATCCCAGCCTTCCCAATTCTCCATTTATCCTCCTGCACTGCACAAGGCAGCTCAGGAATCGCCCTCTCTGTGAGAGCCAGCCTTTCCAAAATGAATTTATTTTCAAATGATTTTATTTTACAAATCGTCCACATCGGTTGTTACAACTCATGTACATTTTAGCACCTCTGTGCCAACTGAGAGCACTTGATTTTAATTAAATCCTACACCATGAAAAATATTTATGTTGTTCATAGCTAAATTTCTCCATGACTTATTTCTATATATTTTGCTTGGAATTTAATTTGCTTTTTTTATTATATGGCCTTCACATAAACTCCACCTTTCCATAGCATAGTTATATATATATATATATATTCAAAAATAGCAGCTTGTTAGGCTCTAATAAAAAAAAATACTTGCTGGGCCTTCCAAAAAGTTCCTTCAGATTAGATAATGCCTATTTATCTAAAATATCAAATGAGTAGAGAGAAACATCAACAGAGAAAGCGATAGGCACACCAGAGGCTTCCTTTCCTTCTCCTTCTGAAGAGACTTTAAAGCTGAATAAACACCTTGGAAAAGCACAAGCAATAGAGGGATCTCCTGGGTTCTGAACCTGACCTCTCCAAGTTAAAAATACACATTTTCCAGGCTGATCCAACAAACCCTCCCTCACAGGAGCCTTCCTGCTGATTCCACATCAGCCATTCCATGAAATCCATAGGATGGGATCTCTCAGGCCACGTTGGAGTTTGTTAATTCTTCTGTTTTCTGGAGCAGGCAGAAGCATTCCCTCCATGCCTCCTCAGCATTAATTCCCTGCTCCTGGTGATTAGCATATAAATCTAAAAGCATGCGTTGGGGATTTTTTTTCCCCCCATATTCAGTACGACATTAATCTTATTAGCTCAGGTAAACAACTAACAGCTATTAAAGAGAGTGCAATTTATCAGGGAGCAGTTAACCCTTCGGAGCACGAGGCAGGAGCGTGGATTTCACAGAACCCCAGAGTCACAGAGCTTGGCAAGGACCATCGAGCGACCCGTGACCCATCCCCACCTTGTCACCCAGCTCCTCCCGGGATGGGGACCCCCCCTCCTCCCTGGGCAGCCCATCCCCAGTCCCTGAGCACCCTTTCCTGTCTGAACACCCAGATGCCTGGCAGGAAACTCCAGTGACAGCTCCCTGCTGCCGGGGCAACGAGTGAAATAGCACATTTAGGGTTCGTGTTCCTCTCCACGCGCTGCAGCCCCAGCCCAGCCCTCTCCGTGCCCTGGGGTGCCTCAGGCTCCTTATCAGGCTCAGGGAAGGGGCTGTGCAGTGCCTGGCAAGGAAAGAGAGGAAGGGTGCAGCCAGGCTGGAAAAAGCAGGACTCTGAACTCAATAATCGTGGGGAGGAGTCTCCAGAACCCCACTGGGAGTAAAGGGATGAACCAAACTGGCCCCTGGAGTAGCTGTGGCAGCTGGGGGTGGCTTTGAGGGCTGTGCTCCGACGCTTCTCCAGGTACCCTGCTCCTGGGAGAGCAGTGTGGGCTTTTCCCTGGGCTCTGGGGAGATGGAGGCCTGCACACCCTGCTTGGGGACAGGGGGTGACTCCCCTCACTCCTCTCCTGCCCTCGCAGTGACATTGCAGTGACACAAATGTGCACACACTGTCACCTCTCCTCCTTCACTGCCATGAAAGAAAGCCCCAAACTGCTTCTCACCTCATCCCCTGGGAGTTCCCTCTCCATCAGTGAGGATCTTTCCCATGTAGAGAGGTCATGCACCACGTTCCCCCAGTCCCCTGCCCTCACCACTCACCCTTCACAGAAATTTTAGGTCCTCGGTGCAGCCAGCAGCTGAAAAGAACAAGCTGGGGAACCCAAATCCTTATCCCTACACCTCTGGTGGCTCCTGATAGTGGAAATGTGGCCTTGGGTGAAATGGGAGCTGGCCCAGGTAGAAGGAATCCCGCCAGGCAAGGAGATAGTGCTTGTGGAATAGTCTGAGCATTCCTTGGACATCCCCCTTGGCTGAGCCTGGCATTGCCCCCAGAGTCTGGAATCCAACATCCAGACAGGGTCTGCCTATCCCACACCACTGCCAGCTATTTTTCCCCATATGTATGAAAACATCTATTTTTGCTGAAAAAGTGCCATATTTCTGCACCAGCTGCTAAATGGCACAGAAAACTCCCATCCCATCAGATTTTCTGAGAAAAAAGTCACACAGACTGAACCTAGCTGATACCAACTGGAAATTTGGGGAACAAAAGTGAACCAAGACAGGACAAAAATGTATTATTTTTATGTCCACAGCCTCCTTCAAAGTTCTAGAAATAAACCTCTCTTTTCTGTCTTCATAACTCCTCAATTCCCCTGGAGAAGACTTTAAGGAGTCACATATCAGCTTCCTTAATAGAGTACAAAATATTAGGATCTGTACTGGAAAACAGGGAGAAAAGAGAAGGGAACGGGGCAGAAAAGGGGGAAATGGAGGAGCTGAGATTAAAAAAAAAGGAGCAGGGATGAAAAAACTATATTAAAGAAAAGAAAAGGTTTGGAGGAGAGGAGCAGCACGAGCTTGGCAGTGCCCAAACTCCCACAAATACCCAGACTCTGCCCCATGGTCGCTTCCAGCAGTGAGGGAAGGGCGAAAAATGGAAATCCCAGTGCCCAGAGCTGCCCTTGCAGGCTCAGGCTGGGCTTTACAGCAGCGCTATCAGCACATCTCCCTGCCTGGCCCTGCCATTCACAGGGGCTGCAGCTCTCTGGCCTGATGGAGTATCGATCTCCCGGAGTGCAAAGTCCAGCATGCCATTAGTCCAATCTGTTTTCAAGCTGACACAATCCCGTCATTTGTCATCTTCTCCTGTCCTGCTGTGTTTGTTTAGGAGCAGGATATTTGCTTTATCTGTCACTTCCCAATCCTCACTGTATTCTTTGCCTGACACGGAGTTTATTGGGTCCACAGTTTTCTCAGAGTCATTAACAAGGGAGATTTGAACATGCCGATGAAATCATTGGAAAATGAAGATGCTGACAGTCGGGAAAACATTTGTGAGTTAAAATATGTCTGGAGTTTATGTTTGAAACCAGATTTCAGGGGAGAAATTCCTAAAAACATTTCACTTTCTACAGCGAACACGTGAAAAAGGCCAGCAGAAGCCTGGCAGGTGGCTTCATCAATGAGAGCACCTAAGAGAAACAAAAAGCTCAGAAACTGTGGCCAAAATTTCTTAAAAGCAAGAATAGAAATTCTTGAAATCATCAGTAATTAAAGCAGAGCTTGCAGGAAATGCTCAGAGACACAAACCTCATGTTAGGAGTTTGTGGCATTGCAAAAACAGTTTTTCTTTTTACCTCTCCTGTTTAAGAGCTGTTTGTATCTCAGAGCAAAAAATCCCTCAAACAAATCTGCTGAAAGTTCTATTTCACCATTTTCATCTATTTTACTACTCATTAGTAACTCTAGAAATGGGACTTAGCACAGAAATTTTTATCATAATCATTGGCATTTTTACACTTACAGACACGAAAAGCACCATAAGAGCAGCATCTGTTTATCAACAACATTTATAGCCATTTTATAATGATTTTTTTATAATACAAAGATAAGCCTTCATTGCAGCAGCAGAGGCTCTCGTGGCTCAATGACACAATGGTGGGAGTACTGCCTGACCAATTCCCCAGGGCAAACATTCCTGGTATTAAAGCACTAAACCCCAAACTTTGGCTCATTTTGGTGAATTCACATTTAGAAACCTGCATCACCTCTCAGAGAATCCACAAACAGAAAGTGCAGAACTTCATATCCCCCCTACAAAATCCATGTTTTCGTGGAGGGGAATATGCACTTTTTAAACGTGCAGATTCCATTGGTACTTCCCGAGTTTTGTTATTGCAGGGGGTCTTAAAAATCAGGGCAGGTCCCCCCAGGAGTGTTTAATTACAAAGTGAGAGGCAGCCCTGGGAGCTGGGCTGCCAGCAAGGCACCTTTGAGACAGCATTCCCAGGAAAACCAAGCCAGCTCTTCTAAAAGCCTCCCAATACTAGTTTTCCTTTTCCTTTCCCAAATTTTGGGTGCCTCTCTGGGAGGGGATTGGGTCCTCTGCATCCCACACTGCAGCTGGGGAGCTTCGAGGTTGTATTAATGGGCTGAGATCCACACTGCACACTCGGAATATTTATTAGCATTGAAGAGCAGCTTCAGCTGAGCCTGGAAATGTCTCATTTTCAGCAGGACTGTCCCCAAATCTCCCTCCACGCTGCAGCTGCGACAGCAGCACTTTGCAACTGCAGGTTCTGCTTTTGTCCTTCACCACTGTCTAATAATTTACTCAGTATCAGACCCTTTCTGAAAGGCAAATGCTGTAACTGCTCACACTTCTTGCCTTTTCCAGCTTGTTTTTTAGAGCAGCAAAAGCTCTGGGGTACAAAGGGGTTAAAGTCACACTGATCTCCTTTTCTCTCTCCCAGATTCTCCAAACTGGATTTGCCCCACTCTGGGCAACCCCACAGCACCCCTGGTTCTGCACATCCCTGCTCTGTGGGCTCTTAGCTGGGCCTTTCCATCATTTTTTTTTTCCTAAAGCAAATTACCCAGTTTTCATATTGAAATATGTTCTGTGTGGTGGGCAAAGTAGTAAAAGGACATGGAGGAAGTAAATGAGAAGCCTGGGTAATTTAGGAGGTGGTGTTTCCAGGGTTCTGGAAACATCTCTGAGCCCAGCATCCCTCTGAGGTTGGGATTAGGGAGGTTACAGATCACAGGATACACTCTTCCATAAAATTTTAACCATTCTCATTAGCCAGCAGAAGTCTCCACACATCTGTCCAGCTGTTGGGGTTGTCTGTGCTCCCTCTGAGCTAGAAAAGCAGCACAGGCAGCACTTCCAGGGGAGAGGGGGAGGCTCCCTCCTCTCCAGGACAGGGAATTCACACCAGGCTCTGGATCCCTGTCACTCAGCCCCACAGATGTTCACAGAGTTTACTGCTCCTTGCTTGCAGGTTGCTGCAGTAATTGGTTGAAAAGGGGGGAAAAAAAACCAGCAAACTACTGCTAATAATATAATAAAAGCAAATTCTGGGCAGCACTATAAAAATGGGAGGCAGTTTATGTTTTCTGGGCGAGCAGTTTGTGAGTTTATGGACAAACAGGCCTCTGCCTTCTCTCCCTTACACATATTGGGGATAAGGTTACATTTTATTTGTAGGGAATTTTATGGCAGCAAAGGCCATTCATTAAATAAAGCAAAAGAGCAGAGAAAAAACAGATGATTGTTACCCAGAAATCCTCATCAGCTCCCCCCCAGTTGTTTATCCTTTAACTTTTTAGAGGAATTTTTAGACAAAGATGCTTTCTTTCCCCTCTAGAAAAGAAAAAGGAGTGGGGGGCAGACATACAGTTTCACCCAGGCGCCTTTCAGAGCTCTCTGGGCAGCGCCCTGAAAACAACTTTCCCTTTAATGAAGACCTTTCTGGAGCTCTCTTCAATATTCATCAAAAAAAAAAAAAAATTAAAACTTCACAAGTTCATAAGGACGGATCCCTGGGTAGGACTTTTATTAAGTCTTTTCTATTTACTTCCTACCTAGATAAGATCTTAATCACAGCCCCCAAATTATCCGCAATGACATTTATCAACTCCAGTCATCTTTTCTTTAGCATGCTCCGCCTGACCAGTCGGCTTTTCTTCCACCCCTTCCTTTCAATGGAAGTTAATTTCGAGTACATGATTTATCTTGCTGGGCTAACAGCACTGAGGCAGCCCACCTTTTCAAAGGGCTGGCCAGGGAGTGAATTATAGCCGAGTTGTCCGGTGATTGCGTTCCGTGGGGAAGGAGAATAGGCAGCCAGTGTGTTGCCCCGATGTGGCGCTGGGACCTTTTCAGAGAGGGAAGAAAAAAAGATTGGGCCTCTGACCGTGGGGCTGACAGGCAGGCGTTATATCAGCAGACAAAGGCTCGAATACCTGAAAGGATCAGAACTCCATGTACTCCGAGATGTGATGTTGTTTACAACACCATACGCTGACCCTATCCCGAATTTACATGATATCGGTGCAGCCGTCCTTTAACCTCTCCTCATTCTTCTTCCTGCATCCTCGCACGGCCATTAGCATAGGGAGAATTAGCCAGGGCCACATTAAATCCAGCAGCACTTTGAAATCCTTCGCACGCATTCTGCGGCGAGCGCCGCCGCGATGTGTAATTTCCCTGCACGCCCTGGGTATATCCAGGGGCTCTGTTTGGTTTGGCAGTGGGTTTCATTCAGTATCTATTAACATTCAGCTTCTATTTGTAAAGGGCATGTACAACCCACTCAAGTACATATTTGGCACAAGCCACAGTCATTTAGTGTTGGTCCAGGAGTACAGCTGGTGCCATCTGGGGCAGGATAATGGGAATCTTTCACAGAGCTGTGTTTTCATACTCCTTGTTCCTTCTCTGCCTCACACAAACGGGGGTGGTTATGAATATGCTGCATTTCAGAGTTAGGGGCTTGTCCAGAGCCACAAACTCCAACTGCATGAGGAGGGGATCTCTCCTGCAGCCTGGGAGGTGCCATTTCAAACAGGCACCCCAAATCTGCAGAGCCCTGGCTACCAACAGCTGAACAGCCCCAAAACCCCACGGATTTGCAAGCACGAGGAAGATTTCCAGCACTTCTTTCTGGTTTAATTCCAGAAAATGAGGCATTTCCTTGCTGATAATTCCGCTTTCCCTACCAGCAGGGCTGGGGAATTGAGAAGCTGGGGCTTGCCTGAGGAAGAGGGAGAGGATTTCTCCAACATTACAGAAGATTCTGCGGGGTTTTAGTGCCAAAGTCTCAGCTGGTTCTTAACACACATCACTGCCCGAGCCGGCGGTGAAAGGAAATTTTGTACACACAGAAATCACTTGACACTGTTGAAAAACCTGGGGCCAGAGGACTGGCAGGGCTCTGCATCCACTGGGCTGTTTATTTTCCTGCTCAGGGAGTTATTTGAGACGGGACCCTGCGCGACTCCGGCGTTGACTTGGAAGAAATAAAAACCCTCCACATTCCAGCTGGTTCATCCACTCCCACCCTCCCTGGAACAGCAGCCTGCAGAGCAGGGACAGCCTGTCCCAAACCTGCCTGGGACCCTCAGCTTGGTGTCCCAACCCTTGGAGCCAGGTTCTGTCCCTGAACCGGACCGACACACGATGGGGATGACCCTCCACAGCAGCTCTGAACGGCAGAGGAGCAACTGCAGCCACAAGAAATCCACAAATCCACTGAGGAAACTGTTCTTAGCATCAAGTTATATTTGATACAAATACACAGGGATGGAATACTAAGAAATAATTACATTTCTGGGCCGTACCAGAGCAAGGATCCTTTCTCATAAGAAATTTTAATGCCATATCCCAACTGGTTTTTTATTAGTGATGTATCCCTGTAACCCCTGCACCCCAAAAAGCCAGGAGAACAGGAGCCAAACTCCACCATGACCACCTGCTCAAGCCAAGCATCTGCTTTGCTCCCCTCTTTAACCACGTAGAATTTGTTTTCTCAATGGATTCTCCATGGAAAGATGCACGTTTCAGTTTGGGGCTTTTTGGGGTTTCAGGGGTGGGTGGCACCACTTTGAAGAAACCAATGACATTTTGGAAGCTCCATGGCAGATTTGCCATGAAGGCAAAATCGCCACACGAACCCACCGAGCCTCCAAAACCCAGCACTGCCCCGCTCATCACCAATGCCCAACACAGACAGCGCCTCCCAAACGTTTCCATTTCCCAGCAGGATTTTTAAAATGCTTCTCCCCGCTGCCCACGTTGCTGCAGCCTTTGTTGTGCTCCCGTGGAAAGCAGGGAATTCAGCAGCTGCATTCCTCCCACTGCCACCACCACGCCCAGGCTCGTGGCCGGCCGGCCGCGACTCTTTGCAAAGTGGGGACCTTTGCTTCTTTCTGATTCTGCTCAGATGCCTGAAATCACATTCAATGGATAAAAACATTCTGGTTTTTCTTGCCTGAATCATGATTTCCCCCCTGTCTGTCCCACATCACGAGGTTGCAGCTGTAAGAGATGACCCAGAGCAGAGTCACTCTGTAATAACTCTTCATCTGAGCTGGCCTGGGAGCAGTGGGCTGGTTTTTGGGGTCCTTTCACTCTCAACTTGGAGCAGGAGCAGCTTCCCAAGGAGAGATGAAACGTGAGCTCCATTATTCTGCATGGTGCCATACCTGTCCTGCAACTGGTGAGCACATAGAAGCTGAACACAAATTCTTGGGCATGATTTTATGTCCAAATAGGAAATTAAGTTCTGTTATAGCAGCCACAAAATTCCCAAACGCTGCTCCACCTGCCAGGAGAGTTGTTAACAAGGAAAAAACAAGGGCTAAACAGGCAGAATGCAAAATATTTGTGAAAATTATCAGTACTAAAGATTGAGAGATAGTATAATTAAGTGTTCCACTAAAGAAAAATGAGTTGATAAACAAAATAAACATCCATCCCTTAGTCAGTCTTTGTTGGGTGTGGATATTTGGGTTCACCAGTAGCCATTGATAAGGGAATGATGAAATCACTCAGCTCCTACTGGGTTATTAAAAGATGTCCAACTTCTTGAAACTTTGCAAACCCCAAATTAACAACAGAAGAAGTCATCACATGTAGACAAAAAAGTATTTCCAGGTTTTGCTGGTGTCAAGTTTGCCAACATTTTATGAAGAGGAAGAGATTGGCAATGAAACCGCATTTCTATTCTACAGACAAACACAATCCCAGAACCTCAGCATCTCTGAGTTTGGAAAAGTCCTCCAAGACCACTGAGTCCAAGCTGTGACCCATTCCCACCTCGTCCCCAGCCCAGAGCACTGAGTGCCATGTCCAGCCCTTCCTTGGACACCTCCAGGGATGGGCACTCCAAACCTCCCTGGGCAGCCCCTGCCAAGGCCTGAGCACTCTTTCCATGGTGAAATTCCTTCTGAATTTCTGCAGAGGTGAGGAGAGCTGAGGAAAATCACTGCTGCTAATAAGACAAACAGTTATTTTAGAAAGCTAAAACCAACACTTGAGAGTAAAATTTGCTCTCATTTTAAATGAAGACCACCTCACAACAAACTCATGACACAAATTGTAAGTACAGCTCCAATTTTCACTGAAAACGCCATGACCTGTGGTACTCTCAAAGCACATCCAAGAAGGAAACTCTGTTCTGTTGGAGCCAGAGTGCTCTGCTCGCTCTCATTATTCATACCCTTGCATTTCAACAATGCAAGAATAAACTGCAGAGGTGAAGAGGGGAAAAATAATTAGGAGTGCAACAAAATGCACGAGCACATTAAGGTGTTAAAAGGGTTGGAGGTGTGAAACCCAAAAATAAACATTCTGCTTAATATCTCAAGGTAATGTTTTGATGTGTGCTAAGCGAATCAATATTTGAAATCATGGTAGGAGCTCGCATTTCCAGCTGGTGCAAAGGCATAAAAATGGAACAGATTGTATTTAGGGCAAACCCTACCACTGCAGGCTCTGCAACAGCACAAGTTTGCATTTAGTGGCACATAAATGGTGTTATTCTTTGTTGACATTAGGATTAACTTTGTGGATAGACGCTGAAGAACTGTAAAAGGAGTTTGAAAACCTCCTCACTTTTGTGATCTCTCCTTAACCACAGCAGCTACTGTAAGCTACCCTGGCTCCCCATAAAGACAACTGGATTTTGAGGGTTTTTTAAGCAGGATCCTCCCAGGCATGCTCCAGTTTGGTAAATGCCATTACAAGGGCTGCTGGAATGGATCTGCTGGGACTTTCCTTCATCTCAACTATTAGAATTAGAAAACTTCCAAAAAAAACCCTAAAAACCCGCCACATGCCTTTCCAAGAGGAATGAACCTGCTGTTCTCCTTGTCCTCCCTGGATTGGAATTCACCACAAGGACCAGCAGCAAATCAAACGTTTTGTGAGGGAAAAAAAATGAAAGTAAACCAAGCAAACAGCTGATGGAATCCCTCAGTGAGTTTCAGTTTAGCTTCTCTCTCACCAGAGTTACAATCCTGAAGCTCACAGGACATTCCTGATGGACAGAGCATCCCAGCAGCCAACCCTGCCTAAATCTGGTGCCATCCCCAGCTGTAGAAAACACCTCCATCCTCAAAGAAGAAACATCACAACTCCAGATTGGAATGGCTGGATGGTGTATGACTGTCAGGAGCAAAAAATGGCATGCAGGAACAGACCCTGAACGTGCTGTCCCAGAAAAAACAACCAAGAGACTTTGTAAAACCATGGCACAGGTGGAGGGCAGTGCCCAGTGGGACAAGCATCCTTGGTTTTGGTGCATTTCAGGAATGCAGGAAGCTCAGTTTCCTTCAGAAAGTGCCCTTTGTGCCCAGGCATAATTTATTCACTCATCCAACATCCAAAGAGCGAAACGGAGCTGAACCGAGCCAGGCCTGCTTTCATCTGAAACAGCAAAACTCCTGTGGTTAACTCATGGTTAAATGGTGCCTCAGTAAAAAAAAGAAAAATCAAAACAACTATCATCAGATCAGGTTAGGGCAAATTCCCCTTCCCTGTGAGGGTGGGCAGGCCTGAGGGTGGACAGACTTCTCTCCAGAGAAGCTGTGGCTGCCCTTGGATCCCTGGAAGTGTCCAAGGCCGGGCTGGACAGGGCTTGGAGCAGCCTGGGACAGTGGAAGGTGTCCCTGCACTTGGCAGGATGATCTTTAAGGTCCCTTCCCACTCAAAACATCCCAGGATTCTGTGATTCCAAGGAGAGGAGAGGAGGAGAGAGCTCAGCCAAGCCACCAAGGTCCAGACACACTCAGGCTGGGAGGACCCAGCCTGCTCTGGAACAAAGTCACTGCTCAAGCAAACCTGGGACAGCCCCCAAGCACACTTGGAGCTCACCGTCAGGACCAGCAGATGCCAGCCTGAGTCTCAGGCATGCCAGGGAGCCAAATTCCAAGGCAGCTGAGCCTCTGTGCTGAGGGTTTGTGGCTCTGCCAACAGGCCAGTCCCCACACAGGGCCAGGCCCGCCACCGTGGAGGAGGTCCATCTTCATGGCCCATCTGACAAATGCCTTATGATTACTATTATTTTTTTTTAAGTGGGCCTGTTCTCTCTGGGTCACTTTGCTCCAGCCTGCCCAACCCTGGTAATAATGAGCTGAGGCTGGTTAAGCAGCTAATTAGCATGCCGTTTGTTAGACGAGTTAAGAACGTAATTATTGTGAGTAGGCAGAGCCTGCCGATGGAATGCATTTTGAAGGTTACCATAGGAATCCTTCCTCGCTCTATTCATTCCCAGTGTAATACTAATCACTATCATAAGGAAAGGATTGCTTGGATATAGACTGTAGGTTAACATCTGATTAGATTGCCAGGGAACAAAGCCATCCAGGCACTTTGTTTGTTAACCCTTTTGGGGCCTGCCCCAGTGTCCTGACCTGCGGGAAGAGCTCCCTGCTGCTGGGTCCCCTCCCCTGCCCTGTTTGGAGTCCCAGCTGCAGGACTCAGGGGTGGGATGGAGGAGAGCAGGCTGGGTGCTGCCTCCAAACGGGCTGGAATTAGGGAGGGGTTCACCCCAAGTGGCACAGGAAGCCATCCTTCCCTGCTTTTGTCACTTGTGGATCCCCAACTGGCACAAAGAGCCATCCTTCCCTGCTTTTGTCACTTGTGGATCCCCAACTGGCACAAAGAGCCATCCTTCCCTGCTTTTGTCACTTGTGGGTCCCCAGCTGGCACAAAGAGCCATCTTTCTTTGCTCTTGTCACTTGTAGGTCCCCAACTGGTACAAAAAACCATCTTTCCCTGCTTTTGGCACTTGTAGGTCTGTCAGGAGTAAGCTGAACTGGGTAATTCCAAGATCTGTTTAAAATGGTATCTGGGGAAAACTAAAGAGTGAAATTCCAGCATTTTTATTCCTGTGAAAGCCACGGTTCCTCAAGCTTTCAGCATGGGATCCTGCAAAAAAAAACCAACCTTGGGGATGGACTCATCTGAGTGCTGTCACAGCTCAGCACTCACAGGGGTTACCAACCTCCATCCCACCACCTGGGAAAGCGCCAGCATGTGCCCACATCCCAAATTATTCCAGAGGATCCATGGGCACACTGCCCTGGGCAAACCTGTGCAGGTAGCACTGCCCCCAAGGGACACTGGAGGGACACATCTCAGCACCTGGGGGACAAGAGCTCTCAGGCATTTCCATGTTCCTTCAATCCCATCAGCAGGAGAATCCCAAGATGCTCCAACCCCGAAATTCAGTCCCAAGGAGTGCAGCACCCACGGCAGAGCCTGCCCTGTGCCATTCCTGGTGGGTGAGGATCAGCCAAAGGCTGGGAACGTGCTCCCTTTTGTCAGGCAGGAAACCCAAGAGCGTTTGTCCTTTGTTCCCCTGCCCCCGAAAGTCGCAGCCAGAGCTCGCAGCTCCGCTCTAAAGAGCCCTGGATGTTCATTAAATCGCCTCTGCATATTTTGCTCCCTTTTTTTTCCCCTTTTTTCATTTTTTTTTTCTTATCCCCCCTCGAGGCTGCCTACCAAAATCTCCCCGTGGTGTTCCTTAGCTCTTATCCTAAAAGTGCTGCAAGAATGAAGTGGTGAATGCCCCAATCTGAGAGCATTCTGTGGCCAGCCCCACGCTGTTCGCCGCTCGCTGCCGAGGCCCGAGGCTCGGTGGGAATTTACAATTCATCGGCGACCAAACTCTTTGAATGTTATCAACACATCTTTCCCCTGGCACACGAGAGTGTGACTTATGAGGAGAGGAGCAATTTGTTTCATGAATTTCATCCTTTGTTATTGAAAGCTGCTGGATTTGGCTGTATAAAGACCTGCGCCATTAAGCCGCAGGGCAGAAGCATCCCATGGGCTGACAAGTTTGTTTGCTTGTTATTATTATTTTTAAATACAAATTACTTTGAAAGTAGCATTATGGAGGGCTCAGAAGGTGCTTTAGGGAAAGGTTGTGCCGTTTTTCCAAAAGATTGGGGAATATGGAGGAAAATGCCTGGAGCAGCCCATGACCTTGGTTCAATAGTGAAATTTAGATGAATTTTAACCAAATTAATGAATATTATTCAGAGGTTTTACATTGCCCAATCCACCGTACCTCCAAACAACCCTATTTAATAGAAAATATAGATTTATTAAAGCAGAAATCTGTCTGGTGTCTTTAAAATTCAAAATGGCAAAGAAGCAGCAGAGTGCTGCAGTTTGGCATTGACTAACCAGCTCCTTTTCCTGCTTGAAAGCGCTGTCTGCTCGAGTGAGAGGCTTGATTTGCAAATAAAAGTCTTCAGAGTAAGGGGGAAATGAAAATGAATATTTAAGGTTACTGAAATTATGAAATAATTCATGCTCAAACCCAATACAGAGTGTTTGGAACAGGGGAATTCTGAGGGAGGGTTGGGCTCTGAATTCCGCCCCAAAGCTCCAGTTCCCTTGGCCAACGCTGGCCACAGGTGAGCAGCAGGTAAAAAAACCACACCAAGGCACAGATTCCAGCTCCAGGAATATCCTCCCAAACCTTTTTGAGTCAACAAAAGTTTTGTGGAAGAACAACTCTGGGTTTTCCTTGAGAACTGAGTCAAATAGGCAGCAAATAAATTGTATTACCTGAGATAGCAACGAGCTAGATCAGCTCTTTCATGGGAAGTTTGGAAAAAAGTTTTGTTTGTATTGTTCCAAATATAAAAAGAAAACCCTCAAAACATTATTCTGGCTATTTATTTTCTCAAGTTTGCGTGCTGGAACAAGAAGCCAGGAAGCTCAGAGAAACAATATCTCAACCCAGCTTCCCCAGATTACCAGAACCAACAAGAAATAGGAAAAAAAAAAAAAGTGTTCTTTGGGAACTATTGTTCTGCAAGCAGTTCTTTCACTCCATTTTTGGCTAATTAAATTAATCTGGTAAGCAGGTGTAAACCCGCTTGTTTGGGTGGCTAAAAGGAGAGATTGGAGGTATTTGCACAGTGAGAGATTTGTACTGGGGAGCATTAAACCCTATCAACGAGAGGAAACTCCACTCAGGATGCAGAAAATCCTGTTTAGCACTTCCCAAATCGCACCAAGGCCGCCTCTAATCCACCAGCCCAGCACCGAGGTGAGGTTTAACCGTCTGCTTGGGAAGCTGCAAAGCTGTGTTGGGCATGTTTCACTTGGTTAATGTTTCATGTGGTAAACAGACACAGAAATACTGCTGGCCTCTGGCATTTGCATTGTGAATGCCCAGCCAGCAGCACCCTCAGCTCTCATTCAGGACCAGTTCAAGACCAAGCTTTTATGACAATGAGGAACTTCTTCCACGTGCATTTATTTTGCAGAAATAGAAACCAACCAGGCTACCAACAAACACAGCATCACACAGCCCAGTCATCACCAGAAATGGTTAATAAAAGAGAATAAATTCCTATCAGAGAGGGAAAAGAATAGAAATATTATCAGCAAAGAGGCAGAATTCACTCCCACCTGCATAGTTATGATGGTATAACACCCAATCTGCAGATATTAAAGACTGGTTCGGTGCAATTTTTCTGATTTGGCACTAAGGAATAGCAGTGAACTTGAAAAATGAGGTTTTTTTGCCCTTTCCCTGGGTTAAAACCATGCTGGAGAAGAGTGAGGACCATGATGGGAGTGCAGAGGGAGCTGGACCCAACCTCCAGCCCTCGGGACCCCACAGACAGCAGAACATCCAACATCCCGAGCTCATTTTGTGCCACCAACCAGCCACGCGTGTCCCTCCTTGCTGCAGCTCAGAAGGGCTGCTCTGAACCCCCAAAAAAGAGTGGGGGATTCCCTCAAGGTGCGATGGCAGAGCCAGCTGGGAATGCTGTGAGGGTGAGCTCGAGGGAGGAGGAGGAGGAGGAGGAGGGGAGCCCAGTGACACAAATGTGACCGCAGTGCTGGGACACTGCCAGCCCCCAGAGGAAGCGTTTAGGGCGGCAGCAGTGGTGCCATTGCCTGTGGGCTGCTGCAGACTTCACACCCGCTCACAACATCCCTGCTCTCCCAGCTCCCTGAGGGCAGCTGAGCCAAAATGTCACCAAAAAAGCCCAAAACGCCCTCCCCAGACAACCTGGGTGGTGCCAGCACGCCAAACGCCAGCCCTGGCACCACCCAAAGCCCTGGCACCGCCCTCGGGGACCCTAAAGAGTGTCGCTGTCCCACTGGGCTGGACAAGGACATCCCTTCGGCAGCACCGCCGGGGGATGCTCGGAGCCGACGGGAGGAACCGCGCAGAGCCCCGCGGAGCGGCCGCTCCATCCGCGCCCTCCTCGGGCAATAAGGACCTGCGACAACAATTAACATCCCTCCTCTCTTCCCCCGGCCCTGAGCGCTCCTGCTCGTCCCCCCTGCCGCCCGCCCCTTCCAGATTTGCTCCTGTTTTTCGTCTATTTGTGAAGGTGCCCAAGACAGGAGCTCACTTAATACGTTCCCTTACGCTTGTGGCGCAACAGCCTATTCAGGACAGATAAGCCCCTTTAGAAATGAAGGGGAATTTAATTCAGTGCTTGAGTGACAGCAGGAAGATTTATCCCCTCAGTAGACAATACGGCTTTTGGGGCTTTAATCTTGCCCAGACAATGGGCTGTTTCTCGGCCCTCATCTTGTGCTTTTCCCACGATGTTCGGTGATTAACCGGGGCTCCATTGGATGGAAGCCACTATCTCTCATTTAAGAGTGTTTGCGCCTCTGTCAAGGACCAGGGGAAGGGAGGGAGGGAGGTGGGAAGAAGAGAAAGGAAGGGGAGGGGGAGAAAAGTTGAACTCATCTGGGAGAAATGCCGGCAGGCTGCGGGAGGATGGCAGCGCTATCTGCAGTGGGTGACAGAGCCGAGGGACAGCGGCATTGTCACCTCCGGCGGAGAGCTGGCCAGGGCTCTCCCCGTTTATTTCAGCCGGCAGAAGCTCCTCGGTTATTTGCTGTGATATAGGTAGATAAATTATATACCAAGGCCTGGTTTTATAAGGCCTTTCTATATAATTTAGCTATCTATATTACAACAGTTATTTCGCTGTGGTTCTTACTTGGAGCAGCCCTGGTCACGCAGAAATCCATAGGTATGTGCCACCTGAATTCATTTCCAAAAATTAATGAATAAAAGCAGCTCGAAGCCTGAAATTTGGGGTAAAAAGCTGGTGGTGTGTGCTTGCCCACAGAGATAATTCAGCAGAGATAAGTGAGGTGCCATGGCAGAGGACAGTGGGAGGTGGCACAGCACAAACACCTGCAAAAGGCAGCAGGTGCCCCAAAACCTTCCCAGAGAGGCTTTTGCTGCCACACCTGCACTGCACAAATAAATAAATAAATAAATAATCACAAAGTGGATCGATTGCTCCACTTTATTGAGGAAGATAATTTATTCTTAACATGTAAAATATATCTCAAACAATGCAATCCTTCCCTGTTTGGGTGCTGAGGCCCTGGCACAGGGTGCCCAGAGCAGCTGTGGCTGTCCCTGGATCCCTGGAAGTGTCCCAGGCCAGGCTGGACAGGGCTTGGGGCAGCCTGGGATGGTGGAAGGTGTCCTTGACCATGGCAAGAGGTGGAACAAAATGATCTTTAAGATCCCTTCCAACCCAAACCATTGCAGGATTTTGAGATCATCAGAAAGTTCACACCAGTGAGTTTCTCATCCCTAGGGAAAGGCACCCATTACCTTCACTCTCATCCACAAATTAGCCTTTGTGACCAAAAAAAAAAAAAACCAAAATAAAGTGGTTTATGTCCTTCCTCCTGTAAGAAAACACTGTGGACACCAATGCTGCAATTTTGGTAGAGAGTGGAAAAACAGATTTAGCCTCAAAGTAATGCCCCACTGTTCTGAGGGATGTTTGTTGCAGTAACTCTGCCAGTTCAGGCCCAATGGGCCCTTCCAAGCCAGGATATTCAATTATTTTATATCCAGGTACTGCAATGTCAGGATCCTAATTCAGAGTCCACCCTCAACCACTAAACACAGCAGCAAGAGGAGCGGAACCCCTGCACCCAAATGGCTGTGAAATGGAAAAAAACCCGCATAAATAACGAGTTTAGTTTTGAAACTTCTAAATCTCCGGATTTTCAGCTTTCCGTTATCAACAGCAAAAATTGAGAAGCTGACAAGATTTTTTTTAGGCAGGAATTGAACAGTGGGAGAGGTGTGAGAGCACCACAAATGACTGCACAGTGCACATGAATTACCCACGATGTCACTTTTCATAATTAAATCTGCCCACTTTTGATTGGCAGATTCATTTTCTTACTACTTTTTTTTATTTTTGTTGTTGTTGTTCCTGAAATGTAAGAAAATCTACATGGAAAACAACCAGAGCCTTTAAGCCCCAACACACATCAGTATGAGGTGGAAGGGAATAGTTTAAGATTTCCTCACCATCATATTTGGGACTTTTCAGCTCCTTCAACTACAAGTTCAAGTCCCTGAGGAGTCACTTAAGTTCTTCAGTCCCTTTAATGAGATCAGCTGGGTGAATGTGGGATTTCTGAGTGGCCTTTAAATGTAAATGGCTTGAAAAGGAATGAAAAGAAAAGGTTTTATGGAGCATTTTAAGATTTTCAGTTGGGCTTTTTAGTTGGTTGGGGTTTTGGTGGGGTTTTGTTTCTGTTGTTCTGTTGGGGTTTCTTGGTTGGTTTTTTTTTGTGGGGAGTGAGGGGGGGAAGTTGTTTGGGGTTTATTTAATTATTTGTTGTAATTTGACCCCAATCAGACACATTTTGGAACAGACTGGGAACTTCCAGCCCAGCACTGCTCACCTGCCAGCATTTCTGCGAGCAAACCTCCAGGAACCTCCAGGGCAGGAATCCCCAGTTTGGGGAAGAAAAAAAAGCACATCAATTTGAACAGCAGATCCAGCTCACCCCAGGAGCTCCCTGTCTGCACTCTCTGCCCTCTTGATTTTGCCCTTGACTCTTCTGAACCCACCTCAGCCTCCTCTGAGGTTCCTGGGAACCTTTTCAACACCTTCCCCCTGAGCTGAAGCAGAGTTTGACACTGCCAGCACCTCTGGCCATCCCCACGAGGGCTTGGCTTGGCTTTGCTGCACCTCTGCTCACAGGATAAAACCCCTGCCTCGCCCATAACTTGCTGTAACTCAGACCAGTGCCTCCCAGTAACCAACTGGAGCTGCCCAGAGCCGGGCAAGGGTGGCCCCTTCCCTTCCCCACGAGGCACCAGCGACACCCAGACCCCTGCAAAGGAAAAACTCCAGGGGCATCCTGGAATATTTTCTCCATCTCGCCTTCCCAGCTGCTTCAAGCAGCGTTTTTCTGTTCTATTTTAACTGCTGAGCGCAGGGGGGAGGGAGGGAAGGACAGCAGAGGAACGAAAATAAGATTAAAATAAAAGGCCATATAGGGAGCCCGCAGAAAAACAAATGTCACAACCCAATTCCAACATTGGCCCAACCACCGTGAGCTCAGAGCTGCCCCATTTCACTTGGGGACATCAAACTGTGGCTTAGAATTTTTATAGCACCTTTGTCTGGCCCAGCATTTACAGGAAGTGGGGAAAGTAGAAGGAAAATTGCTCAGTACAGGCCTCCTGAAAAATGGGAGGGAGTTTTGTGGTAAGAGCAGCAGGGCAGGACAGCTCTGAGTTATAGAAATGCACCATAAAAATAAAATTTATTGAATCAATTTTATAAAATTGAATTTATTTCTTAACCCCTCTGACCATGCTGGTGCACACAGCCAGGCCAGCACCTGTAAGTGGTACGGGACCTGGAGGGAAAATACACCTTGAATTGGGACTTGGGGCTTGGATTGCTGATCCAGGGGAGCACTGCAGGTTACCACAGGCTGTTCCACCCAGCTGAGGTTTCCTTAACTCATCTGGGCTGAATTTGTGCTGTGGGGATTCCCAGAGACCTCCAATGGACACTGGGAAGGATATAAATCGTTAATAAGAGGGTTCTTTCCCCAAAGAACCAACAAATCCTCTCACTGCCGGTGAATTTTAAATTGCAGAGCAAAGAGAAGACGTGGCCAAACCCAACCCTCCTGAACCAAACCCCCCTTTCCTGAACCCAAACCCCCCTTTCCTGAACCCAAACCCTCCTTTCCTGAACCCAAACCCAACCCTCCTGAACCCAAACCCAACCCTCCTGAACCCAAACCCAACCCTCCTGAACCCAAACCCTCCTTTCCTGAACCCAAATCTTGGACTTCTGCCTTCCCAAAACTAAGCCCTGCCTCCCCAAGCCAGCCTAGCTAAGCGCAGCTCAGTGCAAACCACACCCAGCTGCCCAGAGCAGGAACAAAAAGGTGTTAAATAACCCCAAACACAACCTCAGCCCATCCTTCACGCCGGGGCAGGTTTAAAATCGAGCTGGTCGGGCTGTTTGCTGGCTGAGCAGCACAAAGCACTTGGAAAAGAAGCACAAAGCCTCTGCCCTTGAGCAGTCTTTGCCCGGAGCCACGCAGTGACACAGCAGTGATTGGACACCGAGGCTCAGCTTGTTTCTCTAATGGGTTTTTGTTCCAAGCACCCACAACTTCCCGAGCCCCAGGTCAGGCTAACACAGAAGTACCAGGATCCAGGAGGCTCCTTTGCTTCCACAGCGCTGCATTTTGGCAGCAGCACTAGCTCCTCACGGAATTGCTCCTTTTCCTCAAATAATCCACTTAAAAAATATAGAGGGGGCTTGTCTGTCTAAGCTGCAGCCCCTGCAAGAGCACAGCTACGAGGAGCAGTGGCAGGGATTCTATTTATAGGCCTTGCAGGTGTGTGTTTGCTCCCAAATTCCTGCAGAGTCTCTATAAAATGTGTTTATTTCCCCAGCACCAGCTGCTGGACAATCCAGGTGACCTTGGTTAGGGTTAGATGTCAGGAATCCCTTCTTCCTCAGAGGTTTTTACCCCAAATAAATCCCCTCAGGCACAACCCTGCCTGGCCCACTGAGGCTGTTCCAGATGCAAAACTTCAGGGGCAGCAGAATCCCTTTGTTGAGGGAAATATCCTGAGACTTTTGTCCTGGCCCAGCACATGAGGCACAACTGACAGGCCAAGGGATCAAAGTCTCCCCTTTATCACCTTGTACTTGGCAGAAATGTAAACTTCCCCATCTATGGCCCAGAAATGTGTTTGAACTCCCTCAGAGAGAGCCCAAACGTGTCTCAAGGAGTGAAAACTCCCTGACTCTTCCTGGATGAGAAAGGCAGCCCAGGTAAATGGTGCTGGGGAAGGGAAATTTTTCTTCCATCTGCTGTTTTGAAGTTTTCAGGGAAGAGCTGTGTTAAGATTGGTGTATTTGGTCTCTTTCAGTAAAAATAAAAGTATCAAGGGGTATTTTTTTCATATAAATATAATTGGTGTGATGGTGAAATGATTATTTACAGAAATAATCAACTGGAATTCCAAAGGAGAAGTTTGTGCACATAAAATCCACCTCCCATCCCAGCTGCAACAATTGAGTGAGGGAAGAGCAGAGAAGCCAAGCAAGAAAGAAATGAAGAATGACTTTATCAGGAGGAATAATTAACAGCAAGACAGAGAACCAGCAGTGCTGAGAGTTCCAAAGTGGAGATCACCACGAGCTAACCAGGCTCTGGAGAGTAAAACTGGTCTCACACAGCTCTGCAATTCCTGCAGCACTTTGGGAGGAGGATTATTCCAAAAGTTTGCTTTAGAAATTCCCTTGTACCATAAAAAAAAAAAAATAAATTGTATTCTGGTGAAAGAAAATGTCAATTGTTTGAAACTATTGTATGAAATATTTTGAAAATTCCTTTTTTGTTTCCAGATTTCTGCAGCCATCCTTGCTGTGCCGCTGCAGGATAGAAGTGCTGGGGGAGCTGGAAGTGTTGAGTTGGGGACAGTGATCACTGGGGAAGGGGTGACCAAAGCTCCTGGGCTGGGCTTCAGCCCAATCCAGGGGATCCCATCCAAAACCCGAGTGGGTGTCCCAGGCTGAGGCTCTGATGGAGCCTAAAGACAAAGTGAGGGGTTGCCAGTGGCTGTAAAAGCTCAGAGCCAACAACAACAGTTTAGGTGTGTGCTTAGATTTCATACCTGCAGAGAAGTGGGTTTTGTTTGGCAGCAGAAAGAGCCTTTAATATCCTCCTGCTGCAGGTCTGGGGCAGGCACACTCAGACACAAACACCCAGCACCACTCAGGGCTGGAAATGAGAGGAAACTGTGAGGAATCCTAAAGATGTGGCTGATAGCATCACAGGGACAGAACTGGGGGAAAGTTTAGGGTGAATTCAAGCAGACTAGTGCAAAAATTACTCTTTTTCTCTGAATAAAGGGACTTTCAAAGCAAAGTCATGAGTAAAGAGAAGCACCTACCCGAAATGTGCCAGCAGCCAGCCTGATGCAGTGCTCTCCACGTCCTAGATGGGAATCCTGTGTGAATGGCTCTGCTGAGAAGCCTGGGCTGCTCCTCAGAACTCAGACCCACAGCCCCCAGGTAAAGCAAATACCCGAGCCTTTTCCTTTCCTAAGGGACTGATGAAATGGCTTTACCTGAGCAGCTTCAAAGAGGAGGAATTTGAGATGTGGGTTTTGTCTGTAAAAAAAAGGGCAAGACAGCAGCCAGAGACAGAAAGGGGAAGGAAAGAGGGGAAGAACCAAGAAGGAAGTGCCAGTTCTTTGACACCTTTGTGATGGAGTTTGATTTGTAAAGCAGAACAGAGCCCCTTCCCTTTCCCTGGCCTGCCCTCTCTAATCTGATTTTAGGAGAACTCTCTGAAATGAATCATCCCTGCCTGCCCCAGAAGTTCTGCCTCCAAGGGGTTCTGCAGGTCACCTCTGCCCTGCCCTCTCCATGCACCCCCAGCACCCACAGGCTGAGCAGGAGCTGCTGGGACCCCAAACCTTGGCCAAACCCGGGCTGGGGGTGCCCAAAGTGCCACCACGAGGGGGGACACCCAGGGCAGCTGCCCCTCAGCAGTGATTCCAGAGCAGGCCAGAATCCAGGGCTGAACTCCCCTCTGATGGGGGTGGAAATGCCTCAGGTTTGGCTTTCCCTGCTCCTCGCAGTTTGCCAGCAAACTTATCTGATGTGCTGAGCCTGTTTTCTCTCCTTGATCCCCCCCAAAACACTCAGGGGTTTTGTTTTTACGAGGTGCTGAGCAGCCACAGCTCCTGTTCTCTGTGCTGGGGCTGGGGGAGGAGGAGGGAGGGATGCTGAGCTGAGCAGAGCCCAGGGAAGGAGGAATGCTCCTGAGGAATCCCTGAGGAATGCTCAGACTGGGGACCCACGGCTGGAAGCCTCAGCCCACACAGCAGGACACCCCTAGGTCTGGGTCTTTGGGCTGTCACCTGGCTCTCTGCCCCTGACACAGGGAAGGGACAAGCTCTGGAGAGAGGTTTCTCGTGGCATGGAACTGTCCCCAGCTTTTTGTGAGCAGAGGAGTTCCCTGCTCTGAACTCATTGTGGCCAATGGATTTCATTTTGGGGCTGAAAACACACTCCAGTGGCAATTCCAGCAGTTGTGCTCAGCAAAACCTCCCCTGCCTGCTCTGGCAGCACAGAATTCATCCAATTGCTGTGTTTCCCTGTGTTTGAAATCCCAAACCTCTCCTTTTTCCCTGGATTCTGCCCACTCTATGCTCTCCAGGACACTGCAGAGCAGAGGAGTCACTCAGTGACCAGGACACCCAGCCCTTGCTGTTCATCATTTGCACCTTCCCAAGGCCCAGAATCCATTGGGGAGTGCTTTTATGGGCACCTCAGCAAAAAGAAATCATCTCAAAGCAGGACCAATGTATTTTTTAATGCCTGGAAGATTGTGAGACCCAGCCAGAACCGAGAGAGCAGCTGTGCCAGGTCACAGAGCCTGGGCAGGAGGGAGGGATGAGGAGAAGAGCCCAAGGGTGCACAGGGGGTTCAGAACAAGAGCAGGAACAGATCCCAGCTGTCCCAAATCCCAGCCCTCCTTGGCAGATGGGAGAGGCTTCATTTCCTTCCCTGGAACCTCCTGAATGTGGGGTTTCACAGGGGCACAGCAGTGGCACTGCCCCTGGCCAGGTGCCAGCCCGAGCCTCGTGAGGAGGTGATGGAAGCAAGATTTCCATGCCCAAAGCACCAGGAGAGGGAAATCCAGGAAAGGATTCCACAGCTAAACCTGACAGATCCCTGCTGGCTGTGCTGCATTCCCTGGATGGATTCAGGGGTAACAATTCCACGGAGCAGTGCAAGGGGTTGGAACAAGATGATTTCTAAGGTCCCAAACCAGATCCTAAAACCCAAATTTTTCCAACACTGTCCTGAGCTGATTAATTAAATAAAAATTAAACAAATTAAACAAGCCACTCATATTATATTTGAACAGTGTCCTGAGCTGAAATTAACATTAAAAAAATTAAATAAGCCAATTATATTTGACCTTTATATTCAACCATCATGGAATAAAGGCTGCAGGCTGATCTCCACTGCCATGAGATGTTCTCAGTGCTGATATTTGATCACTTCTCCTCATTTTTAGTTTGTTCAGCTCCCTGAGCAGGTCCTGCACAGAGGGAGGAGTGAGATTGAGTGAGCAGGGCACCCACACTGTCGAGTTCTCGGAGCCACAGACCTGTGTGTGACCACAGCCAAGTTCCTTCTCTCTCCACCACTGTTCCTTTTTTTCACCTCTTTCTCCTTAGGTTAAGCTCATGACAGGATTTGTGACCTCCTGGTTTGGCAGATCTCACCCATCTAAGGTCTTTTCAAAGCACTGCTTATTTCCCTGAGCATCTCCACAGCACCTGTTTGTCAGGGCAGTGATTTCAGCTGGCACAAACCCCAAAATAAACATTTTTAATTTGTCTAATTAAAAAATCCTCTTCAAATAATTATTTCCCTTCATTTCTATGTCATCACTAGAAAAGCAAAAGAGTAAACTGATTTAAAATGCCAGCTACAAAACCAAACCAGAAGTGTGCAGCAACCCCAGGAAAAAAAAATTCCTCTGCACCAAAATTTAAATTAAAAAAAAAATAGGTGTTTGCCCCGGTAAGGCTGCAACTTTTCCCTCTGAACTTTGTAAAACTTCATACCCAAATGGATTGACTTCTACATTATCTGACATTTCCTCATTAGCTTCTTTCCTTTCTCCCTTTTCCCTGCAAAAAGGCCCTTGAGTCTAACGATGTCAGAAGTCTCTGAAATTTGACAGATCTTACATTTCCAGCTCATTTTCTAATGAGTTTGTACATCAGGACTGATTAGTGTAATAAAGAATTCATGAAGCAAATAAATGTAACATGAAGACACCTTGAAGAGAGGAAAGAAAGAGCGAGTCGAATATGTTGAGAAAAGGTCTGGCCTTTTTAACCTTCATTTAATCGTTCTGACAAAGACACTTCATCAAAGAGCCTTGGCAGGTATTTGGACTTTGTGCACAGAAAAAAAACCGGCTTTGAACTTCTCCTGGCCCGCATTACCCAGGAGAACCCATCATTAGCCTCATTTAGGCGGCTCCTTATCAAGGCAGGGCTTGGGGAGCATCCCTGAGCTGGGGAGGGGGGAGGCAGCCCCGGGCAGGGCTGGCCCCGACCCCTCCCCACCCTCCGGGATCGCATTTCCCAGCCGGAGCCTCGGGCGCCTTCCCTCTGTTTGGAAATCCACGGGAAAACTTCCTCGGGTTTTCCTGCGGCAGCCCCTTCCCTTCCTAAACCCCTGAGTTAACTGGGGTGGTCTCGCTGGGGGACAGCTCCTCTGCCAAGCAGAGGTTTTTCCACCCTTTCCCCACGTGAAAATAAATGTTCAAAAAAAAAGAGAAGTGCAGCGTGTTCATCCCTGGGAACCCATTCCTGGAATCACCCCCGTTTTATTTGCACTGTGCTCACTCTCACTCTGTCACCTTTTCCTCAGCTTCCCACAGAGTTTCACCCCCAGAGCTAAATCAGCTTTTTGCTCCTTCTGCACACCAAGATTTTCAGGGGAGAGCTGGCGAAGCACAACCACCCAGATGTCCAGATCCTATGGGAAGGAAATGCCAGCATGTTGTATTTTTATTTATTTTTATCTACAGCATTAAAAATAGGCTTTGTTTAAAATAGGAGCAGACTTAATATCTTTGCTGAGGAAGCTATACATTTGAGATGTTTATGTGGCAAACGTGCCAGAGGGCTTCTGACCAGCTTGAACTTGGGATCTTTCCCACTCTGGACATGACTTTTGGCATCAGAGGCCTCAGGCTGAGCGGGAATTGCACATTCTCTGACGATAGAAAGCACAGCAATAACGAATATTAAGGAAGAATAATTCTATTACATGCGTCCAGCTGAATGGACACGATGAGAATCTCAGTGTTCAGATCTGTTTCAGCACTGGGCACGGAGCAGAGCAGAGCAATCCTGCCCCTTTCCCTCAGGAATGCCTCAGTGTGCTCTGCCCAGTTGTAATCCTGTTCTCCCCATGTCTTTCCCCAAATGGAACATTGTCAGGGCTCCTCAGGAAGCTGCAAGAAGATTCTTTTGAATAGGGACAGTATGGAAAATAGTTCAAAAGAGTCCTTGTCCCACACAGGCCAGATCTGCATGGGAAGTTACTTTTTTGTTCTTCAGAAGAAAGAAAAAAACCCACAAGGAGGAAAAAAAAAAAAGAGAGAGAAAAAGAAAGGAACCAAAGAAACCTCAAAGAGTTCAAAGAGTGTTTCAGCAGCAGCTCAGGCCTCGAGAGCAAGGCCCCCTTTGTCATCTTTGGGTAAGTGACTTCTTCCCTCCACTGGATGTGCAGGGAGCATCTGATGGGTGGTTACAGCCAGACCCCTGTCCCTGAGCCCCTCTGGGGGTCCCTGGGCCACTCTGAGGGTCCCTGAGCCCCTCTGGGTGTCCCTGAGCCCCTCTGGGGGTCCCTGAGCCTCTCTGGGGGTCCCTGGGCCACTCTGAGGATCCCTGAGCCCCTCTGAGGGTCCCTGGGCCACTCTGAGAGTCCCTGAGCCCCTCTGGGTGTCCCTGGGCCACTCTGAGGGTCCCTGGGCCACTCTGAGAGTCTCTGAGCCCTTCTTAGGGTCCCCAAGCCATTCTGAGTGTCCCTGGGCCACTCTGAGGGTCCCTGAGCCTCTCTGAGGTTCCCCAAGCCACTCTCAGGGTCCCCAAGCCCCTCTCAGGGTCCCCAAGCCACTCTCAGGGTCCCCTACCCTTGGCAAAGCCCCCCAGCTCCTTCCTGCCCCCCTGAGCTCTGGGTGCAGCAGGATTGATGCCCAGAGCCCCTTTTGACTGAGCCTCCTCTGCTTCTGCAATGATTAAACTCTTCTGTTCAAGTGTTCAAGGGGGAAAGTTTCACTATAAAAAAAATTTCAATCTAAATCGCTTTGTCCTTATTATAAAATTTTATCATTTCTGAGGTTTGTTCTGCTAATGCTTTAAACTGATGTCTGTCTTTATCTCACAAAAACTGCAGCATGGAAACGCTCCCCCCTCTGCTCCACTTCTTATTTTCTGTGCCCTTTTGACCCCTTTTGTCCCAGCTACCTTTTTCCCCTTATTCTCCTTTTGCATCTGATCACACTCTGCATCCTCTTTATTCTTATCTCCCATCTCTGCAGCTCCTCTCCCCCCCAGGGCTGCAAACCACAAACCCCCTTCTTTGCCTCCATCCACCTCCTCACCGAACATCACAGCAGAAAATGCCTTTTTCCTTCGTGGTGCAGCTGCTCTTTGCAAGATTTCCAGGCACAGAAAACCTCGTTGTGACTTCCAAAAGGGCAAACACCTCCTGCAGGTCCACACAGGCACAGAGGGATGCACTGCAGAGCGTGTTGGCATCATGCTGCACTTTAATCACCTTTTTTTTTTTTCCCTTTCTTACCCATTTTTAGGGAGTTTGCCCAAGCAGCATTGCTTGGTGAATTGGCACAAGGTGAAAACCAAGATTTTTTTTTTCCCAGAAACTGGAAAACGCAACGAAAAATGAGAAGATGGTCAGAAACCTAAAATTGGGAACGGGATACTGGGAGAGAAGCTGAGTCCAGACGTTTTGGCACAAGAAATCGTTTGTAACATGGATGATAAAAACAAGATACAATATAATTAGCACAGCCTTGGCAAAGCTCCAGAGTGCTGAGCTAAATAAATGATTCTGTATTTGTTTTAAAGCATCCAGAGCTATTTATACTGTCAGCCCAGCGCCTGAGGGATCGCTCTTTCCTGGAGTCACTCTCCTCACCACCCTGGTGCAATATTGGCCCTCTATTTCTCACTCAGCCTTCCAAACCGAGCCTTGAATCCTGCTCCTTCCCTGCTTTTGCACCTCTCACTTGTGCAAAATCACAGAAATCCTCCCCAAAAACGCCCAGGTGAGCCAGCATCCCCTGGCCCAGCTCCCACCCCAGCTCCCCCAGGTTTAGGGCTCAGCCTGGCAGAGCTGGACAGAGGCTTCCTGCAAGGGCTTTGCTGGGAAAAGGCACTTCCCAGTTCTCTCTGTGACCCAAACTGGCAAGGAAAAAACATTGAAGCTTTTTCCATCTTTCCCCCTCCCCACCTTTCCAGTAGCCAAGTGGAAAAGGGAAACTCCGCAGCGTTCATTGAAACAAAAGTTTCCACAAGTTTTCCTGAAGAGTGTCCAACTCCTCACCCGCCTCAAAGACAGAAAAACTTCTTTTCAAGACCTTGTTTTTTAACCTTCAAAACTGCTCAGGTTTGTGGGGGAGAAAACTTTTAGGGCTGATTCCAAGCACCCCTTGGATCTCCATCACCTGTCCTGGCCCCAGGGTTGTTCGTGCCCCTCTCTGGGCTCCGGCAGCTCCTGCAGGTCCCCAACTGTGTGACACCAACCCAGGAAAGCTTCCAGGTAATTCCACCACCTCACCACTTCTGTTAACAAACTTCTTGATTCGGACTGACCACATGAAACAGCTCCACCACAGCAGCAGAAACTTTCCTTATCGCCCAGGAGAGGGGCTGGGGACACCTTTTTCCCATGGAGGGGAGAGTTGGGGTGAAAGTGTCACTTCTGTGAGGTAGAGCTGGCTGTGGAATCACCCAAAAGCTGTCAGGGGTAAAACTCACAAAGATTGGAGCCTCATCACCCTCATGGGCTGGCTGTTAGCTCAGTGTGATCCTCGATCCCATTTAAATCCTAGCAGGACCAATCCCAGCCAGGTGGGTTTAAATCCAGGGTTTGGAACAGTCAAGGGTGAAACAAAGCCAGGCTTTTTCCTAAAATGTGCTGCAATGAGGTGGAAAATAAAAATATCTGCACTGCCCTCTGCTTTAATTAGCTCTGATTTCAGCAGAGGCAAAAGGACACTTGCACCTACTAAAATGTAAAATATTTATGAAAACCAATTCCAGCTTGGAGCTTGAAGTCCAAGGTGACAGTGCCAGTGGCCTCACCAAGGGCGAGGTCAGGCTCTCCAGGGTGACCTCCTGCTCAGCAGGACTTCCCCCAGTGAATTTTCCTGTTTGGTGCAGGCAGAGCTGGCAGGAAGCTCCAGCCCCAGCACTTGAATTCTCAGCCATGGGCTTGCAGAACTCCCCGAGCAGGGAGATGTTGCAGTTTTGAAGAACACTCTCCTGGCACACCCAGGAAGGAGAACTTTCCCTTGCTGGTGTTTATGGGATGTGGGAGCTGCTCTTCCAACCCCTTTTTCCTCCATTCCTACTTTTTTTCCTTTTTTTTTTTTAATAAAGATGTTGTTGCACCTTGACTCCAATTTTGCTGTAGGTAAGGGCTTCAAGGTGGCATTTCTGTCACCTTTCCACTTTCTCCTCATTAAACAAAGCAGATTAAGCTTCTGGGATAACAAGAAAACTGTTTAGTTTGAGGTTTATAGCTGCATTTTTTCATTAGATATTATTCATGGAGGTACCCAAACACATTTTATGTCGTTCTGCTTTTAAAATCCCACTTCACAATGAAATCCAAGGGAGAATCACAAACCGAAATGTATTCTAATCCTTTTTTTCTTTTTTAATGTTATAATGAAATTAAATTTGGAGATACTACAGTAGAACCTTCCCCACTGCTCCCAGCTGAAAGAGGGAAGGAATTAACTGAGTTTAAAATGAAACAGGTTTCTCCTCTGTCTGACTGAAAGTTACAGGATGTTGGTAGTGAACCAATTAAAACACATCTTAAAACGATAAATACAAACCAAATGTACATTATCAGCATGTTCAGCCTTTTGTTTCTTGGTTCTATTTTGTATCAGCTTATTGCAATCAGATGTGTTGGGAAGGAGGGGGAAAATCAAATCATTTTAGGAAATAATAAATAAAGAATTCAGTGGAGGAAACAAAGGAGGGCTGCGTTTGTTCAAACATAAAATAAACCATGTTTCAGAGAGAACGCTAACGGAGAAGCCACAACATTCACGGAGCAGTGGAGCTCAGAAATATCTAGAAAATGTAAAAAAAAAGTATTAAAAATCTGTCTCAGCTGCAGACTGGGATGAGGCTGTGGGGGATCAGGATGTTCCCATTTTCCTTCTTCCCACAACATCGATTTCCTCAGACGCCTCTCGTCCCTCTCTGCTGTTTTGTCACCTGAAACACTCAGTGACCCTCACAAAGTCCAAGTTCAAGCCAGGATTCAGCCTCTACTGCATCCAGAATCCTGGAATCACTGAGGGTGGAAAATCCATCCAACACCATCAAGTTCAACCTGTGCCCAATCCCCACCTCGTCCCCAGCTCTGAGTGCCACCTCCAATCCTTCCCTGGGGACTCCAAACCTCCCTGTCCAATTCCTGACATCAACCCTTTCCATGAAGAAATTCCTCCTGAATTTATTCTTTCATCTCTTTTTGCTCACAAACAGTTACAGATTAATTCTGGATGAAAATTGCCATTTCTCTCAGGCAGCAGACTTTTCTGCAGTTGCAATGTGTGGAATTAAGTCTCTGTGTGTAAATATATATAAAAATACACCCACTACAGGCACTCATTCTTTTCACAGTAAAATAAATGTAAACTTTAAAAGTGAAAATATTTCACTTTTTACAAGCCCCAGAAAAACTGATATTTTTTTTTCTCCTTACATTTTTCCCCCCCAGCTTTTGCTTTCCCAAGACAGGATTTTTTCCTCCATTGATCTGTTCCCAACCCCACACATCGAGTGGATTCCTCTTAATGAAAGACTGCAGCAAGTTTGCACAATTTTGCCATTCTTTGGGGCTGCAGGTAAGTAGCTGTGCTTAGGGGAAGGAAGTATTGAAAATCTCCTTTGCTATTCCTCATTTCACGCTTTATAACGTGATACTTACAAATACTTTGGTAGCAGATTAAGCTCCAGAGAAATGAAAACATTTCAGAAAGAGCACAAAGCCTGCAAGTGTCCAAATGAGGGAGCAGAAACTTGACTTTAAGCTGCAGGAGGGGGTTTATGGGATGTAGTGCCATGTGCCATACAATACAAGATAAACATCTGTTGTTATTTCAGCAAACCTAAATCAGATGTTCAGCTTTTTCTTCAGGGGGAGAGTGGCACAAAGAGAGATTTTATGATTTTATTTTTTTTTCTTCGCTCTCTCTTTACCAAGGTGACTGCTTCTGTGGCAGGAAGAGCAGAAGAAGATTCTGGAGGGGACTTAAACACCCTTCAAGTAATCCAGTGGTGATAAAGGGACCTTTTGTCACCTCCATTGTGCCAGAGACCTTCAACCTTGGATCCCTGCCCAGGAAGATATTTATTAATAAGGCCAATAGTGGCAGGGAGGAGCTGTTCCATTCACACACTGAGGGACAAATGCAAAAGTGGGTGAATCAGAGTTCTCAGGCTGAGAACATTGGGATTGTTCATCCTGGAGAAGAAGAGGTTGTGTGGGGACCCCACAGCACCTTCCAGGACCTGGAGGGGCCACAGGGAAGCCAGAAAGGGGCTCTGTGTCAGGAACTGGAGAGACAGGACAAGGAGGAATGGGTTCAAGCTGGAAGAGGGGAAGTTTAGGCGGATATTGGGATGGAATTCTTCCCTGGGAGAGTGCTGAGGCCCTGGCACAGGGTGCCCAGAGAAGCTGTGGCTGCCCCTGGATCCCTGGAAGTGTTCAAGGCCAGGCTGGATGGGGCTGGGAGCAGCCTGGGACAGTGGAAATTGTCCCTGCCCATGGCAGGGGAGTTCAAAAGAGATGAGTTTTACATCCCTTGCAGCCCAAACCAGCCTGTGATTCCATTATTCCATGAATCCGGTGGAAATACCTGCATAGTTCCTGATGGGCTCTGATTAAACCTTCCAAAGATGCCAAGAGCTGCTCTGGGACCCTGAGAGGATGAAGGGAAACACTCAGAACCCCGTGGTCACCTCCAGGCATCAGGAATTTCCTGCTCAAGGAGCAGCTCCTGCTTTGCTCCCAGCTCCAGCCTGTTCCCATCCTGATCCTCCATGAGGAATCATCCTCCCTCTGCCCAGTTCCTAACCTGGGTGGCACCAGTGCAGGGCACCTGTTCTGGCAGAGCTTTGGAGTTCCATGCTGGGAATTGCCCAAGGCATTCCAGGCATGTGCTCCACCCCCAGGGGAATGCCCGAGCTGTGGGGCACCTCCTGCAGCCAGGCGGGGGACAGTCCCACCGTCCCAGGGCCACCTGAAGGGCTCCAGGAGCCTAAGGGAGGCCACACACTAAATTTATAACCCCCTTTTGCTGATCTGCCTCGGTGGCTCCCTGTCAGCAGCACCCTTGGGCGAAACACCACCAAATAACCCAGGTTTAAATGGACTATTCCACATTTTAAACCGCACAGGGTGGGTCTGGATTGCTTGACAGCTCGTCCCCTTCCCTCATCACACACAGAGGCACAGCCCAGTTAATATTCCAGGCTGGCTCTGGTTTGGAGTGGTTGAAAGACCTGGATACCCCAGGCAGCAGCAGCAGCTGGAGCTCAACTCCAGCCTTGGGCTAAAACTGCCGGGGTGGTGCTGGCCACAGGAGGGGTTGTGAGCTGGGGTTCCAGGAGCCCTCCCCACACAGCAATTCCTGGCCAATAAAGCACGGGCCTAATGCAGAACTCGGGATTTTGTGCCCCACTCCAGATGTGTTTCTGTTCAGCTTTTAATTTGGAAATTTTGGGGCACGCAGTGGTTTAACAATGCACTTTTTAATGACCTAACAGGCATAGATATATATATACACACCTTTTGTTTCACTTTTATTTACCTTAGCAGCACAGCCAGACCTGCTGCAGGTTTTTACATTATATTTTAATTAGTGTTTTTATAGATGAAAGACAAAGACACCACTCAGCACAAACACACACATCTACTGTGCTGCATTTCCCAAGGCACACACTTTAATACCCAGAACACCAAGGCTCTCTCCATCAAAATTAATACTCCCTTGCTGGGTGCTGGGTCCATCTGGTAGCTGGGTTTGGGAGCTGTGTGAGGAGGGAACAATGTTTGTTGTTCTTGTCGAAGCAGTTAATGCTTTATAAACTCATGAAACTCTGCAGAGTTAGGATCGCTGGGAAAGGAACCCAGGGCAAGCAGATGTGCCCCTCAATTAATTCATTTTAGGTGAGGTGGAGGATTTTTAGTTGTTTTCTTTCTTTTTAGTGGTCTTGTATTCAACAGGGAAAATGTGAGGGAAGAGACCAGGACTTTTCCCAAAATGAGCAGGGAGTCCAGCCCTCCTCAGCATTCTGTGCTGCTTTTCACCCCCACCTGTGAATTTTCCTGTGGATTTTTGGGATGGAAACCTTTCCATACCCAGAGAGACCATCCCCTGACTCTGAGTGAGGGTGACCAAGGTGTCACATCCCAAACCCTGATGCTGAAGGTGTTCAGAACCATTTTTGGGGGTGCAGCACCTGGAAAAGCTGCCAGAAACCGGGAGTGGGAGGGGATTCAGCATGGAAACAACCAAGACAAAACCCCCACATCTACCCAAAATACCCCATGAATGCCTCCCTGCCCAGCACCCCTGAGAGGTCTTCACTTCCCCATCCACCCCCAGCTCTGACAGCATCATCCCACACCCCATCTGGGCTGGGGAAGCCTGGGAGAAGGGAGGAGAAGGAAGGAGAAGGGAGGAGAAGGGAGAGAAGGAAGCACACACACTTCTCAAAGGCGAACTGTGGTTGGTGCTTCCTCCAGGCTCCGAGTCTCCATCCTTTAATCCCGTGCAACATTTATGGAACATTCCTTCCCTCCTCCTCTGGAGCAAGTGCAAATAAGAGTTTGGCAGAGAGGAGCTGCCCACAAGGAAGGAGTTCCTCGGAGCTGTGGCACCAGGACTTGAGCGAAACCATAACATCACACGTCTGAATAATGCCGTGAAAAATATATAAAACCTGTTATGGCATTAAAAGTTTAAACCCCATAAATCTTCAGCGTGCTATTTACTGGGCTGAGAAGGTGACAGAAACAACATTCTGAAGTGGAATAGGAGAAGGAAAGAAAATGGAGCGTGGGGAGCAGGGGAAGCCCCGGGACATGGCCAAAAGCACTGGAACAGGCAGGGCTGGGGCTGGCAGAGTGACCCTGAGCTCTGTGCACACACCCCCCACAGCAAACTGCTTCACTAATGCTCTGGAAAAAGGGATTGACCAAAATAGACAGGAATTTAGAAGGGGGAAAAGAGTCAGGATTAGCAGGGAAGGAAACATGGAACAAGTAAAATTCACTTCTCAGAAGGTGCCATTGAGAGCCCTCATTCATTTCATCCTCCTGATGCTCCCACTGCCTGGGAAGGGATGATTCTACAGAAAGCAGGGATTAAACTTGCCAGCTACAAGGCTTGCTCCAGCACTTGCCAAATTTCAGTACAAACTGGAAGTTTAAGTTGAAATAAACCCCCACATTTTGTCAGTTTTCAGGCTGGAGCTTTGCTGCTGCATCAGCCTGGTCTGAGCTGCTTCCCACAGACACAATCTCTGAGTTGTGGCTCTCAGCTCTCTGTTACAGCACGAAAATTAGAATATTTCAGTAGTTACTGTGGCAAAGATTTAAACAATCCACTGCAAATTCTGCAACCTGTCAGCTCAAACTGTGGGGAAGTTATCTGGGGGTTCCAGCTGGAGCCTATCCCTCATTCTAACCAACTTTCTTTCACTTATAATTGAGAACAAATTCCATTTTCATCTGTGACTGAACTTTTTGAGCCTTTGTAGCTTCAAGTCAGCTCATTAACATTACTTAGACATCGGTTTTATAGTTGAATTATACCATGTTTATACTGTGGAATTCCATTACTTAATTGCTTCACTACTGGAAATTTCAGTGGGGTTCTCATTTTTCGCATAAATCTCGAGAATAAACATGTTTCTGTATTTCTCTCACTTAATTAAGTGCATGTTTCATAAAAAAAAAAAAATAGCCAACATAGACAAATTAGGCAAAGAATCATTTGTTTAATCAAAGGGGAAATTCACGCCACAAGTGAAGGGGGAAACTCCCGAAGCTTTGCCTCGTGCTTCTGGTGAGTGCTGAGGGCTCAGACTCCTCCAAATTATCCAAATGTGCTCATCCTACAGAAAATCTGTGCTGGGAATCATTCCAACAGTGCTCTTGCAGCAAAGGAAAAGAATTGGGAAGTAGGTATTGTGGAATAAGGAGGTTGGGCTGAGGCGAGGGTGGCTCCAGGGATGGAGGGAAAGGAGCTGTGCCAGCCCCTCCACCCCACACCAAGGACAATTAAATCGTGGCATCATTAAGGCTGGAAAAGGCCCCCAATAAAGCCCAACTTTTGACCAAGCACCAGCCTGGCCACCAAGCCACAGCACATCCCACCCAACCATCCTGACGTGGAAAACAGCAGCGCTTCCTCTCCCCTCTCCCAGGAAATCCACCCTGGCTTCACCTGGGCTTGGTTTTCCTGGGGTTTTTATGCAGAGGAAAAATGTAGAGGATCCCTTTGGATCCCTTTGGATCGCGGCAGTGGTGGATTTGAGGGGGGTTTGTGGGGTTTCTTTCTCTGTATATAGCCAAGATTTTAATAAAAATCCCTCAGCAGCACTTCCAGTTCCTTCCCTCTCCCAGCGTGGAAACACCAAAGTCCTTCCTTCTCCTTCTTTGAAGGAGAGAAAGAAGAAATGAAACCAAGAAATACCAGGAATAAATGTCTGAATTTTAGGTCCTTAGCAGGATCATTTTGTCTTGTTACAAATTTGCGTCCCCCTCCATAAAGAAGTTTGCAAAGCTGAATAGGTTTGGAGTTTAACAAAGGATAAAATAATGCCTCAAAATTAACGATGGCTGGAATTAAAGTAATTAATGCTTTAACAGCTATTTTCTATGATATGTCCTAAAGAAAAGAAGAATGCACTTTAAAAAAAAAAGATGGATTTGTTGCCAGAAGGATCTCATTTTAACAACTCATTCATTTTAATTCTAATTTCTGTTATTATGGATCTTTGTGGTGTTTAGGTCAAGGTACAGGGATAGAACCTGGGCTTTTCCTGCAACTGCAAAACGACTCTGAGTTCATTTCCCTTACAAAGAGTTTTTCCTTTTACAGCTGGAAGCTCCCACCATCCCACCTGTCCCCTGCTGCAAAGCCAGTCAGACACTTTCTGTTTATCCATGGTACAAATTTCCAGCAGTTGGCTCCTTTTACCAGAAGCTGCTCCTACAACAATTGTGGAGATAAAATTCATCCAAAAAAAATCCCCAATTTTAGATATTCTCTCCCATTGCCCTTGAGAGGTGGCATCATCCTCTCTGTCCTCTCCTTCCAGAAGTTTGCCCTGGGAGACAGTTCTGTGTGTTTAAGACCCCAAAACACTGAAAAATGCTATTTGGGGCAACCTTTTAGTCAAATATTTTAGGAATTATCACCTGGCAGCAGCAGCAAAACTCCATGGGAGCATCAGGACTCTGTGTCAGCACCTCACTGCTGAAATAGCCAGGCCTGAACTTCCCAAATGAAATCTGCCTGCACAGACACATCCCCTCCCACCCCACAACAATCAGGGCATTTACATCCACCACTCCATCACTTCTGAAGGCTGGGCTAAATAATCGTCAATAATTTATCAATATTTTTAATACGATGTTATGTGCTCTGATTTTCCTCCCATTGAGACATCTGGGTTGTTATAGATGATATCCCTGTGACACAAGAGGAAGATTTGTCCTCAGGAGTGACCTCTGGCAGAGACATCTGTGCCACCTGCCCCTGGGAGCTAGGGCCCCTCAGGAGCAGCAGGAAAACAGCACTGCAAGAGCTGCAGTGAGGGAAATGTTTCTGCTGGGCAGGTCCAGGTGTGGATAAAAATCAAAGGTAAGTTTTTCAAACCAAAAGAAAGGAAATTTATGTTAGATATACAGAAGGAGTTGTTGCCTATGAGGGTGGTGGGACCTGGCACAGTGTGCCCAGAGAAACTGTGGCTGCCCCTGGATCCCTGGAAGCATCCAAGGATGGAGCTTGGGGCACCCTGGGAAAGTGGAAAGTGTCCCTGCCCTTGTCAAGGATTTGGAACTAGAAGATATTTAAGGTCCCTTCCAACCCAAACCATTCTGATTTTATGATTTTTGACCTTCGCTTTGATCCGAGTGCCCCAACCCTCACATTTCAAACAGCAAGTTTGGGGTTTAGATGGATAGATGCTTCCAAATTTAGCTCACACCTTCCCACTGATGTCTACAGCACAAAAACTTCTCTTCCACCCACAGCCAAGTGGGATCCCGCTGCCCAGGGAGCTCTCTGCAGCCGGAAGGGTTTTAGGGCAGGTTACCTAAAGACAAAGAGCATCACTTGGCTGCCCAGGAATGGCTCCTCCCTGAGGTACCTGGAGCAGCCCCTCGCCCACCTGCACCCAAAGGTGCACTCTGGAGGGAGCAAGGGCTGCCTTTCCAGCAGCTGGGTTCTCCTGCAACACAGGGGGGCTACCCCAGGCTGGCGCCTTTGATTCTTCTGGCAAGGCCCAAAATCTTTCAGGTGCTGGCACAGAGAGGCCTTTTAATCTCATTTCACGTGCAAAGTCCTCTCCCCTGGCAGCCAGCTCTGCCCCAGGCCAGAGCCCTCTGGGCGTGAAGCTGCCGGTGGCTTTGGGAGCAAACCCAGCAGCATTATTCCATTTTGCACCGAACAAAAGTATTGAGGTCTCTTTGTCAGGGGAAAGCCGGGCTGGATTCCTTTATCCCCCTGCCCTTTGCGCTCACAATGCCAGACTCTGTCTGCTGGGCCGAGGAGGGGAGGCTCCCGAGAGGTCCCGGCAGGATTCAGTCCTCTGGTAATGGACTCCTCGCCCTGAGTGGGACCAGCAGCTCCTGCACGCTTCTCTTTGAACGAGGCTAGTCTGTCAGGGGTGGGGAGCAATTTAAAACCGCGGGGAAAGGGAGAGCCGAGGTAGAGAAGAATGATTTTTTATCAAAGCTGCCAATAGAGGAGACCCAGGTGGTCGGGCCGAGGGGGATCCCAAGGCCTGGAATGAGCAGATTGAGGCTCAGGAACAAACGGGGGCTTTTAGCAGCTCAAGCCAGGCTCGGAGGGGACAATCAACACCTCTGGCAGGGACAGGGCAGGGAGGCAGGAGCCTGGTGTCCTCCTGGGGGGTGGCAGGGCTGAAATTTCCTCCTGGGAAACACGAGGCCCACAGGCATGAGCGGCATCGCAGAGGGGGCTGGGATGCAGGGGCTGATCAGAAATGCCATGGAATATTTTATACACATCCGCACGTGAGAGAGGTGGGCAACGAGAACGCGCCTAGACACGATGGTTACCAGAGCTCTCTAAACCTGCTGGGGCTGATTTCAGGCTGCAGAGGAAGAATACAGAAGACTTTGCAGTGGTTTTCCAGTTTGTCTCTCATTTTGGGCCCTGTCAGAGGTGGGTTACTCCCACCCTGCCAGACCTATCCCATTCTGTTCCATTCCTCATCTCAAGGGAAACAGAATTGTCATTCCTCTCTGTTTTCTGGGAAGAATAAAAGCAGTTTATGTAAGAAACGAGCCAAGTTGCACGAATAAAGTTGTTCTCAGGCAAGGAAACTCAGCAACTGCTGTCACCAAACAATTGGGGCTTAAAAACATTTAAAAACCTGTTTTAAAGCACTGTCTGTGCACAGGAAACATCCCAGACTTTGGTGAAGACATTGAGAGTCCTTCTAATACCTTGAAGTGTGTAGGGGGAAGCGTAATCTGTTTTGATAACTCCTGACATTAAACAGTGATAAATAATTAAATCTGTTTAACTGTTTCATTAACTAAAGATAGATGGGGAGAGCTCCACAGATAGAATATAGATCAAAAAGATTGAGGCTGGCTCTAAATTCCCCTGATGTTTTATGACACCATTTGTATTCTGTCACTCACTAGCTTTATGTATAGTCCAAGCTGTGAACTGAATACCCCATTCAGAAAGCCACTCACTCTGCATGTTATTGCAATTTAATATTTTCACACACAGACACATCATTATCTTGGAACCCGACACTGCAAGGAGAATTCAGTAATTTTTCAAGAGTGCTGGTTGGGTTTTTTTTTTTGTTCTAATGCAAGCACCGAGGCACAAGGATCTAAATGGCCCCTGCCAATATTTAACCTCTACATAGATACATCAGAAGGTTGGTACTGGCTGTTTTGGGGGCTTTTTCTCATTTTAAAGGTGTTCTCATTTGTTCTTTTTCTCATTTTAAATGTTGTTGAAAGAATGAAAAAGGAAAAATTCGGAACCTGCCACTGTAAACAAGAATAAAACTCCTTCCAGAGTTGTAACTTGTGACTCTGAACTAGAAATAGAGATATAAAATACATATATTGACATGGAAGTCTTCCAGGCTCTCTCTGCAGTCTTTAATTGCCAAAACATCGCCTTGGAATGGGACCATCCCACCTATCCTGGGATTCTGAGGGGGCAGAAATACACTTTGCTCTGGGATATTTGCAAAGAATCATGCATAGAACTCTACAAATAGCCGATTAAAAAAAAAATCAAAAAATCCCATCAAGCACATTTACAAATATTTAAAAGCCAAATCACACCAGAAGAACTTTAGAAGTGGAGACAAAGGCAGGGCTGATTTTTTTTTTTCCATGGAGATAAATCCGTCTTACCCCAGCCCCTTGGTGGTTAATCATTAACCAGAGCCACACAACGACTCAGACAGAAGGAAAAACTCTTTATATGGAAAACACCACGGACGTCCCAAAAATTCCAGGGCCTCCAGGACCTGCTCCAGAGTCCTGCCAAGCCCGTGGGAACACCACCAGGAGCCACCAAGGCCCTCAGCAGGTTTGGGGCTCCCAAAGAGATTTTGTTTGAGATTCTTTTTTTTTTTTTTGAGATTTTGGTGCTACCCAGGATGAGCCCAGCCCTGGGGAAGGTTCTCTCAAGAGCTGCACGAGGGGAAGAGGCGAAATTCCATCCTGGAATTCCCAGTTCCTGCTGTTGAGTTGGACACCAGCCTCAATTTGCCCTGTCACACCCCTCGGGGTTTTCACAGGGAGAGAAAAGAGGGCTCAAACCAAAGCAGGGCTCCAGGAATCTCCCACTATTTCACTTTCCCCCCACCTCATTTACCAGAGCTCTGGATTCTGCAGTAAATAATCAGGAATTCTCAGGCAGGGAGGGTGGGGAGGGCGATTTCTCTGTGGTTTTTCTCCAGGTGTGGGGTTGGGGCTGAGCCACTGACCCACCAGAGCCTCAGCTCCCCCAGCCCAGCCTGCAGGTCCTTATTCCTGGCCTGAAAAGCCAAATTCCCCAATATAACATAAATATAACACAAATGTAACACAAATCCCCTGGATATCACAGCCACAGGAACACCAAGGAGGTGCTGAGTGGAATCAATTCTGCAGCAGGGCTTGCTCAGGTTAGTGCCTCCAAACTTATTTCCCAAACTGCTAAACCATGATACTTAATAATTAAAAAAAAAAAAAAAACTGTTTGGTTACTGTCCATTGGGTAAAAATAGCTTTATAGATGGATGTAAACTCAGGCTCCTTTCCCTGATCTACTACAACAGATACTGCAGTTCCAAAAATCAATATTTAGCTGGGAATTGACTCCTGGCTGTGGGAGAAACTCTCTGGCTGTGGCTGGAGATGATGTTGGTGACACCAACCTTGGGGACTTCCCTCCAGGGCCACCCAAAAATGCTTCTTTATCTGAAATGGGACTTAGAAAGCCAAGAGTGAGTTAAGAGAGGAAATGAAAAACACACTTGGAAACGTGGAACATCTGCATCATCCACCTGCTGCTCGGAGCAGCTGTGGAGTCCAGCAGGGATTCTCTGGGGGTGTTTCACAGGTTGGTGTCTCTTTGCTTCACAGGTGCACCCATTTTTTATAGAAATAATCATAAACCCCAGACAATAAATTACTTCAGGAAGCACTAGAATCACCTGAAAGGTCTCTACTGCCCAAGTATTGTATCTGTGTGGAAAAGCAGGAATGCCTGGATGCTTGAGGGAGGATCAGCAGCTCCTCAGGCCTTTCCTTGAGGACACCAGTGAAGATAACTTGGATTTCCTGCAGGCTCACCTGAGAAAATCCCTCCCTAATAAACACTATCAGGAGCAGAGGACAAAGGACCAAATTCTGTCCTGAACTTTTCCTGGATAAAGACTTGCAGGGAATTCTAGCAGGAAATGTTTAAGAACTCCCAAAGAAACCAAGATCTGGTTTTATTCTCCTATATGGGATACATGAGCAGAACTGTTGCTGAGCAAAAGGCTTTTCAAAGTTCTCCACGAGGTATCAACTCCTTTTAAATCTGCCTATTGTGCCATGTAGGGATTGAAATTTATTTTATCCCTATGTGATAATTCTGAAATAAAATATATGATCACTTGCAAGTTGTGCAGGTTCCTTATTTCACATTGAGGCAATAAAATATAAAATGAAACCAGTCCTTTTCTATAAACAGAAAAAAATAAATGGTGCAGCGATTTTATACTACATGAACTCGCAGCACAGCCATTTAAAAATTCATTTACATGATTGAGCCCAAAAGGTCCATTTGCCATGAAATCAAAAACACTAAACACTGTCCTGAAAGCAAAGAAAATGCCAGACTACAAGTAAACAAAAGCTTTTTTTTATTAGTGTCTGAGATGGAATGAAGGATTTTAAGCCAAATACGAAACTTGCAAAAAAAAAAAAAAAAGAAGGGAAAAATCTGGTGCAGCAAATTCAACAAAATCATCCCAAGGACCTCGGTGGGAGCTGGACCAACACAAAGGTGATTAATGAGACACTGCTGGTCCAGAAATCACAGTGAGTGCATCCCTCCCATTTCACAGATGGAGCAGCTGAGGGGAAATTATTTTTTTAAGCTAGGAAAGTTACTTTGTCAGCTCAGTGAAACGCCAAATTCCTGCTTTTCCTGCATCCTGGAGCAGGTAATGTTGTTTCAGCGTGCTCCAAGTTGGTTTTGTTGTAATAACGGGGCACAGGAGCTGCCCCCATTCCAGCACTGCTCCATTCTGCAGCTTTTCCATGTTCAGAACAAAACTTCAGGTCAAACTTCCTGCATTTCTTTCCAGCCAGCACATCCTGACCCCAGAGAACGAGAAGAAACACTTCTGCTAACCCAGCCCTGGAGCTAGGGGCCAGTCCTTGCCTGGAGCTGGTCCCAGCTTAATCCTGCACCTAAACTCAGGTAAAGCCGCAGTGATGGAAAAGTCTCTTTTTTCCCCCTCATCCTGCAGTTTTCCTGACACCCCACAGAGCACAGGTAAGCAACAGAGAGCTGTGATCCCAATCCCAACCCTCCACAGCCACTGGCACCACTCTGTGCCCTCCAGGCCCTGGACAGAAAGTGCCCCGAGCTTTTTCAGTCCCCTTGAAGTGATTTCAGACCGAGTAGGAAATAAAGCTGATTTTTTTTCCTGCCCTGCCACACCAATAAAACAATAAATTGGTATCACTTCCAACAAGGTGCCGCTGCTGTAAAGTTAAAGATAGGAAAGAAAATGAACTACTGGTTATGACAGCAGGGGAAGGGAGAAGAAATAAATAAAGCTGAGTGCGTGCAAGGGAGCAGATGGCTCATGTCCAGTGTGGCCCATCCTCTGTGGATTACTCCCCTGGAAAGGAAGTCCTTGCCACTTCAGAAAATAGCAATCTGTCTAAAAAATGCTGAGGTTATAGAATTGATCATTCCTTAAGTTAAGGAGAAAAACCAACCCGAGCCAAACTGCATTTCTGCATCAGATATTGATCTGCAGCTGGTGAAAGTGAACCCCCTTGAAGCAGCTATAGACCCATATTTGTACATTTTATTATGCACATGCACACAAATCTCTGGGGCCGTGTCCTCAGCTGGTGAAAATTAGGTTCATTGATGTTGATGCTGATTTACATGAGTCGGGGATCTGGCCTCTCATTTAAAAAAGAAATCCTAAATTTTCCCAGTTTAAGCTCAGCTCAGGTGTGGGTGCTGTGCCCAGCCTTACTCAAGGGTTACACGTCCCTTAAACCAGCCCTGAGTGCTCTTACACAGGGAAAAGATCCATTTTAGAATCAAAAAGAGCAGTTTTGTGGCCAGATTAGTGCATCTGAAAAACACCCTGGTGGAGTGAGGGGGGTACAGTGTGAACCCAAGTCCAGGATCTGTGTGTGCTGAGTTTTTGGGCTCAGATGGGCTGTGCTGGGCTGCACCTTATGGGATCAGGAATGAGGGCTGATTTTGGGAATCAGAGTGGGATGGGCACAGCCTCAGCTCTTCCCTCCCACCTCAGAGCCCAAAGGAACCCTCAGAGCTGGTTTAGGATGTTCCCCACTGGGTCTCACGGAAAGAAAAGCTGCAGGAGGGGAGGAGGTGGTGGAAATGATGCTGAATTTTTGAATATTCCCCATCTGCACTGCTGATAAAACTGCTCCTTGCACTTCCCCTCCCAAAACTGGAGTTACAACTGGAGCAACACAAATTTAGTTCAAAAAAAAAACCCTGAGTGCTTAGAGTCCATCTCCAAACCAGGGAGCTTCAGGCAGACAGGAGGGGATTTTCTGCTGGGGAAGCAACCCATGAATCATTCAATAAAGCCTCCACGCGATAATGAATAGCCAACCTTCTCTGGTGGTGATAAGATATTTTAACTGAAAACATCAGGCCATGTTTAAAAAATGATTACAAATTATTTTAACAGTGTATTTGCGGAGGGTTATAAAAACAGCTATAATATTTTTGTCTTGGATTCTAGAATTACCAGGGTGACAGCTAATGCAGTAATGATTTGTTTCAAATGCCAGTGTTTAAGCTGTATAAAGCTGATTTTATACATTTTTCCAGTAGGCCGCATTGTAGTTAATGAAATTAAACACACCAATCGCATTTGTCCCCAGGGGATGAGGAACTGAACACGCCACTGGTTTATTTTTTTATTAAAATAAATTGCAGCCAGCAAGATGGACTAATTGCCTACAGAATTGAAAAAGAAACATTCCATTGATATAATTAAGCCAATTTTCATGGACAAAAATAGTTATAGTGGATATAAAATAAGCAGAGCATTCAGGGCAGTTTGACTTCTCCCCACCTCTCTGTGTTTTGTCCAGAACATTAACTATTAAACAAATATGGATCTCAAACGGGCTGACAGTGTTATCTGGTAATGATGGCTAAATTGATCCCAATAGCTGAGGCCAGGGCATTGTGTCTCAGGGCTCTGCTGGGAGAGTTCTCCAGCCAAGAACAACAGAGCAGCAAAAAAAAATAAAAAAAAAACCCGAAAAAAAAAAATCACCACCTCCCAAACCGGACCTTAAAGCAAAACACCTGAAAGATGTAAAACTATCGAGGCAAAAATAAATCAGCACCTGGTTTCTCTTGGGCTGACACTTCACCCCCCGTGCCTGTGCAGCCCCTGCTTTGGGGAGGGCTGTGCTGCAGCCAGCCCCACTCTTGTCCCCAATATAATTACAACAAGGGAATGGTGAAGAGAAGACAAAGTCTTTCCACACCAGCTCGGTGCAGACCAAGATTTACTGTGATGGGAGCATTATTCTGTGGCCTACTGGAAATAATTTGGCTGTCTCAGTCCATTTTCACCTGGCAAATGTCTCCCCAAGAGGACCAGTGGCCTCGTTTGCAGCACAAAAGTGGGTTCAGTGGTACAGAAAACCCCACCTTATTAACTATTTTTTTATAAATTTGGGTAAAACACCTCTTTTAGGGCACACAACGAAAGTTCAGTCACCTTCTGAACAGAAACTTCCCTTCCTCCCACTGCCCTGCCACCTCTGCACAGAGAAGCACTTAAATCCATGGAAAAGGAGTTCATTTTCCAAACCTATCCACCAAGACATCTCTTGCTGCAGGGAAATTTCTTCCCAATTACAGAAAAAAAAAAAAACCAAAAAGCAAAGATAAAAAATCTCCTTATTCAGGCTATGAGCATTCAGAAGCATGATGCACACTTAGTGCAGGGCTGAAAGTCATATTTCATTTTTATGAGCAGAGAAGGTGCCATCACTCAGGGAAGGAGGAGAAGGAAGAAATCCTCCTCGGGACAGGGACACTCCGTTACGGATTTGGATGCTGCACAACGCACACCCAACTGCAATAAAAATGAAAATAAACAGCCGTGAGGAGGTAGCGCTGATGCATGAAAATCCATTAGGAAAATAAAAGAAATAATAAGGTCATAGATCTTTTCCACTCCAATATCCATGACCTGAAATTCCTCCAGAAAAAAAAAAAAAAA
>VXBQ01001571.1:195494-210943 GCA_013400175.1 Phainopepla nitens | reverse complement strand
TCCAAGTATCCCCCCCCCCCTCGAGTCATAATTAAGAACCCTTTTTTTTTTTTTTCTCCTAACAAACAGGAAAAGTAAAGACTCAAACCCTTCTCCGAATGCTCCTTTTTCTTTAAACACTACCAGCGTTCTAAAATCGGAAACATTTATCTGTTCCCAGAACACCTGAAAACATTCTCGAGGCTGGACAGACGCTGCTCTCCTACAGCTGAACAAATTAAAGCGGCGAGATTTTGATACCAGAAGCATCTGGGAGAGCATAAAATAAACGCGAACCTAAATTCTTACTGGGTTTGAGGGAAAAAAAAAAAAAAACCAAAAAAAAAAAAAAAAAACAAACAANAGGAAAAAAAAAAAAAACAACAACAAAAAACCTGTTTACAAGGCGCCGGGATCTCTGGGTTCAAACACCCCCATACGCAGGCAGAGTTTTCTTTTTAGGATTAAAAGATGATGATCCAACGGGCTGAGGATGTAAAACTCCTTTGGGGAACGTGATAAACTGCAAAAAGCCGGTGGCAACTCATTCCTGATTAACTCCTTTTTTATAAAGGGGCGGAATGGAAGCGAACAGGGACCCGACGGGACACGAACATATTTTATTCATTTAATACAAAGCAGCTTTAAAAAAAAAAAAAAATCTTTAAAAAGGCAGTTCAGAGCATAACTCACGGGCCGGGAGGGGGGAAGGCAAAAACCTGATGGGGTGTGAGGTGATGTCGCCGTCATCCCTCGCTCCCGAGGGATGCGGGACGCGCTCCCCAGGCTGCGGCAGCGCTGCCCGGCCGGGGGGGACCGGCCCGGCCCCCCGGGACCCCCGGTGCGCCCCACGGGGACAGCCGCGATGCTGGGGACCCCCCCGGCAGGACCCCCCCCCGCTGACCTTAAAGGCGGAATCAATGAGATCGTGTAAGTGCAGAGAGCACAAAGAGCTCCTGTGCTCGGCTCTGCAGATCATAACCAGAGATGGGAAAGTATTTACGGGACTCTCGGAGTGGCTGGTCCATCACTACCGAAAAAAACAATATTTTTAACCGCAGGGAACCAAGAGTTCACGTAGATTTACAAACGAGGGCTCGCTGGAGAAAGTAACTGCAAGAACATGTGTTAAGAAACGCCGCAGAAAGAATTCCATCGATTTCCATGAGAGGTGGATCGCATCCAGGAAGAATGAGTCAACCTCATTCCTTGGGCAGAGCTCGCCAAGCTGAGGAGAATTTCACCAGGCATGCCTTCGGGTCACCTCGTGTCCCCCCCTCTCGTGCTCTGCTGTCCCCCTAATAACCTCTGAAATGTGGTTACGGCTCAGAACGAGGTGGGAATTCTTTTAAAAACGGGTTTTAATCCCCTGAAAAGAATGTTTTGGGGAATATATTCTCCCCGCCCAGTGTCGCATCAGTTGCAGGTGACTGCTGAGCCGAAAAGCCTCTCACACACGGGGCAACACCTTCCGAGGCAGGACAGGACAGCCCAAGGGGGGTGAAAGACAGAAGTGACACATGGCAGGGATCTGTTCCTCTGCTTTGCTGAACCCTGTTCCTCCTTTCCCCACAGTTTCAGCGCTGGACCGTGCAAGGTTCACTTTGATTTCATTTGCACGCAGGAGGTGAAAACTCTCGAAGCCACTGCAATGTTTCCTCCCCAGCTCCCTTCTCCCGGGGCAGGGGGACTCTGCTCACCCCCCAGGAGCGAGCAGAGGGTTGAATTGAGAGAGAAACCTTTCTCCACTCACAAATGCACATTTATCGTGGTTTTCTTTACAGGTGGAAGAGCAAACTACTCGTTCCTTTCAGAGATTTGGGTCGAGGCAGCAACGAGCGATCCCTGCCAGAGTTCTGCTCTTTGCATTCAAACACCCCAAGTTTCACACAGACCCTCCCACGCTTCATTAACACAAAAATAACACATCAAACATCTAGCAGGGAGCTCGTGAGGCTTCTTCACCTTTCTGGTGGCTTTTTAGCCCAGGAATTTACCAAATGAGAGCCCGTGGCAGCCCCACAGGGACGCCACAATTTTGTTGTGAGGCGCAGCCTGTGATAAGCTCATCAATGAATAGTGAAAAACCCAGCTCCAAAAGTGTGGTTAGAAAATGAAATGCAAATATATACAAAATAGCCCATGGTTCCTGTGGATATAAATGCCTGCCTACCTCATGAGTGCTATTTTCCAGCCAGCTTTCCAAGCAGAGCAGCCCTTGCACTCCTGTATCTACAATTGTGCCATTTATAAGCCAGGAGCCCACCTCGCCCCAGAGCTGGTTCCTGCACTGACTCATGTTCCACTGGGTTATTCCTGGGAAGATTTGTGCTAAAACAGAGGCAAGAGCAGAATTTTGGGGGGAGGAATGGCCCAGCTGGGAAAGCACCAGACACTCTTGCTATTCCTTGTCAAAAAAACACCTGAAAGCATTGCTTTACAGCCTGTGTGAGAGAAAGGCTTTTACAATTGGCATTAAAATAAAATATGATGCTGACATCTGGGTCAGACAAAAGTCTGGATGAATAATTCTGGCTCAGGTTGCAGATGCTCCATCCCTGGAAGTGTCCAAGGCCAGGCTGGATGGAGCTCTGAGCAACCTGGGATAGTGGGAGGTGTCCCTGCCCTGCTCACAGGATGGGATGAGCTTTAAGCTCCCTTCCAACCCAAACCAGTCTGGGATTCCATGCTGGTAATAAGGAAAGAAGGAAATAAAATCTCTGAATAAAGGATGAAGTGATTTATTAAAAAAGCAGCACAGCAAGCTGCAAACGCGAAGCCAATTTGATAAGAAGGGACACCTTATTTTATCAGGCCTCCCCCTTAAAATCCTGTTTCATTCATTTACTGTGCTCTAGTTGCCCACTCTGCTGCTGGAAGAGCAAATTCCAGACTCCCTGGTGGAAGAATACAGGAATAAAACATATGAGTGGTGTAAGTAGGTGGCTTTTATTCTCCGTGCAAGATTCTTGGGCAGAGCTGCTTGGAGAACAAACACCTCTAAAACAGCAGAGAGGGCCCAGGCAGGCACATCCCACCCACACAAACTCAGCTGTCCTGACAGACACCTCCAGACCTCCTCATGTTCTCATTTGGATCCTTTCAGTGCCCTGACACTCATCAGGAGTTCCCTCACTGCCACTCAGCTCTGGTTTTGCTCCCTTGGTCCGGGTGAGATGGGGAAATGGTTTCATTTCTCTGAATTGTAAAGTTAAATAGAGTGAACTGAGAAGCTCTGTGGAAAATAATGGAGTGAGATCATCCATACAATGACTTAAATACGTTCAGGGAGCTCCTCTGTCTGACCTGGAGCCACCCTGGCAGTCACACCCTCAGCACAGGGGCTGGCACTGCTGGGCTGAAGCCCTGTCACAAGCCCTGTCACAGGGGTGGCTTCAGGGACCCAGCACACTCCCCAGTGCCCCATTTCCTCCAGGCTTCCTCCCCAGCTCCACCCCAGATTTCCCAGGGCAGTCTCAGATCTCTCATTCCACAAAGCCACGGGTTCCTCAATAAATGGCTCAAATAAAGCAGCACTCAGCAGCTGCCCATCCACAGCACCCCAGCCTGGTTTGGGCTGGAAGGGACCTTAAATCCCAACTCATCCCAGCCCTGCCATGGGCAGGGACACCTTCCACCATCCCAGGATTCTCCAAACCCTGTCCAGCCTGGCCTTGGACACTTCCAGGTGCTCGGGTGCATCAAAGGGACAGCACCGCTCCATATGGGGAGCTATTTTCTATAAAACTCTTACTAAAAGCTTTTTAAATCCTCTCTTAAGCAACCCAGTTTGTGACTCAGTTACAGATCACAAAGACACTGGACATTTGGAAGGGAAGTTGAGTCATAATCTGTGATTTTGGCACAGAGCTCAGCAGAGGGAACCATCCAGGCAGTGAAACATTTGATTCTGAAGTGTGTCAGCCACTAAATATGGGCTGGCAGGGCACAATCAGGGTTAAAGAATGACTGGGAAACAGTAAAATTGAAAAATTTCAAAATTTCAGTAAGGATATAAGCTGCCATTGTACCAAACTTCTTTTTTAAACTGTTAAGAGTTGCAGATGCTTTTGAGCTGACATTGAGCTCTATGAAAGCCCTGCCAGCAAAGCAGGTCAGAATTCTGCTCAATGACCACCTCATCCTTTAATTTTTTACAGATGGCCCTGGTTATCAACACCCACCTTCACCAGGAAAGGAAAAACCATCACTTTCAAGAAAGACACCCAAAAATCTGCATTTTACTATGAATAAATAGAAATCAAGATGTGTTGGCAGCATTGTCATTCACCAAACAAAGCAATTTAACATTTTCCCCTCCCATTAAACACAAACTGGTGTGAAATTGTTCATTTTGTCACTCAGGTTTTTGGAAAGGCCACAGTTCTGACCATTTCTCCATTTAGCCACTTTCTCACTGCTCCCACAGGCAGACATTCCACAAGGAAATTCTGGATGCTTCTATATTAATAAAACTCCCAAATTTATCATACATCTGGTACAGATCTCTGGGAAATACAACCTTAGGTATATAAACTGTCCCAAAGTCACAGACGTAAGAGATGATCTATTAAAGAACAACCAAAACTCAGCTCATGTCACCCAAGAACAGAATCACAACTCACTAAATTATCCAATGGGTAAATCCAGTATTTTTTGTCATTTATTCAAGTGGCTGCATTTTAGCAAGGGAAAAAAATCTCAATAAAAGAATTTTATTCTGGTAGGATGAGAAAAATGCTAAACATGTTTTTATGGGAGAAACAGAGATAGAGCACTGGCTTGAACACTGAAAATCTCTCATGCCCTGATCTATAAATAAAACTGGTTGGGCTTTTCTTTTGTACTAAATTTAAAGGAAAGTCTTTTCCATGGAGAGTTTTCTTTAAAGCAAACCCTGCCCCAGAAGGACTTTAACGATGGTGTTTCCAACAAGCAGCATGAATGAATTAAACAATAAATGCAGGCAGAGAGCAGCTGTGTGTTTCTTTAACAGAAGCAGATGAATGTGCAGCCCAACCATGGCTGGCTTCTCCAGAAAGGACAATTCCTGATGCTTCTCACCTAGTTTGCCACCAGTTTTCCTCCACCCTGCTCTCCAGGGCCTTGGCTCAGGTGCCATTTCCCCTCCAGCATCCTAAAAAAGCTTCCAGGTTGGCGCCAGTGGCCATCAAGCAGAAATTCCAAATTTTGTTGCACACACAATATGAAATTATTCAGCTTTTCTGGGAGTTATCCACAGGGAAGAAGGGAGCAAAGGCACTTGGCAGCTCCATCAGCACCTCCAGGGCCTCTCTGCCTGTCTGGGCACAGCCCCTTCCCCTCCAGGGAATCACTGCCGCTGCTCAGGCAGGAAATCACCAAGGCCTCCCTCTTCTCCTCCTCACAGACTCTCCCAAGATCCTGCCTGGAGCCACACGTTCCCAAATAACTCCCTCAGGGAGCAGCAGCAGCAATCCCATGGCACAAAACCTCTGTCACTGGAGCCCCTCAGGGGACACGGGGGCCTGCAGGAGAACCTGCTGCGCTTCCCCATGCTCCTTAGCCTGGCACTGATTATTATCTGTCATAGTATCAGCCACCAATTACTGTCCCCTCACTTTTCAGGCACTGTCACCTTCATTTCCTGACCAAACTGGTGCCCAAAACTGGGCCATGTGCACCACATTTCACCCCAAAGCATTCCTGCAGTAATCCAGGATTCCCAAATCACCTTCTGTATCAGTTATGGAATTCCACTTGCTCCCACTTTTCCTTCAATTTTCTTCCAGTCCTGACAGTTTGTGTTCTTCACTGTTTTCTAGAAAGCAAATGGGTTTTCTTTTCCTTTCAAGGGCTGCACCTGCTCTTTCCTTCTTCCTCTGCAGAGATTTCTCCTGACATTTAGAAATTGGGCGCCCACACCAGGCCCCAGCAACCCTGCAGGAGATGAATGAATTTGAAGCAAACCTCTCCCCCAGCCCCATCCCAGCCTGACCTCTGTGCTAGCAGACCAGGGACTCTAAAACTCCTAAATTTTGTTCAAACACAGCAAAAAACCCACAAATATTGCAAAGGTTCCTGCCAGAACCACCTCGGCCTTTGCTGGTGCTCCTCACCCACAAGTGATTTCCTCAGTATAAACTTCAGTGGTGCAGTGCAGATGCACAAATCAGGGATGTAAATCAAGATTTTGGGGTGAGAACTCTGATTCTCTTCCCTGGAGCTGTGGACCAGCCCTCAGTTCACCACCCCAAACCAGCTAAAGATGTCAGAGAAGATGGGGAACCCTCAGCTCAGAGAGGGTGCAGGGAGGAGTCCACAGGCAGAAAACTTTCCCTGACAAAGAAAAGACCAAGAAAAAATCCTCTCACAGCCCAGGGCAGCACCACATGTGGTTGCTGCTCCACCTGGGGTGGCTCCTTTGTCTATTGAGGGAATTTCTCCATGGATTTGTTAGTGGTTGAGAAGCAGGAGAGAAAAAACTCTGCCTGAGAAGCCTGGGATAGTGGAAATTGTCCCTGCCCATGGCAGGGGGCGGAATGAGGTGGTCTTTAAGCTCCTTTTCAACCCAAACCGTTCCATGATTCTGTGATTCTCCAAGCACACTGACTGACCAGAGAGATCCCTGTCGTGTGTCCTGAGAAATTGAGATTTATTCCATGACAGAGAGAGAAAACCCCACATGTTGAAACAACACAGCTCACCGAGACTAAAGACAGACAATTAATGGATTTTAGCTGGGCTGCCAGTGATCCCAGGGATGTGTAAAGCTCATCCTGAGTCACTCAAATCACAGCTCCTCCTCCCCTCCCTCTGCTTGTGGTGACTTGGGAAAGGGAATTGTGGCAGCTTTGGGGACTCTGGGACAGCTGAGTTAACAGTTATGGATCCCAAAGGGTCTCTATTTCATACTCATTAATGCTCATTATATTTCCAATGCTCAGAATGTTTTGTGAGCACAAGGGCTGAACTTCCTCCTGCCTAGCCTGGAAATACATAAACCCTCAGGTCATTCGACCTGCTGGTGTTTCTATTTCCAGGAGAGAGCAGGAACACCGAAAAGAAATTAAAAAAAAAAAAACCAAAAAACAAAACCAAGTCCTTCCCAGCTAATTCTGATGTATAGGATGTGACATAATGGTGCAAAAACTTTTGGCAAAAAAAACCCCAGGGGTTTTAAATGGCTCTGCTCGGGTTTTGCTGTGGTGGGAGGTTTAATGGGCTGCACTTGGCCTGGGACTGACACAAAAGCACTGACAGTCACCCCCAGAGTGGCACAGGGATGGGGAAAACAATTTCCAGGGCAAAACCATATTGAGTTGAGAGCACTGCTTGTAGGTGACAGCAGCCAGGAGTGTTTGGGGTCACAGGGCTCTCTGGCCACCAGGGACCCTCTGCAGGGGGAGGTGGCAGGTCCACACTGCAGGGAGGGGACAGGGACAGGGCTTGTTTTCCCTTTTTCCAGGACAATTTGCTGGGCTCTGTGTTTCCCTGGGCCCTGCCAGGGCAGGTGGCAGCACCCTGAGGCACAAGCAGGGCTGTGCCCACACCTGGGGCTTGGCTGATGCTTTGTGGGCCTACCTAAAAACAGAGGCCAGACAAAATCAAGAGAATAAAAAGCAGTTCTATTTATTGAGGGGCCTTCAGGAACATTTAGGGCAGATGAAGCCCCCCAGAGGACCATAGGTCATGAGTTTTCATACTTTTATAAGTTTGGTCCATTGCAAATTGGGGGTTAATCTTCCAATTACAGCTTCAGGTAATGAAGACATTTACCCCAAGTTTGCTCCCCCCCAAGTCACTGTTTTCCATCTTTTGGGGCCTGAGGCAGTGAGGTGTCCTTAATTCCCAGCTTGGAGAGCAATTGTTGTGTCTGACCAAAATGGGGAAGCAGCAGCTCACACTGTACACGGAGTTTAGAGTTTTACACTAAAGAATTGCAGGATTACAAATAGATGAAAAATAGAAAAGCTAAAATCCTGAGGCACCAGGATGGGTGACAGGGGTCAGGTGCCACCCTTGCCCAGAGGGTGTTTTGGGGGGTTGGCTCCTTCAGCAGGGCCGTGGAGAGCTGTGGGCTGGGAAGGGGAAGAAGAAGAGGGGGAAGAATTGAAAATGATGCTCTCTTAAATAAAGCCCCCTTATTCTGGGGTGCTGCTCCTTCTGCAAGGTTCTCCTCAGCAGAGAGCAGAAGGGGTTTTTCCATCAGCAAAAATTCCTTCCTTAGGTGACCACAGTGTCCTTAACAAACTTAATTTGCTTTATTTCCAGGCCATGGTGCAGGGGAGCTGCTCCTCCCGTGGTTTGGGTTTGGAGCATTTCCCCTGAGCACCTCCAGCCCCACACAGCTCCAGCAATCCGGCCCCTGCAGCACTTTCAGACCCCAAGGGCCATCTCCAGGTGGAATTTCTCCATGGAAAGGGTGGTCAGACCTCAGCAGGGGCTGCCCAGGGAGGTTGGGAGTGCCCATCCCTGGAAATGTCCAAGGAAAGTCTGGATGTGGCACTCAGGGCTCTGGGCTGGGGACAAGGTGGGGACTGGCCAAAGGTTGGACTCGGTGGTCTTGGAGAGCTTTTCCAACTTTAAATGGTTTTGTGAATCTTTGATTCCATGACCTGTAACCAAAAGTGTGGGTTTTAATGCAAGATTTTTTTATCCCATGCTCCTCCTTGCCCTTCCTTTCTTCTTCTCTTCCCTCTCCCTTTTCCTAATGAAATCTTTCCATATTTTTAATGGCCGGGGTGGACCTCCAGAGTGTGTTCCTTCCAGGATTTTCTTGTTTGCTGCACTCTTCAAAATTTTCCAGTTCATTTCCTATTTTCCTGCCCCAAACTCCACTGCCAAAAAAAATCCCCAAAGCAGACTCCAGTAGTGGAACAGAAAATCCTGATTTTTGAGAATGGACATTTGATCCAGACTCTTGTTAATCAGCAGCAATTCACCCCTCAAATGTGAGCCACATCCACCAGTGGCTGACAGTTCCTCCAGGTGAGTTTTTATCTCAGGCAGAAGCATTCCAGTCACTGAAATGGGGAACACTGAGTCACGTTATTTATGTGGAATTAGTAATCCAAGGGCATTCAGCCAAAAAATACAAAGACTGGGTTTACAATGGGCTGTTCCATCAGCTTCCTTTAGGAATTGAATGATTAGGAATGAAATTTATAAATGAATGTATGCCTAGATAAGATAAATGTTGTCTGTCATAACCAAGGAAGGGACAGACACCCAAGTAAAAGTTCATCACTCCTGGATTGGAATGTTTGAAACCAGAGTGGCTCTGTAATCCCCCGTGGAAAGAATTATTTGGATTTAATGTAATCCCTCACCAGAAAAATTGGAACCATCACAGACTCCACTGATATTGGAGCTCAAGTGCAGGGTTGTGCCAGTTGGAACGGGTTTGGAGTTGGGGAATTCCTTGGGACAAGTGAGGAGAAAAAAAATCTGATGTAATTTCAGGGATTGTTGTTGGGTTTAATCACTTCTGTGGCTTCTGAAGGAACAACCTCACACATTCAGTTGCTCATGACACAGACACTTCCTGGTAAACATAAACACTGGGATTAAAAACCTCTGGAGGTGGGTCAGACTGATGGAACTGCTGTTAAATTACTCTGCAGCCTAATGGTGGGACTGGAGATTTTGGGGGTCTGGCACTGGGAGTTGGGGCTGAGTTAATTCTGTTCACTGCTGGGATCTTTGACCACATTGATTTTCACTTTTAAATGTCCTCAGTAACAATTTTGTTTGTTCACTTCTTCCAGCTTTCAGGTACGACCTTCTTATAATAAAAATAATCTCGCTCTGAAAGTGGATGTCATCTTTTCCACAGCATTTCAGCACCATCAGTTCAACTGATGTCCATAAGGAAGAAATTAAATCAAGAACCCGGTCCCAAAAGCTTTTCTTTTCAGTAAATGGAGATGATAAAAGCTCAGCAGCTCCTGTGCAGGTGAAGCCTGTCTCTCTCCCTTATCTTAATCAGGGTTTAAAGTTTTTTGGTTTAGTTACAGATGTCAGATGGGATGAGCCCAGATGTTGGTGACTCGCCCTGGAAAGCCTGTGATGGGTCTGGAAATGTAACTTCTGATCCTGCAAACTGGAGGTTATCCAGGCATTCTGGATGTGCAGGGATCCATCCCTCCCCTCACAGAGGAGCAATGATCTCAGCAGCAAAAACCCCACAGCTCTGCATCCATCCACTGAAGGCAGCGGCTTTGCAGCAGCAGAGCTGGAATCAGCATCTGGGCTGTTGCCTTGGATACCTCCAAAATCCACGATCTCTTCCTCTGGGGGGATGTGCTTCCAGGAAATCCATATTCTTTTGGCTGGAAGTCCTTCAGAGGGTGTCACCAGACCACCAGCACGGCTCCCCTGTTGTGCTGGGATGTGCTGGAAACGCTGTTTTCTGCAGGAATCTGGGAGTGAAACAACCCTGGCAGAGCCTGCATTTCCACTTGGATTTGTCAGGGCAGCAAAGGATCTGAGGGGCTGGATCTTTCCTCATCCCCTCTGCATTACAAGGGCTGAGGGCTCCTGGGTTGGAGCAAGGCTCTGACATCAGCAGGGTCCCACTTGGTCCCAGCTGCCTGGAGAAATGTTCCTTCTCAGCTGGAGAAATGTTCTCAACACCACCGAGTTCCCCTCTCTGTTCTCAGGGAGAGATTCCTGGAAGAAGCAAGAAGGAGATTCCCTGCAGGAGAGGTTGCAGGAGCACTAAGGGACAGGGGATGGAGATGGATGTACTGAATTGGGATGGGGAGGCTGGAGTGGTACTCAAAGCCACTGAGGACACTTCATTCTCCCCATCCCCTTTCCTTCATCCACCCAGTTTCCTTCACTTCATCTTCCCAGTTCCCTTCATCCTCCAATTTCCTTCATTTCATCCTCCCATCCCCTTCATCCTCCCAGTTTCCTTCACTTCATCCTCCCAGTTCCTCTAATTTCATTTTCCCAGTTCCCTTCACTTCATTTCCCAGTTTCCTTCATCCTCCCAGTTCCTTCACTTCATCCTCCTTCAAGGCATCCCAGTGCTGTTGTTCAAATCTGACACTCCACAGAATAAGAATTGTTCTTTTTCTAAGAAAGAACAATTTCAGCTCCTTTTATTCCCACCAAACAATCTCATCCAGGACTGACAGCTGTCTCATCAGGGCACTTTTTTATCATTCCCATGCTGTCACTTGTGGTCACAGCTTTCCCATCATCAGATTTTCCCGAGTTTTCTTCCTTTCCTTCCTTTTCCTTGTTTAGAAATATCAAGCTGGGGACACAGAACAAATCACCTTGCTGGGAATGGTCCTTAAAGACATGGATAATATCCACGCTCTTTGTCCCACATGGTTTTCCATTTAAAATGTTTGACCTGAGAACGTGGGAGGTAAAGAAATTATATTTGGAGGCCTTTTTAAAACATCTCTTCCATCCCCTGATTTATGCTCTTTGGGACTCATTCTGTGTAAAATGTTGAACTGGTTGTACTTTAGATAAAAGAAACATCTCAAGCATTGAGTTTTTGGAGTTTCTCATTCTTTTTTCCCATATATCTTCATAAAATTGAAGTGCCAGAGCCCTTCCTCTTGTTCCTAAGTTCTCTTTTTCTTTTTTTTAGCAATGTTCATAATAACACTTTAATATTCCCCTCAAGTTCTGGGCTCCTGGGTCCCAGTTAGTGGCTTTTTTAATTACACAAGAGCAGCTCAGGGCACCTGCTGAGCAGGGCCTGGGAGTTTAATTCCAGTCCCAGGTGATGCTGCTCAGTCTCCTCTGTCCTGTCCTTCTGTCCTGTCCTTCTGTCCCCACCCCCTGGACAGACACACACACTGAGGCAGTTTGGCCCTGCAGCTCCAGCGCTATGTGGGGATGCAGAAAAATCTGAATTAAATCATAGAATCATGGAGTCAGAGAACATCCTGAGCTGGGAGGACCCACAAGCATCATTCAATCCAGCTGCTGGCCCTGCCCAGACACCCCAAAATCCCACCCTGGGATCCCTGGGAGCGTTGTCCAAACACTCCTGGAGCTCTTGGGGCCGTGCCCATTCCCTGGGAAGCCTGGGCAGTGCCCCAGCACCCTCTGGGGCAAGAACCTTTCCCAAAATCCAACCTAAACCCCCCTGGCCCAGCTCCAGCCATTCCCTGAGCCCTTTCCCTGTCCTAGAGAGCAGAGGGGGAGGGAATTTTGGAGAAACCCTCAGCCAGGTGGTTCTTCCCACCTGTTTGTTCTTCCCTTTGGCACAACAGGATAATTCATTCCTTCTTCCCTGTGAGAGCTCCAGGGAGGTTCTGCAGGGATGGAGACATCTCAGGGTGCTCTCTCCTCCCTGGGGAGCTGCTCAGCCCCATCAGCCCCTGGGAATTTGCTCATTAAAAGGGGTAATGAGGGGTTGCAAACCCTGCTGGGAGAGCTCTGCTGGTTGTGTCCGTGCCCAGGGTGGCACTGGGTGCCCAGACATGCCACCAGCCCTGCCACACACACCCTGGCTGCTCTGAGCAGCCCCTGCCAGCTGCTCCTGCAGCCATGGATCCAGTGCCCTCAGAGAAATCAGAATCAATTTAGGCACCTAATCCCAGGATGTCTGTGGGTGAATTGGTTTGGAATTAATCGAGTCCAACAAGGCAGTGAAAACCCCTGGAAAGTGTTGGGCTGGAAAGGGCTGCAGCCCTGGGGATGGGAGGACAATGCATATTTTACGCCGTGAATTTTTTATTAAGGGCTGGGGTTTTTTATTTTTTTATTATTGAATATGAATATTTTACACGTCCGAGTTCAGAACAATGCTTTTTTTGGCTGGCTCTGCACTTTTCATGGTTGTGTACCCTTGCATTGCATAACTGAGAGAGATCCATTTACACACAGGGGGAAAGGGGACTAATGAATCTCAGCAAAGCTAACTTTACTGTGTGCGAAAAAACAGCACTCTGAAGTTTTCCAAATAAAAAAAAAATACACATACATAAAATCCTTGCATGGAACAGCTTAATAAAATCTGTGTGGGTGTGTGTGGGTGCACGTGTGGGTCTGGGGGTAACGACTGCACAGCCTCTCTCACCCTGAGGGGCTGCAGCCTGCTCCAGGCAGGGACATCTCCACCTGGAAAAGCTCTGGAATGTTCCCTCATTCTTCATCTCAACCCTCTCACACTTAGGGACTCACCTGGATCCAAATAAATCAAACTATCAGCATAATTCTGCTCTTTGGATGTCACCAAAGTGGAAGAAACGGAGCTGGACCTCCTAACTGCTCGGTGAATCACAGGATGGAGGTGCTCCTGCCCAGTGCTGGGCTGGTGTTTTCCTGCCCCTCATCCTTCCTGGCCACTTCCAAGTGTTCCACATGTTGTTTCACACCAGATTTGCAGGACCCCCTGCACTGCAGCCCTGTCCCTGCCTCTGCCCCACCCCTGGGAACATCCAAGGCCAGGCAGAGCCCTGGTCTGCTTGAAGATGTCTCTGATCATTGCAGGGGGGTTGGGCTGGATGGACTTTAGAGGTCTCTTCCAAGCCAAACCATTCCGTGATTCAATGATCCTCAGGCATTCCTGGGTTTTGGGACAGCTACTGCTGCATGTCCAAGGAGCTCTGACCACTGCCACAAGGAGCTGCTGGATTTGCCAGGGCCAGGCTGCCTGGGATCCCTTCATTCTGACCAGGATGGGCAAGAAACACTCTGTTTATCCAGATAATTCAGCCTGACCTTGCCTGCTGGGCCTGCTCCAAGCTCCCTGAGCATCACTCAGGAAACAAAGCTGCTCCTTTCCCAATTTTCTCTGTGCCCCTTTGGAGGAGTCACCCTTGATGTCTGTATCCAGCTGATTTGGGGGCAGATTGTCCATCACCATCTTCCTTGGGACCTGCAGGGCAGGGCAAGAGCACCTTCCAGCGTGAATGAGGGACTGGAATAATAAAGATGAGAACTGTCCAGTGTGTGTTTGAATCCAGAGGCTTTATTGTGAGTGTGATAACAGGGACAACCCCAGAGCTCTGGTGCAGCTCTCCAGAGCCTGCAACCAAAACCAGGCAGGGTGACAAGAACCACATTGTTTGGGGTAATCACTGAGCATTGTCCTGGGCTGACATCACAGAGTTCCAGTGAAGCCTTCAAATTCACGGGAATGGGCAAAGTGCAAAATGATGAATTGTTTGACATTTAAAAGAAAAGAAAGAGCTGCTGCTGGATTGAAACTGAAATGAGACTTGGGGAGGGAAGGAGGGAGGGAGGGAGGGAAAGAATTACCAGATTTTGCTGGGATGAAGTTCGTTTTCTTCCTGGTAACTGGTGGGGCTGTTTGGGATTTGTGTGGATAACAATGGGATGTTTTCACTGATGCTTGCACAGAGCCAAGGCCTTCTTTGCTCCTCACCCACCAGCAGTGGATTGGGATGCACAAGGAGCTGGGAGGGGACACAGCCAGGACAGGTGACCCCAAATGATCCAAGGGATATTCCAGACTTTGTGTCATTGTGGTCAGCATAGAGAGCTGGGAGGAAGGAGGAAAAGGGGAATTTGGAGTGATGGCATTTGGCTCCCACTCTTTAATCCTCATAACCNGGGAATGGGCAAAGTGCAAAATGATGAATTGTTTGACATTTAAAAGAAAAGAAAGAGCTGCTGCTGGATTGAAACTGAAATGAGACTTNGAGGGGACACAGCCAGGACAGGTGACCCCAAATGATCCAAGGGATATTCCAGACTTTGTGTCATTGTGGTCAGCATAGAGAGCTGGGAGGAAGGAGGAAAAGGGGAATTTGGAGTGATGGCATTTGGCTCCCACTCTTTAATCCTCATAACCAGTCCTCTGCTCACCAGACTGGTGGCCAGAAAGATCCCAGGGGTTTACAGAATCCCAGGATAGCTGGGGCTGGAAGGGACCTCTGGAGATGATCCATGGCTGGGTCACCTGGAGCAGGTGGCACAGAAACACATCCAGGTGGGTTTGGAATGTTTCCAGAGAGGGACACTCCACACCCTGCCTGGACAAATTTACAATTTAAACCCTCCACATATCCACAGCACAGGTGGGAACACATCAGAGGAAAGACTCCTGCAACTCCTTTCCTGTGGTATGGGAGCTGAAGGAACCACGTCCCAAATGATTGAGACCTCAGCCTGTCCAAAACAAAACTGAAATAGAAGCGAGGGAATGAATTCCCAGCGCCCTGTGGAGCCATGGCAACACAAGGTGACCAGGAGGCTGACACGGAGTCAGGGAACATGTGCCAAGTTCTGCTATCTCGTGGTGTGCCCTTGGGCAAAGTCGTGCCTGAGAGGAGAATGGAAAGAGCCAGGCCAGCCCAGCCCCGGAGCGCTGCAGCCCGGTAATGATGGGCTGTTGAAGGATTTTCGGCTGCGAGGAGCTGACCTGGCTCCCTGCGTGTAAAATGAGTTTGGTGTCAATGGATCCATCTCGGATTACATCTGCAGTGCTCTGTGAGGGTGAAACCTCATTAAAAGCCATAGAGGTCTCTGGGTGTCACTCTGTGAAC
>VXBQ01001571.1:179824-191521 GCA_013400175.1 Phainopepla nitens | reverse complement strand
AGTCCTCTGTGATCCCAGTGCTCCCACTGCTTGCAGTGCTCCCATCCTCTGTGATCCCAATGCTCCCAGTGCTCGCAGTGCTCCCAGTCCTCTGTGATCCCAATGCTCCCAGTGCTCTGTGATCCCAGTGCTCTGTGATCCCAGTGCTCCCAGTGCTCCCAGTGCTCCCAGTCCTCCCAGTCCTCTGTGATCCCAGTGCTCTGTGATCCCAGTGCTCCCAGTGCTCCCAGTTCCCTGCAGCTGCACCGGCAGCGCTGCCTCCTCCAGGGCTTGGGCCAGTCCAGAGCCTTTGGCTCAGGGCTGGTGCTGGGAAGGGAGGCGGGGTGTTCCCACTTCCCAGATAAATTACAGCAGAGGATCGATGGATTTTTCCAGCCCCTGAGGCACAGAGGAGGGGGGGCTGCAGTAATTGCATTTGCATTGATTTATATTTGGGCTCTCTTTGGGGGTTTGCTGGGTTTCGAAAGGAAATGGTTTTAATGAGGTCAATTTAATGTTCAGAATCCAAACCCCAAATGTTCCAGGCAGCTCAGAGGGAAGGATCCCCCTATGGAGAAGGTGCTGCTCCCACTGACTCAGGCCCTGCATCCCTGCACACCTGGGAACCCTGGGAGGGGAAGAGAGATGAAAACCAATGAGATTTTTCACTCGTGCTGAGGTTCTTCAAATATTTCCAAGAGTTGGTGAAGCTCAGGATCATTTTTTTTCTCCTTCTAAATATTAACTGAGTTACTAGTTTGCTTTTCTGAATAATGTCTGTGCTGGAATCAGACCTTTTCCAACTGATCCTCTATGGGAAACTCCTAAAAGTTATTTCTAAATAGTCAGAAGTAACTTTGGCACTGATTATGGCGTTCTAGAATATTTTCACTTTCCTTGTTACCTCATTTAAACACTAATTTTTGATAAAATCATGAAACTGTGAACTAATTTCATTTTGCTTCAAGACAAGCAAAACTCCCAAAGAAGGAAATCTCTATAGCTTTAAAATCCAATCAGATCTGATAATTCGAATCCGTTTACTGAGGAAATTTCCTTTAAAAAAAGTAAATAAATTACTCTCTACCTTCAGCTTAAATCCATGGCTGCTGGAGTTTAATTACTTCTCCTTGTGGCCCTAAAACCAGGGCAGCTTCAAAGCAAGGGTGGCTTCTATTAAATTTAATTACCCTTTCCTGCAGCTCGCATGGCAAAGGTGCTACAGTGACTCCAGGAAGGTGCTGATGAATCAGGGGCAGATTCCAAAGAAAAATATGGATTGAACAGCAATTTCAATGCAAGCAAAGGCTGCCTGTGTGCAGAGATGTTTGTACCCCAGGGAAATTCCTAGAACATGGAACCAGGGGTCGTCTCTGTGGGTGTTATTTCCATTCTGCTTCCACTCCAACACGTGTTAGGTGTCAGCAGCGTCCCCAGTCCCACAGTTGTGTACATCCAGCCTGGATTTCCCCCCTGCTCCCACACACGCTGCTCTATTAATGCCAACAGGTGCCCTCAGCATTTCAAAGGTTGTTCCAAACATCCCCCAAGAAGCCCCATTTAATCCTGCCTGGCCTGCACATGGAGCACTCCGCTGTCAACATGAGGTTCAGGATTAAAACAAGGGAATCTTGCCTGGGATGATTAAACCTGGACATGGGAATGCTCATCTGTTCCCTCAGATTGGTTCTGTCACCTTAAAAAAGGACATGTATGAATTAATTTGGGTGCTGTGGGCTGTGCAATAAGGGGAATGGCTGTTTGTGTTTAGCGCAAGTGTAGTAAATTGAATTTGTGGATGAGACAATGTGAGACATCAAACCCACCCTGAGCTCACCTGGTGCTCTGTGCTCGTGTGCTGTGACAGAATCTCATTTGCGAATGGAGGGATGGCTCATTTTCTGAGAGCTCTGCAGAGTCTTAAGAGGACACAGTCTTAAGCTGCCCCAAAGAAAATTTAGGTTGGATGTTAGGAAAAAGTTTTTTACTGGAAGAGTGATAAAGTACTGGAATCATCTGCCCGGGGAGGTGGTGGTGGTTTTAAAACACATCCCTGGCTGTGTTTAAAAAAAGACTGGATGTGGCACCCGGTGCCATGGTTTGGTTGAGGTGGTGTTAGGGCGTGGGTTGGACTCAATGATCTTAAAGGTCTCTTCTTAAATCTCTAGTGATTCTGGGAGGCACCAGAGGAACAGGAGTGAGAGGAGCAAATCCAGCCCACATGAGCCACTCTGCAGCTCCTCCTGAGGGGCAGCTCTGATCTCTGCTCTGTGACAGGGCCCAGGGAACAGCTGGAGCTGGGCCAGGGGGGTTTAGGTTGGATTTTGGGAAAGGTTCTTCCCCCAGAGGGTGCTGGGGCACTGCCTGGGCTCCCCAGGGAATGGGCATGGCCTCAAACCTCCAGGAGCTTTCAGGCACCCCTTCCAGACAATGCCTGGAGATGGCCAGGGTGGGATTTTTGGGGTTGTGTGCAGGGCCAGCAGCACAGGAGATGATCCTGTGGGTCCCTCCCAGTTCAGGATTTTCCATGATTCCACAGTGCTTTGCTTGGGGTGGAACAGGAACTCAAAGCTGAGAGGCACCTTGGAAATGCAGGAATAACACAATTCCCACCACATCCCACAGGTGGAGGAGCTCTGTCCCCAACCAGCCCGTGGGGACAACCCCCAGGCTGTGCCACCCAGTCCAGGTACACCCCGAATTTGTGATTCCTGCTGGGACAGCGCCTGGGAATCGGGCTGGCTGTCCCTGTCTGGAGAAACACACCCTGCTCGGAAGGGAGACCCAGCAGGTGGGAGAGCCAAAGCAGCAGCTCGGGGTGGGAGGGGAGGCAGGCAGAAAGAAATCAGGGGCTGGGAGCCGCTCGGAGCCGCTCGCAGCAATAATCACCCTCACAGATGCTTAGCTCTAACAGCCTGACAAGATCCCCTTCTTCACAGAGGAGCTGTTTGATTGCTCCCATACTTGTTTCCATCCCAAATCCCCGGGTTGTAACGTCTTTGTGACACTCCAAACATCCACAGAGCTCTTTGAAGTCGAATTTTAATGTGTTTATTGACACCAGTTATGATATTTCAAAACACATGGGCTACAAATTGTTACCATGCACTGTGAGTGTTTACAGTAATCCCTGTATTAAAACAAACTCAGCCTTTCCTGATGATTTTATATCTTCTTACTGACTCACTTGCTTGTGTTTATTTAAACTCCTGTTGAGTTTTTTTTTTTTTAAATATTCAACTCTTTTGAAACGTTAAAAAAAAACCCAACCCGACTCTATCTGCAGATCTGAGATACTTTTGAAAGGTTTTGCCTTCATTTTTTATGGGTACCACATGGCCCAAATCTCCCTTTTGAATTTTCACTGCATGAAAGAGAAATGGTTTAAAACTCTCTGGTTTTAGTGTCTACTGCTAAGAGTGATGTCTTAGAAGAATCCCTACAGAGCACAAGGCTCCTCATCCTGCTCCACATTTCTTGGAGCACCAAAATCCCCCAGAGGGAGTAGGGTCCACTTCCATGACTGCCCCCAGACATTCCCTCTGCAAAACAAAACCAAAAAACCCTATTAATTGTGGCAGCAACAACAGCACTGGGAAAAAAGAGCAAAATCAATGTTTGCTAAATGAAAAAAAAATCTAAATTAGGGGAAATATATTTCCTTCATAACTCCTAAAAGACAGGGAGGAAGGGAAATGGAATTTGCAAACAAATTATAAAATAGAAATAAGGTTACAGGCATTGTTCTTTAAAAGGAAACTTAAATTTCTACCTGGCTAAACTGGAGCAGCTCTGGGGACTCCCCCATGCTCTCCTTGTCTTTAGGCTCCCAAAGTCCAACCAGTATCTCTGGGGGTGGCTGGATTTAATGGTATCCTCTAAAATGTAATAAAACCTGTGAGTGATGAACAACTGGGGAGGTGCAGAAGCCAGCAGGATTCAAATTTAATTCAGTGATTTGGAATTTGGCATCTGAGAACTACTCCGAGCTCACAGGTTATTTTTTTTCCATGATGGAGAAAAGCAGGCAGGATCTAGACACAGGAAGTGATGTAAAGTGTGCCTAAACAAAAATCTTAAAGGAAAATTTATATATTTAGGGTAATAGTCTTAATTATTTGGAAAGGAAGAGGAGTCCTGGAATATACTTACATTTTTTAATTGTCTGAATATGCTGAATCAGGTTAAATGACTTCAGTAACCTGGGATCCAAGCACTTACCGACAAATTAACAAATTTCCTGGGAATGGGAAAGTTGAGGTCTTGGGAAATAACTCTGCAGCTCTGTGATGCTGCAGGGAGCACCCCAAAACCTCTGGAATCACCTCCTAAATCATCTCCTGCATCTCCAAAGGGGAATCCCAGGCTACACCTGGTCCCTCTCAGCAGAAGACCTGGCATTTGACAGGAGAACTAAAGGAAAGCAGCACTTTCTGTCATCCTGCAAGGAGCACTCTGGGATGAACCAAGTGGCACAAAGATGTCCCCAACATCTGCACCCAGCTGTGCCAGCCCCTCCCTGCGGCACACACGGCTCAGGGGCTCTGCAAGTAACAGAAATCAGAGTTCCTGGGAGTTTTAGGGCTGTGTGATGGTGAAACAGGGAAAAACAGGGAAAAGCAGGGCTCTCTCACCCTCCCCTCAGCATTAGACAGGCGCTGAGCTGCTCTGGAGTCTCACTGTTCTCTTCAGCCCAGCCCCGAGCGTGTCCCGAGGGCTGCGGGGCCGGGCTCATGAGCAGAGGGCTCAGAGCTGGGGGTGAGGCAGGGAAGGGACAGGAGGAAAGCATCCCCACATCCCCACATCCCCACATCCCCACGGAGTGTGCAGAGTCCCCCAGAGAGGGGCCAGAGGCTCAGCTCCCAGCACAGTCCCACGTCCCACGAGCTGCTGGGGAACATCCCTCAAACCCAGCTAAGCAAACAGCCCCGAGAGCCAAGTGCCAGCTCCAGCTGGCATCCCGGGGCCTTCTCCTCCGCAGCTGTGGCAGTTCTTGGAGGTTATGAAAAGTTTACTAATGAGAAACATTTTGGGACACGGGGCCAACGGGCTCAGTCTGGAGGAAGAGCTGTGAATGACAGAATGTGAAACTGTGGTGGAAAGTCTGGAGCAGGGGCTCCACACCCTGAGAAGTGCTGCCTGTTTGTGCATCCCGACAGTTCTGGGAGCCAGGGGAGCTGTCTGCCTGCTCTGAAGGTGTTTGCACCGTGCTTTTTAAATATTTAAAACCATTGATGACATTAAAGACAACTTGTGCTCCTCAGTGATTTTGTTCACTTTGGTTTGTGGGACCAGCTCCTCTTTTGTAAATAGGAATTTGATCCAGCAAAGGGCTGGGAGAGCCCTGAGCAGCCGGGATCCTCAGCAAACAACTTTGGTGTCTTTCTTTAACTCATCTTAGCAAATTTTTGGGAAATAATACCTTATTTTGATTCCTCTGTAACAAGCGCTTGCAAACAACTTTTTTTTCCCTCAGCACAGGTTTCTCAGTGATCAGTTCAACCCCAAACACCCACTCTGAGGCAGAAATCTGCACCAAAATTGAACTGACAGATGAGAAAGCAGCAAATCCCAAGAGAAGCTTCCTCCCTGGTTGGTCTGCTGGGAGCAATTCCAGGCAGCTCTGCCAGGGCTGGACACCCATCCTCACTGGCAGCCAATATTTGGGTGCAGCAGGAGAGCAGGGCAGTGTTTGTCTGTCTCCCAGTGCTATCCATCACCGTGTTTACCATATTTTCCTTTTCTTTCCATAACTCCTGGCTTCACTCATGTCTGGGTGTTTTCTAGCCAGCCTTGAGGTAATAAATCAAAGCTGTCAGCGTTGGAAGAAAATTAATGTGAGAAGTTGTTCCAAAGGCCACCAACCTTTTCCCTACTCCCTGTGTGCTGTGTTAATCCAGGATTCCTCAACAGCTTTCAAAGTTTTCCTATTTTCACAAAGTTTTGAGGCTCCAGATGCCTTTTTTTTTTTTTCTTTTGAAGGGTGGCTTTGTACCCTGCAACAGCCCAAATTCCCAGAGCTTCTTGGGGTTTCAGAGAGAAATGAGGGTGCTCAGCACAGCTGCAAAGCTGACCCTGAGCTATCTCCAGCCAAGCCGCAAGCAAAACCCAGACCCTGAGCTGGAACACGTCAGGGGCTGAATCTGGGTTGAACTTTTACAGAGGAAAAGGCCAAATAATTAGAAACCAATCCTGCTCCTGTGCCCTGTAGTGATGACGCCAGTTGAATTATTCATCGGGAGTTATTTATCCCAGGAATGTGGCTGGCATTTCTGCTGAATACATTACTTGCAAGTTTTGATTTCTGGTTTCATTACTCACCCTGCTCCAACCCCAAGCTCCTCATTTCTGAAAAGTCTCTTTTCCAAGGCTGAGAAAAGGAACACTTGGGACACAACCTTCAGCTGATGTGATCCAGCAAAACGCCTCCCTGGGAATGGGCAGCCTGGCAGCTCCAGCATTTCCCTGGAACTCTGGAAAAAGCAATGTTCTTACCCCATTCAGCTGCAGATGAACTCTGTAACCCCGGGCAAATCACTTTGTTCGCCCTCACCTCTGGCTGCACATTTATAAAATGGACAGAGTATTTCACTGTAAGATACTGTAAGGCCAGATATGTTAAATTGCCCAGTTACTATGGAAACTGGGAAAGCTCCTAATGCAGATGGATGAGGGCAGGAGCAGATGCACCTGACTGAAAAATCATCAGCAGTCGGGAACTTCATTAGGTAAAATCATGGTGTAAATCAGGATTGTGGGATTCACCACAAATTCCTTTAATAGAAAGTATCTGCTTATTAAATTTGGATCTCAGCAGACACTGAAGGTTTTCCCTTGAACATTTTCAAACTCTCACGTTGAATTGTTCTGTTGAAATTTCTTCTGAGATGTTTAGGTAGCAACTAAAATTCTGTCCTACCAAACAAAGATCATTAAAACCAGAAGAGCGATTGCAAAATCAGCCCAGAAGTCTGAAGACGGAGACATATTGAGAAAGATGTTTAATTCCAAAACTAAAAATCTCATGAGCCACTTAAAGAGAAAGTACCAAGAAACAGCTGAAGGCAACTGTGGCAGTTTTCCCTCCACTGAGAGACTGCAGTTTTAATTAAATATCCACACAACATTGGACTGCTCCCTGCTTTTGGATCAGAATTCAGCTCTCAGCTGCCCAGCTGGACATCTAATGGTAGCTCAGAGCTTTTTCCAAGCACAAATGGAGCAAGGGCTTCAACAGCCAGGCCAGTGTGTGCCTGTTAATCCCTGCAGCAGGACCAGCAGAGAGAGCCTGCTTGTTTCCTCTGCTAGTGTCCTAAGTAAACACAGGATTTGCTTTCTTAGCCCTCAAAATCTGAGTGTTGGATTTGGTTTTCAAAAAGGTGTTTCAGATATGGAGGTTCCCTCCCTCCTCCAACACATCCAATTACAACAATTTTGAGGCATTTCAAGCTTCAGACCTCACGTTACTCCCTGCAGCCCTGTTTCCCTCTGACAGGCAGGGAATCCACTCTGTGTCACTCAGGTGTCACCTGGCCCCTCTGACAGGCAGGGAATCCACTCTGTGTCACTCAGGTGCCACCTGGCCCCTCTGACAGGCTGGGAATCCATTCAGGTGTCACTCAGGTGCCACCTGGCCCCTCTGACAAGCTGGGAATCCATTCAGGTGTCACTCAGGTGCCACCTGGCCCCTCTGACAGGCAGGGAATCCATTCAGGTGTCACCTTGCAGCTCGCAGCTCCCCCAGGGAAAGGCGATCCCGCCGCGTCTGTCCCGCACAGAGCACTGAGTGAAGTCATTTGCCAGCGAAAACAAACAAATGAAAGGAGGCTTTAGAGACATCAAAGGGCAAAGCGTGGCACTGTCGGTGGCACCATCACCAGGGGCTGCCCCAGCAGGGCTGGCACTGTCCCAGGGTCACTTTTTTGTCTGTTATCCTCACTCTTTATTAGCCTGGATTTGCAATGCTTAAAACTCATGAGTTGAATCTCCCCAGGCCGGGGACTGTCCTTCCTAAGGAGTGGATTTTACCCCTTGCCCCAAAATTGATGTGAGGATGTTAATAAATGGGAAATCCTTGGTGGGAAGGCACTTAGTGTCAGGAATACAGGCAGTTTTGGAGGAAATCTGGTCTGGGATTTTAGGAGTGGGAAGTAAAATCTGATGTCACACCTTTACAGAGGGGCAAAGGCTTCTCACCAGAATGACTGGGAGCTCTTCATTCAATGCACATTCAAACCTCCTTTTTATTATTATTACTATTATTATTATTATTATTATGGTTTTTCTTTCTAACAAACTGGCCTAATGATGGCAGTTAATTACACTGCAATGCCCACACCATGGTTTGAGCAAGGCAAAACCCATCCATGTCCCAGTGCCAGCAGCAGCCCGAGAGCAGCCACAACAATGGAGAGGACTTTCCAGCTCACTGTGTGATTTGATCTCTATAAACCTCCCATAACACCGACTGTAAATCATCCCCAATATTATTATCCGCCCATCTGGGAGCTGAGTGCAACCACTAAGACAACCTGAGGATTTCAGCAGCCAGGGAAAGGAGCCTTGTGCATGGGATTTAAGGAATTCAGCAATTCCACAGCTCCATCCTGCTCCTGCAGCAGGGACAGACAGCAATTCCCACTGAGCAGGAGCTTTTATTCTCTTTATTTTCACTTCTATCCCAAAATGGTGGTGGCTGGAGTGTAGCTGGGTGGTGGAGGCCCAGTTCCCAGTGGAACAGAGAAGTGGTTTCAGAGGAAAATCCTGTGTTTTCCAAGACACTGTGAAAACCTTCTGCACCCTCCTCCTGCAAAAGCCCCCCTGGAGCAGGAAAATGCTGGGATAATGGCTCTAAGCTGAGAGGAGGCACATTTAAATTCAATATTGGGATGAAATCCTTCCCTGTGAGGGTGGTAGGGCCCTGGCACAGATTTGCCCTGAGAAGCTGTGGCTGCCCCATCCCTGGAGTGTCCCAGGCCAGGCTGGACGGGGCTTGGAGCCACTCAAGTTGCTGGCCATGGTATGAAGAGCTCATGAAACCAACATTTTCTGTGTTTTTCCGCATAAAAATCAGTCAAATGAAAGCTCAGGCATGACAGTGAACCCTCAGCAAGCAGCTTATAATCAGGGTTTTTTTTCATTTTTTACACACACCTACAAGAGTATTAGAGTTAAATAAAAATAACAGAGCTCACTGAGTCTATTCAAAGCATCATTTATTTTAGAGCCTCTGAGTAATTTTCTGTAGGCTTCATCAATTCATATACTCACACATTAATTATCCAAACTGGTTGCCTAAATCCCAGCCAGTTCTTTGGCTCCAAGCCTATAGTTTTTCACATGCTCTTCATGTAAAAAGGAAGAAATGTATAAATGAGAAATTAACTACTTTTGTACTGCTTTTAATACAAAAATGTATCAAACATTTCGAACCCCTTTCAAACCCCTACACGCTGCCTTTAATTATTTGCTGCAATTAATTTTGTTGGAGCAGTCCTATGAGAGAAGATTCTTTTTTGATACAAAACCAGAATTTCCTTGGGGTAAACACTCACAATTCCTTCCATTTCTTTCCAAACCTGGGGATGACTGACAAATACTTTTCCCAAGGATGCCAGATTCAAGCCAAGTCCCTTTTGGGATGCCCCTCCTGGTGTCCCCTGCCCGCCCTGTCTGTGTGTTCTGCCAATAAATGGGGGTGATTTAGAGACCACAGACACCAATGCAAAGAACAGTCTTGTTTTACTGTGAATATAAAGGCAACACAAAAGTTAAAATGACACATCCAACAAAACTGCGTGCTTGGCTTTAGCAATGAGCAAAAACAAGCAAGGTACTGCACCTAATCACTACTAGAGGAGGAAAGGATAGGGAAAGGTACATCACCAACTGCTGAAATACTTTATCATCATCCTGAGCCCACAGTTTTGCAGTGAGGATCTGAAGATTCCTCCCTGGAAACTGGGGAAATCCTACACAGTGCTTCCACTTGTAGCTGAGCTCTCCAAATTCGCCCCAAAAGTGGCTCCGGATTTTACAGGCCCAAACCAGCAAGTCAAAGTGACTTGATGATATTTTTAGCACAGAAACTCCTGGATCTGATGGCACACATCCCGACCAGCAAGGCCAGGGCTTGGCCAGAGCTCAGCCCTCAGCCGGGAGCATTTTCCCCTAAAATACCCCACAAACAGGCCTCCAGTCATGTCAGTTGGGAAAGTTCCTTAAAATGATACATTTCTTGCAGATAACTACACAAGATTAGAGTGTATTTGACATCTCATTTTAGCTAAATATTACAGATGGTGTTAATCCCCCAGTGCCCAGGATTCAGCCTGGGAATCAGCTCTGCTGCTCAGGCCTCAGCACGTCCCGGTGCTGCGGTAGGTAAGGAGCAGGGCCTTTTCTCCATCATCACCTCCATCCCCAGCCCTCCTCAAATGTCACCACTTTCAACACACCTGAGGGGACAGAGCCCGCCCTGTGGCCAGGCTGGGAGGCTTTGCTGGGAGCTGTGGGTTTGTTGTGTTTGGGAGCTCCCTGCACACACCTGAGCGGGCAGGGTTCCCTCGCAATCCCCGCCATGAATCATCCCCGGCATTGTGTGGGATGAATGGAGCAGCTCAGGAGCGTGGCCTGGCTCCCACTGCCTGAAACCTGAGGGCTCCAACCCCCCCAGCTCCCAGCCCTGCATCCCAAATAAGCTGTAATTGTGGATATGTCCCTGATGCCTTTTCGGGGCTATCTAAAAACAGAGGCCGGACAAAATTAGGAGTATAAAAAGCAGTTACATTTATTGAAGGGCCTTCAGGTACATTTGGGCTACACCCAAAATGGACCACGGCTCATGAGTTTTCACACTTTTATGAGCTTGGTCCATTGGCGTATTGGGAGTTAATCTTCCAATTACAGCTTCAGGTAATGAAGGCATTTACCCAAAGTTTGCTCCCCCCAGTTACTTTTATTTTTTCCACCTCTCAGGGCCTGAGGCAGTGAGGTGTCCTTGATTCCCAGGCCTGGAGAGGAGTTGTTGTGTCTGACCAAAATGGGGAAGCAGCAGCTCACACTGTACGTGGAGTTTAGAGTTCTACACTAAAGAATTGCAGGATTACAAATAGAGGAAAAATCCTAAGGCATCATCCCAGCCCTGCTTCCCATTTTCCCTGTGCCATCCCCACAGCCTCAGCTGTGCCTCAGAACACACCCCCGTGTCTAAAAAGCCTCTTCATTCTCCTGCAAAGCCTCAATGAGGGCAAGTTCTCCAAATAAAAGCCCATGAGCCCACAGATTTGAAAACAGGCCCAGAGCCATCTCCTGTTCTTTTCTTGCTTGCAATGCCTCTTGATTTTGACTGAAACAGCATCTTATCCCTGCAGTCAGCTTCAAATATCTGTGTCTATACACATAAATATAAACATATAAATATTTTCCAATTCCAAGTAGCAGCTACTGAGGGAATATTTGCCTACACAGACCAATAAACTAATCCTGAGCACCAGGTGTGCCATAATAAATTTCTCTCTGCTCTGAGTGGTTTTGATATTCTTGCTGCTATCAAATAGCTCACACATCCTTAAAACAAAACCGATTTGTTCCAGAAAAATCACAGAACAGTTTTATTCTTAGCATAAAAAGCATTGTATTCTTTATATCTTAGACTTCCCCAGGCCAAGCACTGCCACAAAAAAAAAAAAAAAAAAAAAAACACACGGCGGGAATGGG
>VXBQ01001571.1:167846-179780 GCA_013400175.1 Phainopepla nitens | reverse complement strand
CGGCTGGGAATGGCTGAGTTCTGCTACAGCGGGTTCCAAAAGCAAGCAAATCATCATCTCACACACACATACTTACCAGGATTGGGGATTTATTTGTCCTAATCTAACCTGAATGCCTGTCTGTAATGTAAGTGAATATCTAAACAGATTATTACATGTAACAGCAACAGCTTTCTCCAAAAATCACCGGGATTATTCCAACCCTAGAAGGGAAGAAAGCAGAGAGGAGTGTTTGAGTAATGTGATCTGCCAAAACAGGACGGAAACTCTTTAATAGCACCTTGCCAGAAACAATGCAGGGCTGAGTCTGCTTTAAACAAGATGATTTTTCAGAATATTGTTACTGACTTTTTGTATAGTGTTAGTGAGGTTTGTGTACACTAATAAAAAATGAAAGCTGCTATTAAAAACAAATCAATGGGCTGGGCCTGGTTTTGATCACACCAGAGCTGGCCATTTGCATCGGTATTTGCAGCATCTGTTCCAATTAAGACTTGTTTTCTAGTTTAAAGATATTAGTGCAATCACTAGAGTTCTGTTGAGAACATGAATAGAGCATTGTTCTGGCAGAATGCAGTTAAACAGACTCCACAGACTCTATTAAACAGCTTTGCTGCCCAATTAGAATGGGAAGGAGTCAGGCAGACAGGGCTGCACTGGGTACCCTCTGTTCCACATGGATTTTTATGGATTCATAGTCAATGAAAACGGCTAACGTGGAACATGTGTGGGGAAAGCACGGGCTGCAGGCTGCCTTGGGGCAGGGCAAGTGCAGCACCCAGCCCTTTACCTGGATTTAATGGACACCAAATTTAATGGCTGTGGCCACTGGGTGTAAAACAATGCCCAGGGATGGCACTGCCTGCAGGGAGGTGAAACGGGTTAATGTGGGGATGATGCACCAGGGGCAGGAATCTCTCCACGGGCACAGAGGAGCCTCAAACCCAAGAAATGAATCCATCATCACCTCAAACCACGCTGTGCTCCAGGGATGTGCTTTATTAGCAGCAGTTAAGAAGTCAAGGCTGTGGTCAGAGCCGGGTGAGGGCAATGCCATGGGCACTGCCAACAACATTTTGGGTTCAACCTCCAATCCCACAGCTGCTTTCCCATCCACAGGAGTGCTCATCCACCCTGGTGTGCCAGCTCTTTGCCAGCAGGGATTCCCTCAGGGATCCTGTGAGCCAGGATTGCCAAAACCAGCAGGTTCTGGATGCCTGAGCCTCCTGGGCAGCTTTTAAGGGAAATGTTCCCTGCATCCCTGCTGCAGCTTCCTGAGGTATTCCACACCCGAGCGTGCACCCGAGCCCAGCTGCCCTGACTCCAGCTAATTAGCTCTTGGAGCTTTGATGGATGGATTGATTCCGCAGTTAAACAGAGATAAATTAACTGTCTGTCCAAACAGAGTTTGAGGGAGGAGGGAATTCTGATTAGAAAGTTATTTCATGCAGTGCTGCTCTTCCTTCTCAGCCAGTGCTGAAAACCTCTCGCTTCCCCTGTGGAGGAAGCTCATGGAGCCAACCCAGACCTGCAGAGCTCCCTGGGAATTCTGCACACCCAGACCTTCAGAGATCCCCCAAAATTCTGCTCACCCAGACCTGCAGAGATCCCCCAAAACTCTGCTCACTCAGACCTGCAGAGATCCCCCAAAATTCTGCACACCCAGACCTGCAGAGCTCCCCAAAAAGTCTGCACACTCAGACCTGCAGAGATCCCTGGGAATTCTGCACACCCAGACCTTCAGAGATCCCCCAAAATTCTGCTCACCCAGACCTGCAGAGCTCCCCAAAATTCTGCTCACTCAGACCTGCAAAGCTCCCCCAAAACTCTGCTCACTCAGACCTGCAGAGCTCCCCCAAAATTCTGCACACCCAGACCTGCAGAGATCCCCCAAAACTCTGCTCACTCAGACCTGCAGAGATCCCCCAAAATTCTGCACACCCAGACCTGCAGAGTTCCCCCAAAACTCTGCACACCCAGACCTGCAGAGATCCCCAGGAATTCAGCACATCAGACCTGCAGAGATCTCCTGGAATTCAGGATATTCAGACCTGCAGAGCTCTCTGGGAATTCAGCACATCGGACCTGCAGAGATCCCCCAAAATTCTGCACACCCAGACCTGCAAAGCTCCCCAGGAATTCAGAATTTGTTCATCAAACCCACAGGGGACACCCTGGGCTTGGGCTGTGCACTGGTAAAACCACTGATTCTGCACTGATCTCTGCAGGTTGAAGAACTCACCTCTGGAATTTAATTTCCCCACATTTTCAGGAGCATCTGAAATGTGTTTTATTGTAAAACCCATCAAAACACCTAAAATGCAGCGAAAAAGTTTGATTTTCTCTGCACTCTAAAGGACTTTTATGTTAAAATGTTGCTTTTTTGTCCTGAAATGAGAAATACATAAACATGTTTTTAAAAGGTGCAATTATAGAACTAATGAAAAAATCTTTAACAACTGTGATAAGGGCTCGGAGAAAGATGGGGTTTGTTAGAATTTAAGTACCTTAGCGTACAAATAGTTTAAAAAAACATGCAGCCATCACCTAAATATGTTAAACAAACAAGCATCGAGCAAGATGAATTGGAGATCATTTCATGTAAATATTAACTTTTAAAGCTTTCCAACTGACAAAATTTAGGCAACAGAGAATGTCCCTTTACTTGCATCCTCGTACACTCAGCAGTCCTGGAAGGGAACCAGGAGGGAAAAAGAAACAAAAACAAGCAAATGTAAGGTGAAAAATAGAACTTAAGGTTTTTGCAGACGTGGCCAACGAAAGCTGGCACAGGGCTGGACTTCGCTGGACGCCTCACCTCAGAAAGGCTCTGGGAATGTTGGCCAAGTCCTAAACTCCCCCTCAGCTGACCCTGTTGTCTCTTCTCTGGAGTGTTGGAACACGTGAACTCAGCAAGCAGAGAAAAGTGCCTTGTTTCACGTGAAAAAAAAACTTTAAAAAGATTGAAAAAGAAGTAATCAGTCTCTAAGCGGGACAAAATAGTTTTTCTTGTCTTTTCATAAAATACTCTTGATTTTTTTTAGCCACCCTATCTGCAAAGTCTTGAAGATGCCTGTAAGGTCTGAAGAATAAGATCTTTTCATTGGAAAAACAGGAGTGAGATGCCATTGCCCAGCTCCAGGCCTCACACAGATGGTGTTGAGTCTCCTCTTCCTGCTCACTCATCTTCAATCCAGCACAAAATTCCCTCTTTCCAAGGGCCAGAGCTCACCAGCCTGTCTGGTTCAGGCACCAGGAGCCAAGGTTTCTTTCTACCAAGTGCTGAAGGCAGCTAAAGGCAGCTTCCCCCAGCTCCTCAGGCCTCTTTCCATCTCCTTCTCCCAACTCCACAAGACTTTTTCCATCTCTTTCCCATCAGCCCCACAAGCTTTTACCCCCATTTTCCCTAGATCCACAAGGCTTTCTCCAATCTCTCTCCCCCCAATTCCACAAGTGTTTTCTTCCATCTCTATCCCTCCAGCTCTACAAGCCTTTCCCCATCCCTTTCCCCAGATCCACGGCCTTTTATTCCACCCCTTTCCCCAGACCCACAGCCTTTTTTCCATTTCCTCCTCCCAACTACACAAGCCTCTTTTTCCATCTCTATTCCCCCAGCTCCACAAGCTTTTATTTTTCTCCTTATTTTTCCCTCCAGCCCCACAAGCCTTCTCCCATCTCTCTCCCTGAATTCCACAAGCCTTTTATTCCCCATCTTTTTCCCCTCAGCTCCACAAGTCTTTTTTCCATCTCTGGCCCTCAAATCCAAAAGCTGTTTTTCCATCTCTTTCCCCCAAGCCCCACAACTCTTTTTTCCATCTCTTCCCCTCCAGCTCAACAACCCCTTTTTCCCCTCTCTTTCCTCCAGCTCCACAAACCCCTTTTCCATCCCTTCCCCTCAAATCCAAAAGCCTTTTTTCCATCTCTTCCCCCTACCTCCACAAGTTTAATTCTCATCTTTTTTCCCCAGCTCCACAAGACTTTTTCCCCATATTTTCCCCCAAGCCCCACAAGCCTTTTTTCCTCTCTTGCCTCCTAACTCCACAAGGTTTTCCCCATATTTTACCCCAACTCCACAAACCTTTTCATCCTTTTTTTCCCCCTCAACTCCACAAACCTTTCCTCCACTATCTCCCTGGACAAATCCCTGACTCTTGGTCACTGCTGTGATGCCTCTGCTCTGAAAATCACTCCCAGCTTTGCTCTACACCTTTGGTTTTCTGCAGGGAGAACACTCAGACAGACTAAAATTCCCCCCAAAAAAGAGAAAAATGAGAAAAACAGGTAAAAATAAAGCAGAAAGGGAATTCTCACCCTCATACAGAGCACATTTCTATTTCTCTGGGGTTTTTTTTCAACTTCAAGGACCTTAATGAGGCTTAGTCCCACCAAGGAGAACCAAGGGTATGAGATTTTTCTTCTCTGTTGAAGAGGCTTTAGATACATTAAAACTAATTACTCCTTGTTTTATGCTCCAGTAGGATGAGAAATTCCCTTGAAGTTGGGATGGGAATTAATGCCAGTGGGCAAATTTTTACTGTGTGAGAAGAAAGGAGCAGGCAGCATCCAGTGGAGAGCTCTCTCCACACATTTTTTGAATAATCCCAGAGGTGGTGACTCCAGCACTTCCCTGGGGAGGCTGTTCCAGTGTTTAACCACTCTTAAAGTGAATAATTTTTTCCTAAAATCCAACCTGAACGTCCCCTGGCCAAACTCAAGGCTGTTTTTCCTTTTCCCTTAGGGAGCACAGACAGGGCTGAGCATCAGCCAGAGGGAATCACTTTGATTCTAAGGGGGCCTTGAAAGAGAGACTTTGGCTTTGCCAAGTATTTCCAAGGTCTGAATGCAAATTATTATTATTAATAGGATATTTTAGACTGTCTGGGTAAACTGTGCAAACAGCAGCGACATTACCCAGGGCTTCTCATGTTTGTGCACTTCAAGCAGATCACCTTTCTCTCTGTAAGCAAGGAACTCTGTCTTTATATCACATTTGGCCTTTTTTTTTTTTTTTGGTCTTTCCAAAGCTGTTTAGCCTTTTGTTATTATTTTAACTGTTTATTTCTTTAACAGCTCATTATTTTCAGTGGGCTCCTGTGTCTCATTACACACAGTTCAGCTTTAAGGGGAAATGTGTCCTTTATACAGGTTTATTCTGCCTAAAAACATAATCAGAAGTGTTTCCTCCTCTGATAGTCATCTCTGTAAAGACTGTTCCGTGCTTTCTGTTGGATTCCTTTTGTAGGAAATGTTTTACTTGCTTTAGAGAACCAGAGAAAGTCACAAAAAACCTCCAGAAGACATCCTTGATCTGTTCTGATGGAACCTATGGGCAAGAATCTTCATTCCACGTTGATTTTGGGGGGAAGAAGAATTCTTTCCTTGCTTACATTACTGCTGTTGTTTCTACAGGATAGAACTCAGACGAAGGATGTGCTTCCATCAGCTCCCTGACTGCAGGTGGTGGGGCAGGCAGGGAATCTGAGCTGACATGGAGCACCTTGGGCACTTCAAAAAATCAGGAAAAAAGGGAAAGGATGCAAAGAAAGCTGGGAGAGGGGATCCTGGCTTCTGCCTGACGCTCTGCTTTCTTCCAGGTGCCCAAAGATGGGTGTCCCACCTGCTCAGCCCCTCCAGTATCACCCTGAGAGCAGCTCAGCTCCCAGCACATCCCCCAGCCAAGAACAGAGCCCTGGTGCAGGATTTATAAAACCTGCTGCCCCAGAGCTGCCAGCAGAGCCCAGGGAATGAGGCATCAAACCTCAGATTCCTTCATAAATAACTGGGATGAGACATCACTGAGGAGCAGCCCCGGGGTGAGGCCAGCACTGGCCACACAGGGATGGGAGGGAGGATCCATTCATGGGGAGAGGATCCATTCCTTCATCCCCATCCTCTGGAGCCTGGTGACCTCACAGTGCACAGAACTGCCCAGAACTCTGTCACCTCCTCTGCTCTGGGCTAGGGATACCCCTACATACCCCCACTAAAGCAAAGTGGAAGGATCTGACAAATTCCTGTCCTGCATCACGGGTGTTTCTTTTCAGAAGAAGTTGCTAAACTAAAATTCAGAGTTTTGTTTTTCCTTCAGCTCACTGGGACAAACCCCAGCACCTCAGGGTTTAGTTTGCTACTGGAGACACTCAAATCAGGGTTTTGTTGGGGTAGGGTCTCACATTTGGGGTCTCTGAGCCAGATGTGCACCAGCAGGTACCAAATAATCAGTGAACTCCTATGGAGCTGAGGGTTGGAGGGCCTGAGAGGAGAAGATGCCTCTGCAGTGCTCTCACCTGCAGAAATCTGATTTAGTGAGAATTTGGGTTACATTTATCAAGGCCCTTGGACCGAGTGCAAGGCTAGAGGACAATTCCAATTTTAGGGTATTTCCAAGTTTAACAACCCCTTAAATCCAGAATGTTTTTGGAGGGGAGGGTGGGATTTGCTTTCCAAAATAACAGCTTTTATTGTTTAATAGGTGACAGCAATGCTCAGGCACTCTCAGAAGGCACAGGATTTTCACCACTCGTGTCTGTCCCCCAGCAGGGTCAGTGGTGCCTCTGAGCATCCCCACAAAGCAGAGGTGTCCCCAAAGCCACAGCCAGTGTCACACAGCCTCATCAGTGATGAGTTCTTTGCCCTTCCCCACTCCTCTTCCTTCCCAAACAGCTCCCACAGCTGTGGGGTGCTTGGCACAGGCCCTGAGTGAAACCCCAGCTCAGCCAAGACACTCCTGCAAAAGCAAACTGGTTTAAAAAAGAAAAACAGCCCTTAAAGAACTTGGGAAGCTGATTTTCAGCCCAAACAAATTACAGGGAGAAAGAGGGGCTGGGGAGGGCACGAAGGAGAAAAAGAAGCCAAGCCCTGGAACCACTGAGTTACCCTCAATCCTCGGAGCCCGGCCAATGCAGCATACGAAGGATTGCCCAGACAGTTCCAAAAATGACATATCACCCTCTTCCTGCCTCACTCGTGGCAAACCCACAGCAATGAGCTCTTTTTTATTATTTTTTTTCCCTTGTAATGCCCCAGAATTGCCATGAAAGCAGCGAAAGGAGCCAAAGCAAGAGGAGCTGAGGTGCTCAAACATCGCAGTAGCGCCCCGTATTTAAACACCTCTCCCAACCCTCCGTTCCCAAACGTGATCCCAGCCAGAGCCAGCCCTTTGCCCAATGCCTTCTTTCAAAATAGAAGCCCAGCAAAGGCTCTGACCTGTCAGCCCCACTAACCATTAATTTATTTTATTTTTTTTTTTTACATCTAACCGAGCTCTCCGATACTCAGCCCCTCACAAAGGGGGTAAGTCTCTGCCCGGCATTTTTTTGGAAGGAAAATGTGGCATGCACCTATTTTGTTTCATTCTGTGCCAGGACCTATAAAATTACTGTGGGCTGCAGCTCCTGCCAAGTTCTAAAGGTGACAGGGCAATGGGCACCCAAAGGACGCTTCTATCAATGCCCTTTTATTTCCCTCTCTTTCCCCTTCCACCAAACCTTTTTTTTCTAATAGAATTACTCTTATCTGCAAGTGATTTAAACTCTAAGGTTTACAGAAGATTTAAAGAGTGCGAACACAGTTGGAATGTTTTAAACTAACAGTACAAGTTGCATTTTAAGAAAATAATTAACTCCCAGGGGAGGTGTGGTTCTTGGAGTAATGACAGATTCAAGGCTGGCTTTCCCTATATGGAGTTTCCAAATAATAAAATATCTTCGGTTCCCTACTGGTGTCAGATGAGAACCTGTTAGTGTGCTAGTTGCTGGTGGACTGTCATGGGTTTGCTGGGGTTTTTTTGGTGTTTTTTCTTTTTTCAGTGGGCCCATTAGTGTTTTAAAGACACAGTGCACAGTAGGGAGCCTCCCATGCAAAGCTGCAGCACAAAGCATTGTAAATGCAAAGTTTGTGTGTTTACAGCCTTTCCCCATCCCTTCTTCTGGCTAAAAAAATACTAAAAATACAATATTTTCTTCTTATTTTGTAGCCCTAATGTGTCTGGTCTTGCTGGGGACTTCTCAGAGCCACAGACAAGAACCAGCCCAGTGTAAGTCCCAGTCTCCCTCCTGCCCACTGGGAGGGGTGGCAGGGCACAGCCACCTGCCAGGGCGCAAGAACTGATGCCAACTCTCCTATTTTTTAAAAAGGTGAGTGCTCACTGTTGGAGGAAAGCCTGCTGAAAAGATCCAACAATTGATAACTTCTACTCAAAGCACCACTCAGATAATTCAGCAGTGCCTCAAAGATCCCTTGTAGGACTCTGCCAGGAGCTGAGATGTTGGGCAGAACTTAAAGTTGATTTTATTGTGCCTGTGACATCTCTTTTTGAACTGTGGCCACAATAAAGGAAGGCTGTGGCCTCTCAGGTTCCTGAAGGATGGCACAAAAGCTTAGATAGAGAGGAGAAAAATTTCACGAAAAGCAGAATGGTTGCAAGATAGCAAGAAGATTCTCTATGACTTGTGCACAAATCCTGAAATGATGCACATGTTCACATTTTAGGAGTGGTCTACAGCATACACGTGGTCCATGCCTTCTCTTCGTAAAGTGTGAGTAACTTAATGCAAAATTTACACATGAGATTTCCAACCTGAAATTTAGACCAGAAAATTAAACCATTTCCTGTGATGTGAGTTACATCTCATCTCACTTGTACTCATGTCATTTATTTTGCCCAAAGAGAAAAAAACCCAGAGTTATATTCATGATTTCATAACAGTCTTGTTTACTAAATTCATGAAACAACCACAGCAGTGTGTGTAACTCATGATGTAGATTAAAAGAGCCACCTGGACTGATCAGTCTCAGCCCCATCCCTATTCTTCACAGTTCTCCTACTCAAGTTTAAGACTCCAGCACCACACAGGCACCAGCCTGTTCTCAGGAACACTCCCAGCCTCTCAGGGACAGCTCTTTCCACAAATTTAATTACTTGCAAAACCTTTGGTCATTAACACCCAACCTAAATTCTATTGCAGGTCACAGGCTATTAAAAAAATGAAGTGTCCTTGCTCCCCAAACAATGATTTGTTTAACTGGAGCTTGGATTAAACCTGAAGCCACAACAGCACAGGAATCCCATTGGCAATGTCCTCAGCCTGTTCCAATGCCTGCTGGGAACCTTAGGAGGGAATTATTTCTTCCTGAACCTTTCCTTGATGCTCCAAAATTCCTTCTCCAAGGCCAGGTTGGGCTTGGAGCAGCCTGGGATAGTGGGAGGTGTCTCTGTCCATGGCAGGGGGTGGAACTGATGAGCTTTAAGGCCCCTTCCAACCCAAACCATCCCAGGATTCCATGATTCCACTCTGTTTGCCATCCCTCAGGCCCCTGAGTGTCTGTCTGGGTGGATAAATGGGGCAAAACTTCTGATTCCCAGGAGGAAACAACGTGAGCCTCATGCCCATTGCTAATGACGAGGATCACAGAGCCCAGAGGACGCCTCTGCTCCCTGAAGATTTATTCACCACCCTGGCTCAAGGCTCCCAGTGCTGGAACAGCTTTAGAAGCCCAGGACAAGCTCCATGGATGGAGGGAGGTGTTTGTCACCTCCCCTGGGGTGGCACAGGCTCCATCAGGGACACCCAGCCCCGCTGCTCCTCACCTTCCTCGCCGAGCCCAGGTCTGGCTCTCCTGGAATGAGGCTGCAGAGTGACACACAACCAAATCTGAGTGTGTGTACTCACAGGGGCTCAGTCCCTGCAGCACAGATAGTTTATTGCTTTCATAATATTTTCCGGGTTTTGAAACACAAACCACATGCCTAATTTTTTTTTTTTTTTTTTTTCAAAATTTACACATTGCACTCGCTGGAGAGTTTTTATTCCAGCACCCATAGTCCCAGACCCTTCCCAAAAAGGAGAAGAGGGAGGAGAAAGAGACTTCAAAATTTGCTGCCAGAGCTCTGGAACAGCCCAAAATCCCTGACTGTGCTCCTCCCCTATCTTGATTTTACAGGGCAATAAAGAGGTAATTGGGATTATCTTGTCATCAAGGAAATCATTGACATCCAAACAAAGGAGAGAAGTTTGACAGCTTGGTGCACACGGAAGGGGAGAGAGCAAAGAGTCAGGAAACGCTCTCAGCCAAGTCCACCTGGGGTGTAAAACTCTTAAAATCCCTTCAGTTCCATCACAGATCAGCTTGACCACGGGCAGAATAAGCCTCTCTTAGTGGGAGTAGCTGAGTACTTGAGTCAAGCCCTAAACTTTTGAATACTGTTCCAGAAGGCAATGGGAGTATTCCCAAATTTTTGAAGCCCTCCATTAAAAAATAGTGCAAGAATTTTTCTAAGCTGAGCTCTCTCTTGGACCATCCCTTCAGTAAAATTGAGTTTGCTGCTGTTGTGGGTGTTGTAAAAACAAAGGAATGATTGAAAATCATGTCCTGGAAGTGGAGGCCAATTCCCTCATGTAAAATCAATGGGAATTAGACACACAAGCGCTTTGGAAAATCCTGTCAAGTAGCTGTGGCATCAGTAGTTTCCCTTCAAAATCTGTCACTCTCCACTTGAGTCTGAGGGGTGGGGAACCGAGCTCTGGATGTGAGAAGTGAGGGAAAAGTCCCAAAGCATCTCCTGAACACCCACACAAACAGGATCCACACTTCTAAGTCCAAAGGGAACAGGGATCAGGGGTAACATGGGGTGCTCCATGCAGGGACAGGCTGGGAATGCTCCTGGAACTTGGTGAGAGTCACCGAGCCCCTCTCTGATGCCTCTTTATTGGTGCCAAATAAATCCCTAAAGAAAGCCACATATTCATTGTAGGAAATGGTGATATTTGACATGCAATGGTCAATCAAAGTATCAGGAGTTCAGTCTGTTGGGATATTTTAAAGAGCAGGAGCTCCATGTTCCCCAGGCAGGCCCAGCCCACACCGTGCTCTGTGTTGCCTTCATTAGGACTCATTTTAATGGGATAAAAGGTTAAAAACACACATAAAACTCCCTCAAAGGGCCTGTATTTGTGTGTCGGGCCCACTCCAACGTGACAGTTTCACAGCCACCTCTCCTCACTCTCATTTCCCTGCAAGACAAAATGCGATTGGCAGTTTTGACTGAGCTCCTGCCACGCTGCAGCATCCCCAGAACACTGCAGCTGCTGTCAGAGCCACATTTGGATGCTGTGGTGGGAGAAGGCTCCCTGACAGATGAACAGCATCATCTAGGGGCCAGAGATCAGCACTGGGAATCACACACCCACTGGGAAACCCAGGGATCTGCTCCTCATTAGCCAGGGCACTCATCAGTGAGGGGCCACTGCTCTATTCCTATCTAAAACAATGCCCTGTGCAACAGCACAAAACTAAAATGCAGCTGAGCTGGTTTAGTGTTATAGATCATCTTTATTTTGGTGGGTTTCCAGCAGAGTGAAATCACCCTGGGCCAAAGGGAGCAGCCCAGAGCTCTGCCCTCAGAGCTGGACGGATGCACAACACCTTTTTCAGGTTGCAAAATCACGATAGCATCACTGAGCTTGCTGAAAAAGCCTCTAGAGATGTGGCCAGGGTGAGTATCAGACACCCACATTGGAGCTGGCACATCCTGTGCCTGCTCAGTCCCTATGCCACCAACTTTGTCCCTCAAGGGGACACTGAAATCACCAAGCAAGGCCCAGCCTTAGCTTGGGCCTAAAGGCATCCACAGACATAAATATTACATAAACATAAACATAAACATAAACATAAACATAAACATAAATATAAATATAAATATAAATATAAATATAAATATAAATATAAATATAAATATAAATATAAATATAAATATCAGGCACTGAAGTCAGTATAAAAATTCCTGTCCTGAGGTCAGCAGGGCCCAAGGTGGCTCAGGAAATAAGGAGAGCAGGTTATGGCCACCAGCTCTAAGTGCCACAGCCACAGCTCAGTGGCCCGTTGAAATCCTCACCTCCTGCAAGCTGGAGTTGGACTCTCAAACCAACAGGTTCC
>VXBQ01001571.1:145309-167076 GCA_013400175.1 Phainopepla nitens | reverse complement strand
CACCACCCCCCCCCCCCCAAAAAAAAAAAAAAAAAAAAAAAAAAAAGGCAAACTTTGACAAGGTTCTTCCCTTCAGATTCCCAGCTTGGCCATGGAGAGGCTGAAGGGGGCACTTGAGCTGCTCCAGGAGGGCAGCTCCAGACTACAAAGACACCCTGGGCACAAAGGAAACTGCACCAGAAGAGTGTTTAATGTCCCTAAACCCACCCCAATAGAAAACAAATGAATGATGAAATAACAGAGGGCCCGACAGGCCCTGCTCCCAAACGTGGAGTTTGGGGCAATCCCTGGCTATTATTTTCACAATACCTTGCATTCATTACTTTATTTAAAAATGGTGTACTGTGTCTGGAAAACAGGAAGTAAGCCATAAATCTCTAGTTTAAAAGCCATCTGAAGCCTGTGGACCAGATATGTTCTCAATCAGTAGTCAGGCAGTAAATAAACATTTATATACAGCAACTGCTCTCAAGCAGCCTGACCTCCGGCTATTACAGGGCACATAAAGAGGAAATTTGTTTAGTCCCATAAAAGCCCAGGCAATATATCAATAGATTATTAAAAATAGAAACAAAGTAGGCTAATGGATTATATTGATTTTAATAAACATAAGTATATGGGATTCAAAGATAAGAGTCAGATATGACATCCTTCCAAGCTCACCTTTCGGGATATCTCCTAAAATCAGCCAAACTACAGCTGTCAAGGATAGCAGGGGCTGCTATTTTTTGCTTTGCAAATCGACATATTTTTGGCTGAAGGACTTAAATTGGAGGTTTTGCAATTTTATTTCTGTTTGTGAACGATGAATGCAGTCAAAAAATAAAACTTGCACATCTTTTAACGTCGTCGCTGTGCAGAAAAAAAAATTTCCAGCAATTGCAGGCTCTCCTCAAGCATCTTGGCTGGGAGTGCACAGATGCTGCTGGGCTGGGATTTTCAAGTTTTGCTACACTTTTGCTACAGCAAATATTGGTGCAGACACTGAAGGGAGAATCTCTGATGCTCTAGAAGCCTCCAGGATGCTCAGGTAGCTCCGGCACATCCCTCTGGCTTCTTCCAAGTCTGAAACTTGTCTTTATGTTTTAAATAGTTGTTGTGAGCCCTGAACACGTGGCCAGCAGTCATAATCCCAATTTTTGTCCACTGCTAGATCTCTTTTCCGTCCTCTCTTCTCCTCTGGCTTGGAGAGATCCCTTCATTCCCCATGAGTTCATCATAGCTTTGGAAAAGTAACTCTTGTTTTTAACTTCAGGTTTGTGGGTGAGTCCAACTCTCCAGTCAGGAGTTCTCAGAGATGAGGGAACAGAGAGGAAAAACCAGGCCAGGGTAGATCAAATCACATCGGTGACTGTGGCACAACTGTCACAACTGGAGGGAGCTGTGAAGTCACTGATCAGTTCCAAACGTCAGAGGAGGGGAGCAGAGTGTTCTGAATGATAACTGGGTCAATGTGATTATGAGTTTAATCTACCTCAGCAATCAGGCTGCGTTAAAGCAAATCTTGCAGCTGAAGAATGGAACAACAGTCCAAAATCTAAGCTGCTTTTCCATTGTATTTTCCCTTTGTTTTCCATCAGCAGCAAGGCCTAAGTGCGCACCTCCCAATTCTTTACCTAAATTCACCCCTCTCAAAGATCCTATGAAGTAAATTCAAATCCCTAATTATGAACTTCCTTAAAACTTGGACTAGCTCAGCTGTAATCTCAGGGGAAGGTTAGGACACTTCCCTGGTTTAGGGTAAGAGCCTGTGCTCTCCCTTTTATCCTACCAACCAAATGCTGCTTGAAAGCAAATGAGCTCAGGACTGAGCTCAGACACTCCTGAGTTTGGATGCACTCCCAGAAGCTGAACACTGATTCCAGAGCCCTCTGCACTGCCCAGGTTTGGCAACATCAAAGAATGGCTATAAGTAATTATTTATTCAGAAATTATCTATTAAGAAAGTATTCATTATGTAAAAACTGGAAAATGAAGGAACCTAATGAGTTCCTTTCACTAAATCCCCAGAGCTGAGCAGGAAGTTCTGATGCAAAGGACAGACCCATCCTCCTCAAGGCATCACCTGCCTTTGGCATTACCCCAAAGGGATAATGGAAACCCTGAAGGAAGATGCCTCATTCTTATCCTCCACACATTTTTAATTAAAACAAGCAAATCCTCAGGAAGGGTTTGGAGCACAAGTCTGGGGAGCAGCTGAGGGAGCTGGGAAAGGGGCTCAGCCTCGAGAAAAGGAGATTCAGGGGGGACCTTCTGGCTCTGCATAGCTCCCTGACAGGAGGTGACAGCCAAGTGGGGTCAGAGAACAGAGACAGACAGGGAACAGGGACAGGAGGAGAGGGAATGGCCTCAGGCTGGACCAGGGGAGGGTGAGATTGGATATTAGGACTCATTTTCTCATGGAAAGGGCTGTAAAGCATTGGCACAGGCTGCCCAGGGCAGTGGGGCTGTCACCATCCCTGAAATGTTCACAAGACGTGTGGATGTGGCACCTGGGGACAGGGTTCTGTGGGAAACGTGGTGGTGGCACTCATTTGACTATTTGACTTGATGATCTTAGAGGTCTTTCGCAACCTTAATCATTCCATGATTCTATGATTCCTTTCCTTGCAAGAGGAGGGACTAAATGCAGGATCTAGAAAGGTCTGGGTTCCCCCCAAGCCGAATTTAGTGTAATATTTTTTGGGGTGCTTTTTCTGATCACTAACCAAAGGCTGAAATCTTCATTTGGTGTCAATTGGTTGCTAAAGAAGAAGAAGTGACTAAACTTACATAAATTTCTCCCACCACTCATTAGCCCCCAACAGCAGAAATAACACCCTTGCTAAATCCCCAATCCACCACAAATTACAGTAATCTGCAATTATAAGCTCCAGTGTTAATGAGGTTTGATTGCCCCTTCTTTGTGATGCCACCTCTAAATGCCACTTACATTTTACAGCACGTTGGGGTTAACAGTCTGCCCGGGGAAGATCGCTAAGAGAACTCAAATGGACTTTTAGGAACACCTTTGGTGATGGCAATCTGTTACCTGGAAACCAAACCCAGCCACGAGGGCCTCAACCCTCCCCAGGGACCCACATCCTCTCCATCCTCCCAGCCCGGATTGGGGGCTGATGCTGATCTTTATGCACGAGGGCCCGGGCTCTCTTCATTAAGGAGAGCAGCATCTAAATTTTTCTGCTTGACCTTTAATCAGCTGTGTTTTGGGAGGTCTCTGGGAGGCCTAATTGTGGCATTCGTACACTTTGGGGATCACGCGCCTCGCAGAACAGCACCGAGGGCAATAAACAGCTTTTACAAGAGATTAAACGCCCAAGCAGAGCCAAAGCATTTAGATAACTGCAAAAGCCATTTATTGACACTGCTCTGATGCCCAAACCCACCTGTCTTAGACAGAAAAATCCAGCAAACCCCTCTCCCAACCATTCCTTGTCTCCCTTCCCTTCTCTGTGCTTTTGCCCCAATTGTATTTCTTCAGAGAACCCAAATAACTTTTATGGGGTGGACTGCTTAAGAAAGAAAAGCACAGCTCTGAGGATGACTGAGAAATGTTATTTTTCAGACAGTGGATTCAATTTCCATAACATGGGAAACACTTGACCAAAATCAAAGTTGGATTTGTGCTTCCTTGCTCTAAGATAGAACCAGTTAACCCCAGGGTAGGATTGCTGAGGTGCCTGTGCAGGGCCAGGATTTGGTCTGGAGGATCTTTGTGGTCCCTTTGTGAAGCTGATCCCTTCCAGCTCACGATATTCCATAATTCCTTCTCCACCAGCCCCCGATGTCCCTCCAGCTACCAATGTACTGGGAAAACCAGCATATTGCTGAGTCTCACAGAGGAAAATATCTCCTGTACTTGGCAGGGGGCATAAGATGCTCAAGTAAATGCATTTGTTAATTTTCCTCCCACAAACCCCATCTGCATTTACCCTCCAAACCTCTGGGAAATTCGTCTTCCTCTCACGGGTTTCTGCCAGTCCGTCACAGCCAGGAGAGGAGAATTAATGTGTCTCCCACACGAGTTAAGTACATAAACTGTCACGAAATATTAACACAGATATGAAGCTATTAGAACAAACCCCACTCCATAAACAGACTCCAGACAGGGGCAACCAAGATAACAGCAGAATAAAAGGACGCATTAAAGTTATATCCCTCTAAAAAATTAAACAAATCACTTTGATAGCGATAGGCACTTCAGAAAGCTTAGCTAGGGAGTCTGAGGGCAGTCAATAAGGCAGAGCTAATTGGAGAACAAATTGACATTCATAAGCTGGCATCGAACGGGGCCACGGTAAACAAGGTAATAGAGAGTTAATGCAGGGAACAAGGGCGGGGAGCAGGAGCCACCCAGCCTCAATAATGGAAAGGGCCCAATTGAGCAAATTCGAAGTGCAAACACTCTGATCTCAGCCTGCTTAGCAGGGCTGGCCTAGCAGCTCCCAGCCCTAATAGACTCATTTGGGTTGTTGTCTTTAGAGAATGAGTGTGTCAACTGAAAACAGCCACCAAATCTCCATAATGGCAAACGAATCCGGGATACCGAGAGCAGGCACTGATAAGGCTCAGGTGGGTAAATACTGAGGGCTGCTTGGCACTGAGGGGTGGCTGAAATGACAGCAGGCAATCAGCCACTGCTGGAATAATGGGGCATTAGCTCCACATCAGAATTGCAAGGAGTCAAACCCAAAGGAGTCACTGGAGTTAAGCTCTTCCTTCCACAGAGGCCTCTGGCTCCCCAAAGGGAGCTGCTCTCTACAGGACATAGAGAATCTGGGAGGGTTTGGGACCTCTTGCTCTGCCAGCCACAGATATGAACACTGAAAGGTTTAGTAGAATTGTGTGATTTAATATTTCACCATGTCCTGAGCTCTCCTAACGCTTCCTGCCAACGTCATTCTCCCTGGATGCATCAATACCTAAACCTCGCTCAGCTCAAGTTATTGTGAAACTGCTGTTGCACAAAAATGGCACAATCTGACCCTTTGGAGCTCTTTAGAGCCTTTTCTTTCAAGTGCTGGGAGGATTTGAGAACATTGAATGGAACAAGCAGAGAATTTTCTTGCTTTTCACCTGTCTGGTGGCACAGCTTTAGGTCTAGGACGGGACAGAAGACAAAGAATAGGGAAAACCAAGGCTGGAGCTCCAGAGATGAGTTTAATTCTCTAACTACAGGCCTTCAGATTTAGAGACTGTGTTCATTCTAATCAGTTAAGTGCCCCCTGACAAGGCCATGATCTCAAATTCCCTTTGATACATCGGCTCCTCTCAAAACCAGGGGAATCTTGGAGCCCTCAGGGAGTGATTTCTTTGGCTTTGCTTCATCCATTGATTAATCCAGAACTGCCAATATTGGGTTGCACAGGATTTTCTGCAGATTTACCTCCTGTTACCTTCTCCCACAGAAACATCTTTGTGGAGCCCCTCTCGATTTCCTCTCAACTCCAAATTCTACACCCAGAATTCAAGGCAACTGTGACACAAATAAGAAACCCTGCTGATAAAAGTAACCCATGTTTAGTATCATCCTATGTTTCAGATGCTAAACCTGTTTTTTACTCCCATTATTCTGATTTCAATTACCATCTTCTGTAGCATTTTCCTTGTTTCCACACCAGTTTTTCTTGGTTTTGTTTGATTTTTCAGTTTTTTTCAAACCTGACATATTTCCTCGTTGCCCTCCCTGCTACACATTGTACAAACTGTCATCCCCAATGCCTTTGCTCTGCAGAATCCTGGCTCCCCTCCAAACCCAATTTAGCCCTTGAAGACTCTTAAATATACCAACAAGCCACTTTTTTGTCATCAACGAAATATTTATGCTCAGACAGCCCTCAAAATAGATCTGGGAAGATTTTTAGCTATGTCTATATTAGGGGGCACCAAACCAGAAGGGATATAATAAGCAGCAGCTTTTTACAAGTGAATAGGCAGCTTTTTTTCCTTTCCCTTCAAGCAATTCAGAGCTGGATTTGGGATATGGGATGAGCAGCCACATCCTTGATAAAAATAAAGACTTTTCCAGCACTGGGGATGCATTTCCTCAGTGTGAGGACAACATCCAGCATGGAGAGCTTTCCAACAGACTCCACTGTATGTCCACGATAACCTCATTTATTTCTGCTGCCATCCAAGGTGCTTGCAAGGCTGATATTGATCAGTGTCTGAGTCTCTTAAAGGCTGCAAATGAACTGGCTGCACTCGACTAAACCTGGGCAGCACAGCTGTGAAGGATGTTTCCTCTGAAGCACTGACTCCCGTAATTGATGGGAAAAGTTTCCCTTTTCACCTGGGTGCTGCTCTGTGGAGTGGGAGCAGCAGGAATTGTGTGTCCTCCATCGCTAAGTGACAGCCAAGGCTCAGCAGATGTCACTGGGGTTTGATCTCTTCTGCAAACAAAGGATCATTTCCTTTAGGAGGGACCTGACTCAGAAGGAATTGTGTGGGCCATCCATCCTGAGTTTCTTTCCCCAGCAGACAGGACACCCAGAGCCCCCTGTGCAAGTCAAGGTGACAGTCTGGCCTGTGTGGGCTAGGGGCACCTTGAAATGAGAGGTAGCTCTGTTAAATCAGCTGCTACAACTGGGATACACTCTGCAGTAGAGCACCAGAGGAAGACCAGGTTGTAACTGGAACTCACAGAATCATCAAGGTTGGGAAAAAACTCCCAGATCATCAGGTCTGTGTGTCAACCCAGCCCCATGTTCTCCATTAAACAATGTCCCCAAGTGTCACATCCACATGTTTTTTGGACACTTAGAATCTCCTGAGCTAGAAGGGAGCCACAAGGATCATCCTGATGCTTAGGATTTTAGCTTTTCTATTTTTCATCATTTGTAATCCTGCAATTCTTAGTGCATAACTCTAAACTCCATGTACAGTGTGAGCTGCTGCTTCCCCATTTTGGTCAGACACAGCAATTCCTCTCCAAGCTGGGAATCAAGGACACCTCACTGCCTCAGGCCCCAAGAGATGGAAACAAAAGTGACTTGAGGGGAGCAAACTTGGGGTAAATTACTTCATTACCTGAAGCTGTAATTAGGAGATTAACCCCCAATATGGCAACGGACCAAACTTATAAAAGTGTGAAAACCCGTGACACGTGGTCCATTTTTGGGTGTAGCCCCTGGGGGGCTTCATCTGACCTAAATGTACCTGAAGGCCCTTCAATAAATAGAACTGCTTTTTATTCTTGACGGGACCAACACAGCTCCTGCCTCAGCACCTTAAAATAGGGGAAAGAAATCCCAATATTATCAATATGAGCAGGGAGCCTCTTCCCTCAGAGCCTGGGCTGCGACAAAAGGCTTTTACCCCAAATAATTTTTAATTTAGCAGACTTCCAGATGGGCTTGTGCCTGGGCACAGACACCCTGCCCCGGCTCGAGGCATTAACGAGTTTCCAAAGACAGTTGCACACAACAGACCTGGCACTTAATGAGCCTGTTTGCTCCGGGAGGGGGAACAGCAGAGAGGCAACTGTTGGGAAAGAAAGAAATGCATAGGGATATAAAAGATGTCGAGGTTTATTTTAGCCAGAGTTGGAGTCAGGGCTGCATAGGGGCAGCTCATTGTTCTGTTTTCATAAAGTCATTTAAGTAGCAAATGGCCCCTGAAACTGATACTCTGATTTGAGTCATGTTGGAAGACATATTGAATTAATGATGCAGGTGTGGGTTGTTGTTCCAAAAAACTTTTTTATAGCAACGGTGGGAGAGGAGAAGGTGGAGGAGGGGGGAGAGAAGTTAAATGAAAAGATTTGGTCTATGTTATGTTTTTCTAATATTTGAATTTTAGCTAAGATTACTCTTTCTCCTCTCTTTAATATATTGTTTTAAATAAAAAATGCTAATAAATCTTGAGAGAAATATGTCATAGCAGAGTTTAAAAACTGTAGTGCAATATATAACAGTTCATAAAATATTCTATTCAAATAGCCAAAATTGTAGTGCATTTGGACCAGAAGTAGTTAACTGCAGGAACAGCATTTTATTAGCTACTAAAATTAAGAAAGAGTACTGCTGTTTCACAGCCAGATAATTAAGTACCGTTTTCTCTTTTTTAATACTATAAAATTAAACTTCCTGTTTAAATGGCCTGGTGGGGACTGTAGGCAAAGGGTCGTCTGATGAGCCCTCCGGGCAAATCCAGAAACACAACATAGCACTTATTCACACAAGACTTTAACAGGGTGGAAAACACTGATTGAGGGGGGAAAAAAATGCTGCAGTAAGCGAAAAATTGCAGGTCATAAATCAGAGATCCATTTTTTCACATCATTTTGGCTAATCCATTAAATCTCAGTGCAAAGGAATCTATCAGAAACAGAAGCCACGGCCTTGGGTTCCCTGTCTCCAGATGTTATTAAAAGTGTATGAGCAGTGAAAGAACTCAATTAAAGCCAGAGCATTGATGAGATGTTCCAGCCACGCCAGGCCCACCAAGCTTTGCTGGCTCCTCTTTTGTCAGGGACAGTGGTGCTAAGCCCCTTTTTCCAAAGGGATTTCACTCCCCACTTCATCAGGAGGACAAGGTTTGCTCCGTGTTAATCTAAAATCTGGTTTTTGTACCCTGAAGTTGTACACCAAATTAATGTCAGTAGCAGAATAACACATAGGTTAGCAACCTGGAGTAGCTGCACCTCTTACATCCAACAATCTTATCCTGCTGTGGATCTGTAGGCTGCAAAATTATTCCTGTTTTGGCTGAGGAGCACAAATACTGCAGAGAATCATCCCAATTTTGCACATATTAACCCAAATCCTGTGCATCTCTAATCCCACGGGGAATTTACAGGGTGGAAATGAAGGATTTCTGGACAAAGCAAGTGAGACTTTGCCCATGAAACCCCCAGCCTCTGTTTCTGGAGGTTGTAGGGTGGAGTTTGTGGGTCAGATCTGATATGAAACCCGCACCTCCCAAGGAGCAGAGGCCCTTCATCCCAAGAGCCACTTTTCTGTCCCTCACACCAGGAATCTCCACAGCCAGCATGTTCTGACACATAAAAAATCCAACACACTGTCAGATACCTTGTTCCAGCTGCAGGTTACTTTCTGTTTAAGGCTGGAGGTTGAAATCACCTGTGAAGGCTTCTTAAATCAGAAAATATTGTCTTTGGTTCCACCAAACACAAGTGCAGCTGCTGCTGCTCTGCTCAGTTCATTATTAATTACAATAAAACGCTTCCAAACATCACCAAAAAGAATAGTAATGTTGTGGTTGAGGCACTTCTTTAGGATTTGGGAGATTCAGGATCATTCCTTCTTTTGCAGATGAGTTCTTTGGACCTGACCAAAAATACTTGGTGGGAATTCATCCCCACCACAGGTGAGCATCCAGATGAGCAAGTACCTGGTGTAAACTACTCACTGAACTACTTAAAGACTTCTGCACCACCTCAGGAAGGGAAAATCACATCTATGCAGAAAAAAAGGGTTCCAATTCACGAAGAATTCTAGGATTTTTAAATTCCTGGGATTTTAGGCAAGAGCAAAATTCCAAAATCAATTTGGCAATTTAAAACCTGAATGGATGGAAATATTCTATTACATCCAAACTTTACTCCAGTTTCAAATTTCTAATGGTGTTATGTTCATTCTACAGAAGAATTTTTAGAAGAAATCCCTGAAAATTCAGAGTGACAATCGATAATAGCATGACCGGGATTTACTTTATTCTGCGACAGCTTTTTTTTTTTTTTTTTTTTCCTTCTGAAACAAAAATTCAGGAAAATCTGACTGAGCTTTGTGAAGCATTTGGATTCAGTGTGGTTTTGGCAACATTTCTGTGTCACACCAGAGCATCACGTTTGGGTGGCAAAAAAGAAAAAATTCTGAGCAGAATGTGGGATTTGTTTTGCTCAGATTCCCCCACTGGGGGGAATTTAGGATCCATTGGCTCCCTGGAATCCTGGCACTGCAGAAACCTCCAGAGCCTGAAGGAATGGGTGGATTGGGGTTTTTTTTCTCCCAAGGCAGAAGAGGACAGGACATAGTTTGTATCAATTTTGTTGTTTCCCTGTGGATCCCTGAGATTTAGGTAGAGCTCACCTGGCCAAGCATCACTTAATTCCCTCAGGAGACCCAACAGAAAATTTCCGTGGCATTTTCCTTCAGAGAAAGTGAAAATTAAGTAAGACACCCAGCATTCACCAGCTCTGCCACAAGCAAAACAAACATTTAGATCCCAGGGAATGTGTCCTGTTGGCAAGCAGCAATTCCTGCTGGAAGGAACCAATTTTCAGTTTCCCAAACAGACAAAGCAGAGACGAAACAAAACCTCCTCCTTGCAGAGCTTCATCCCACACACTGAGCACACAGTGATGCCCGGAGAGCTCAGCCAAGTGTCATTGCCAGGGAAGCTTTAGCAGTACCCAAACTTCTTTTCCTGCTTTTTAGGTGGGTGTTTTTGGCCCTTCCCAAGCATCCCAATTCCCCAACCCCAACAGGAGCTGTGGAACTTTATTGGGGGCTTTGCTTGCAAAATCCTTTCGGTGCATTCCGGTAACGCAACACCACATCTTCATCGGGAAATCCATCTCAGCCCTTAAAGGGGAAAATCAAGTCTTTTATGTCGCTATTAAGTCAGAGCAAAGCCCAGCTCTCGGGTTTCACCCCTCAGTTCTGCTGGGGCCGTGCATCAGATCTCTCTGGAGATAAGCCCCAAAATTCCGGGATCCCCTCGGAGCATCCCGAGCGCAGCTCCCAGGGAGAGACTAAACACTGCAAAGCCTCTGCAGCAAGGCAGTGCTTTGCATTAGGGCAGTAATAAACCACGGGGAGAAGGGAAAAAACACCCTCTGTAGTGTTTAGTCTCATTTAATCTAATATTGGTGGCTAATGGGCTCTGATCTCGTGTGTGTACGCAAGGAATTCCTCCCGAGCGGGCCGGGGTGAGCTCAGCCCTTGCATTTCATTTGGAGCACTTGATACCTGAGGAGGTCACTGAGAGCTGCTTTTAAATCAAATATCCAGAGCTGGAAATGCACAGGTTATAAACCAACAGTCTGAGATTTTATTTATTTCCTACAGTCTGAGATTTTATTTATTTCCTATTGACCTTGAAAGTTATGGGAAGCATAAAAAGATGGACACACAGCAGAAGGGGTAAATGTTTAAGGAAAGGCATCTTTAAGTTCTCCTGGACTTTCTGTTTATTTATTTTTAGAAAGTCTCAAGACACAGCATAAATATAAACCCAGTTTTAAGAAGGTCTGTGAGAATTAGCAAGTAGCAGGACATCTTCCAGATTTTATTTTTTTGCTGAATTTCAAGAGTTTTAGACAACACTAAAAAACACTGACTTAAGGAAAAATAAGTTATTTAGGCTCCTTACTGAGGGCCACAACTGCTTTTATCCATAGGAGTATCCTCCCATCGCAAGTTCAAATGAGACCAGTGAATGAGACTGTCTCAGATTTTCCTTTCCCACAATTTCACACATTTAGTTCACTCTGCATTCAGATAATTCCCCCCCCAGTTTAATTCCTGCAATTCTCAGCTGTATTTAACTTTGTCAAATTGCAGTTGCAATGCTGCATAGAGTGTTGAAAATCTAAGTTGGTGATATTCATCATGTTTGTAATACTTAGGGCAGCCCTTTGGATGTAACAGGTCACGTGGAGCACTGGAAATGCAGTATTGGGAAATTACTGTTGAAATTGCCACAAAGATCATAGACCCAAAATGTAACAGAAGTAGAATAAAGGGATTCAAGGAATCATGTTTTATATCACCCTAATTTTGAATGAGATTATCTAGATTTGTGACCAATTTGATTTAAACAATGGATTAACAGCAGGAGGAAATATCTAACCTGAGGCTGGCTGTACTTTCCAACACTGGAAATGTTTGTATCTCTTCCTCTCCCCTTCCACAGTTGTAAGTGGTGCTGTTTTCATCCAAGAATTCCCTGAAAAATCATTTTCTCTCACCATTACCCAAATGGTTTCAGAAACCAAACCCTCCCAGGGCTGCTCCTCCAGGCAGAGGGGCTGAGCTGAGGTTTGGGGGCTGCTGAAAACTCAAAGTTTCTTTCCAATACAGGAAAGTTCAGACAGACTTCCAGTGAACCCCAGACAAATTTCAAGCCCTCAAACCACAAGGACTGGGTGAGTTTCAGTGTGGAATTTTAGGGTTCATTAGCACAGTGTAAGACCCAAGAAATGGGCTGAACTCCCTGAAATCTGGCCCAACCTCCTCCCACACTGCTCCAGCCCCTACCTGCCCAGGTGAAACCCATTTCCCAGTTTTTTAAACTCCATTTTTATGGTGTGGCCCCACTCCCCTCATCCCTGCTCAGTGCCAGGCAAACAGAGCAGGAATCTCTGCATGAGACGCCCTAATTGGCAGCAGAGCCCTGGCCTGGCCAACATCTGCAGCTGGTTTTGGTGATAATAAATCAGGGCTGGGGGCTTTCGGTGTGGCAAGCTGCCAGGGAGCTTTCCTTCCCCCAGTTAGCCAAGAAATGGGAAGACAGCAGCGAGGACTGGGGCAGCTCTGGGTGGTTAGAGAGGAGGGGGGAAAAAAGCCCAATTTCATATTCTCCACAACCAGCCGTGAGCCTCCACTCTGAGCTTTCCAAGAAACAAGCTGGACCAGACAACGAATGCCTTTTTTCATCACTGAGCAGCAACTTGTGCAGGAAACCTCAGAAACATCGTTCAAATGAGGGCACAAACGCTGCAGCAATCGCTTCCCAGGAATGAGGGCTCCTGCCCCAGCCCTGGGAGGATTTGGGGGCTGCCCAGGCTCTGTGTGTGCTGTGATCACCCGACACTCACTGCAAACACCTCCACAGGTACGTTTGCAATCAGCAGGTTGGATGCTCGAAGGCTGGGTCTCTCCAGATGCCTGCAGCACTGACAGCTCAGCCCCTCACTCGAAATCCGGGTCAGACAGAAAGCCTGGATGTGAGGTAATCCCCGTTCTGAACGGGGAAATTCACGCTGGGGAAAGAAATCATAATCAAAGGCTGGAAGGGTTGAGTGAAACCGCTAAGAGAGCAAAATTTGCAGCTGACAGAGCTGTTAATTTAAATGTTGCTGAGTCTTTCCTGCTGAGCCTGGCAGCACACTTTAGTGCTAGGTTTTGGGAGGGGCTTTTCTAAAATCAGGTTGCTGTGGCGTTGAGGATGGAGCAGAGGCCAAGGCACTGAGCTCTGCTTGTGGCACATCCACACCAACCAAGGAGCAGGAATTGCAGGTTCTGCTCTCTGAGGTGGTTGGTGCTGTAGCAGTTCAGATTGGCAGATGATTTCCAACATTTCCATCCCCAGAGTGAGCCAAACCCTGCCTCTCCAGGCTGCCTTCACTCCAGCCCTCTCTTTGCGCTGGAGCATCTCTTCACCCTCAGATATTTAAGTCATTTTTGGATCTCCATTCACCCATCGCATCCAGGTCCCTCCCAGTCCTTCCCCCAGCCTTTCCCACCTCACACTGCTGTCTCCTGTTGTTAAAAATCCCCTTTCCAAGCTCCCTCCCACAGCCTCCACTGCTCCAAGAGTTGTCTTCCCTCAGAAACATCCACCTCATTTACAAGGTCACAGTTATTTTAGCCTGAATCCAGTTATGCAAGAAACCAGCCCCTCTCTAGTGCCAAATCCCCAAAGAATGATGACAAGTGATTATCTTGTGGGAGGCTTCAGTCCTCTAAAGACAACAATAATAATTAACACAATTAAGAACGTCTCTAATGCCACTTCCAACAGCCACAGGCAGGTATTGCACTGCTAGGAAGTGGTGATCCACATTAGCCAACAGAATATCTGGCAGCAAGGATTCCTGGAGCTTATTTAAGCTTTAAAGCCTATGGAAGGAGCTGTGCACAATATCCTGTTTGAAGGCATTTCTAATTTAAATTAATGACCTGAAGGCTATCTCAAGGCAATAATGATCTTATTGTACCAAATCCCACCATAGCTGAGGTGAATTATAAATTCCTGGGGCTGATTCCGTGGTTAACATTCCAAATCTCAGCTATCCAGCGTGGTGGTGGCAGTTCCAGGTTCAGATTAGATGAAACCACACAGGCTGTCTTCAGCCTCCCTGCCTGGCTTGGAACAGGCAGGGAAAAAAAGTTCTCCTCAGTCAGGGGGAAGCAGAGAAGACCTGGGGGGGATGAGTTTGGAGTTCTCATTTTCTCCAGGAATTTTATTCCAAAAATTTTGCTTGGAAGAGGTGCCAGAGCATCCAGGTAGCAGGTAAGGAGGTGAACTCAGCACCAAGGTGAGAGCTAATTCTCCCAAAAATACCTGGGGGGTTGGCACTGACTTTGGGTTAAATGAGAAAAATTCCCATTTTTCTCCTGAAACTCCCCAAAAATGTTCCCCTGAAACTCCCAAAAATGTTCATTTTTCTCCTCAAACTCTCCAAAATGCCCATTTTTCTCCTGAAACTCCCCAAAAATGTTCCCCTGAAACTCCCAAAAATGTTCATTTTTCTCCTCAAACTCTCCAAAATGCCCATTTAATGCCCATTTTCCTCTTGAAATTCCCCAAAATGCCCATTTTTCTCCTGAAACTCCCCCAGGCACACCTTGCACACAGCACTGCTAATGGGCAGGGTCACTCTGGCCCTGGTGACGAGTTGCACATTTGTAAGTCCATCTGTCACCTGTAAACAGAACCCAGGAAAAAATCAGGTGGATGAAATTTCCCTTTGAAAAGGCAGGGAACCAAATTGCCCCTAAAAAGAGGCTTTCAGCAGCTGAGAAAAGCAGCCTGTTATTTCACTCACGGGCCCAAGTGCACCTGAAGCCACAGGGCAGGATTTGCATTTTCAGACACAGATCTTCTCCACTGAACAATTCAGGAGGTTTCTGCACAGAGATTTTGTCCATCATCTGTGTTTTCTCAGATTTTGCCATTTTTTAGTCCATCCAGGATGCCATAAACAAAGCATTCAGTCCAAACAGGGCTCAGTTTTAAGCTGTAAATATATTATTAGCATTAGGTTTTGTGCTCTGCTGGGATGTTAAGTGACATGGCAAGCTGTAAAATGGGACTCAGTAAAAGTATCAGCAAATCCACAATCCATTTCCAAGTGAAATCTCCTCAGGTTTATTGTTGGGATACCTGAGTGGGAGGAAGTCAGTGTTTCCTTTTGATTTTGTTTGAAATGCTAATTCAAACCATAGCCAAACCATAGCTTGGACTTTCTCAGTCAGTGTGGAAAAAAAAAAAAACCAAAAATGAAAACAAACAAAACAAAAAAATCCAAACAAAACCCACAAAAAAACCAAACAAGACAAAAAAAGATCCCAAAACACCAAACACACAACAAAAACCCAACCCCACTGGTGCAAATGTAAGTAAATCATCGGATCCTTGATTATTAATTATTAAGAAGGACCTTCAAGAAGAGGAATGGCTGAGCTGTAGTGATTCTGGGTATCATCATCCTACAGGACATTCCAAAATCAAGTAGAAACCTCGTGCCCAACATACTCCAGCATGGAATAAAGTCAATGTTTGGGGACACTGGTCCCTACTGGCATTGTCCTGCTGCTAATGGGCAATTTATTCCCCTCACCTCTCTCCTTCCCAGGGCACACTTTATTATTTTAAGTCCCTCTTCTCAGGGACAGACTTTGCCTCCCATTATTTCTAGCTTCTACATGGTGTTGAAAGCCTGAAAAAAAAATGATAAATTAAATGAGAAGGAAATGTTTAAGGGTTCCTATTCATAACAAAAATACTTAAAGGCAGCTCAGGCCATGAATCTTCCCCCAGCAAGCTGAGATGTACATAAAGGCCCTGATTCAGTGGAGAAGCTCGTGGATGTCTGCTGCTCGGGGAATTTATGGGGTAGAAACTGGGATGGGGGAGAGCCCAGGTGAGTAATTAGTTCCTTGCAGAGCTCAGGGTGGAGCTGGCTTTTCCCAGTGGTTCAAAGGCTTTTCCCCCCAAGCCGTGGGGCAGCACGAGGCAGGGCTGCTCCACGTGGGCTGGGGGCTGCTCTCCACCCGCTGCCTCTGGTGTGTGAAGATTAATGAGGGCCCAAGCCCCCTTTTCTGTCAGCACAGACACGTGCATCCAATTAAAGCATCCAGAAACCTGGCACACAAGTCCCAAGGTGTTTTCCAAAGCCACCCAAAGGTTTTTGCTGGGCTTAATTTCCCAGTTCTGCCCAGTTAATAGGGATTACCGTGCAAAACTCATTTGCCTTTTTCTCTGTGTGTCAGCTCTGGAGTGAGCGTGGTGGGGAAAGCGCTGGGTCCATAAATCCTGAGGATTTCAAACCTGTGTTTAGCCAGGGAACAGGAATAGGCCTGGGCTGTGGCAGAGACGTGCCCCTGTCATCGTGTCTCAGTGACACACAGGACCACCTTTTGGGTTAAATCCCCATCCCCTGCCCTTCCAGCTCTGGGAATTTTCAATAAATATCAATTCCTGCCCACAAACTGAGGTTCTGGGGTTTCTTTAGCCACGAACTGAATCAAGGATCACTCATTTTTTGCAATAACAAACAAAACTAAACAGAAATTCCTCAAAAGCTTGTGGGATGTGGACAGAAATGTCTCAACTTGGTTTTACAGGCTGGTGAGAATCCAGCAGCTTCTTTCCACAGGTGCATCTGCATAGATCAGAAAAGTTCTGCTCCCAGCCCTTCCCACAAGAGGGAATCTCCCTTTCCTTGGGACAATTCCTTCCACGACAATGGAATAACGTTTTAATGGATTGTTTACCCTGAACTGCAGCAAAAGGAAGCCTGAGAAGCCAAAGTGCAGCTCAGGAGAGCAGAGCTGTGGGTGACAGCCTGGGAGTGCTGAATAACCAGAACTGGAAATGAATTAAGCACAAGTTAATCAGCCACGTCTGGGGAATAAAACAAATCTTCAAGCCTTGCATTAAAAGCTGAAATATATTCATATATTCATCCTTAATTTGAGCCACCTCAACACTTGTGAGCTCCAAGACCTTCTTGTGCAGCATGTTGTCTCCCAGCATCCAAATTTGCCTGGACTTTCAATTATCCAGACAATAATGAAAACATGTTGGCCAGGCGAGCGCTCAGGTTACAATCACAAATTCTTACTTCAATAACAGCCATAAAACAGAGACCTAAAGCATGTTTTTTGCTTTTTTTCCAAACATTAGCAACTCATCTGATACTTAGGCCAAGGATCCAGTTTCCTGCAAGCTGATGACATGTGAGACCACAACCCTGAGGCCGATATTAAATTATACATATATACATATATAAATATACAGAGAGAAAACCTGTGAAATTACAGACACAGATGTGTTATTGGTGTCATAATTTTTTTCCATTAAACACCATATTAGGTTTATCCTCTCTCTATACTTGAAAATCTTCACATATAAAAGATGAATGGCAACTTCTCCAGGGGATCCCTGTGGTTTAACCTTGTTGCAAGAGGTCAGACACGACACACAAACTCTGTTGGTACGAAGATGACTGGAAAATGGGATTATTCCTTGGTTCTTCCTTCCAATAGAGAGCAAGGCAACTCTCCTAGCCCCGAACCACCCCAGCTCCAGCACCCCAAAAAGGGCTTGTGGCGCTCTGAGAAGCTTGAGGAGGACATTTGGTGGAGGAAGAACCAAGCAGAGCCTGCCTGGCAGCACAGACAGGCTGCCATGCTGACCCACGATGATTTGGGGGTGAATCAGCCCAGATTCTCACCTGTTTTCACTGCTGTTTAAATCCAGTTCAAATCCCTCCCTGCTCCTCTCACACAGCCAGACTGAGCTGTTTGACTGCTGGGCCCTGCTGACAGCTCTCTACTCTTCTGGGTGGAAAAAGAGAAGTCCTTTAAATCTGAAAAGAAATAAATAAATCACCATAATAAGCAGGGGTGGTCAGAAAGGGTGTTAGAAAAGTAACTCAGCTCTCTGCCCTTCTTGGCCACTCTGCCAGCCCTGTTTTCTCCCCAAATACAGCCCAGGATGGAGAATGTCTCTTTTCACCCACCCTATTTTCTAAAACTCCTGCTCTGAGCCTGTATTGCAGCTCTTACATCTCTACTATGACCCCATGAATTCACAAAAAGGGACTTGATGAACACAACAAAATAATTCCTACAGCATTGGGGTGGGATTTTGGACCCAAACCCTTGTGGGAATACACAACTAAACCCTCCAGGAGGGTTTAGCTGCTGCCTGCTCCTGGAGAGGAGCCCCAGTTTCCAGTAGAATTCTTCCTTTTTCAGGTTTTCTTCTTGCAGGAGCTGGGTCAGAGGCTTGGGAAGAACACCTAAAATGTTCCCTCTCACTTTCCCACCTTCCCAAATCTCCCTGTGCACAGGGCTCGGGCAGCAAAGACCAAAATTCCCAGCCCAAGCCGCTCCAGAGAAGGAGAATTCCTCTCCACAGGAACCAGGGGACACCGAGCAACCCCCCTCAAAACATCTCTCCTTGGAGGGGCAGCAGTTAAGGGAGCCAAGGGAGCTCTTCAGATCCCAGAGGAAAGGCCTTGATTCACCAGGGAGAGAGAAACCAGCAAGATCCCAGCAGTGAGGAGCAATCTGACACACACTGAATTCACAGACTTATTTCTCAGCTCTGTTAGAAAAACACTGATAATTCTCTGTTATGGTAAGTTGGAATTATTTTATATAAGTGGAAGGAAGCACTGCTGTGTAATTTGGGATATTATTGCTGTTCTAAAATGTCTTATCCCAGGGGTTCAGTGTGATCCTGAGCTCCAGGTTTCGAGCAGGTTTTCCCAGTTTTTGTGGCTGGTGGGAGATGTTGCAAGCCAGGATGAAACCCTTTAGCAAGGAGGTCTCACCAGCAGCCAGGCACAGGAGGCAAATCTCACCACTGTTATCAACACCCCCAGGTGCAAGAGATAAAGAGAAATATCAAGTTCTTGTTTTCTCACAGTGCCCTCAGTGCTGGATCTACTGGGACTCCACAAGGAAAATCTTGCTTCTGCCCCAGCTGCTCAGCAGGCAGGACATCTGCAGCCCTCATGAATCCCACACAAAGCATCCCAACTTCCAAATGAAGACATCACCACCAGCACAATAAAGATCTTCATTATTTCTCCCTGACGTTTTCATGACAGAATTCATGTAGAACATAAAGAAAGCACAAGGCATGTTTACTGGAGGTTTTATAGTTCCATAAAACATAAATAAACAGCTTTTTAGATCAAAGCTGCAGGAATAAGGAAGCACTGTGGTTTCTGAGGCCTGACCAATTTATCACATCATCTGAAGTTGAAAGGAGCACTCCTGGTTTCCTCTGGAGCAACAGCACCTTAAAGGCACAGTGCCCAACACACAAGGACGGCTGAGGTGCTTTGGCTTCCAGAGCAGCCCATCTGTCTGCTGGAGCCTTTTGGGATGAGATTTTTGACGTTCCATAAATAAACTGATGGAAAAGGAGCAAACAGGAGCGTTTCCAAGCAGGCTCAGGGTTGATTTTCCAGGTGTACAGCTCTGCAGCTCATCCCAGATCATCAGGATCAATCAGAAAACCCAGCTTATCTTGAAGATGCTGGAAATTGTTGGTATCCATCAGCTCTGGATCCAGTCCTGGCATTCCTGAGCAGCGTGAGTCCCTCTAAATCCCACATGAAAAGAAAATTCTCCCTAAACTTTCACCCTCCTCACAGATCCACACCCTCCTTCCCAGCCTTTTCTCCCTGCTGGGTGCAAACCTGAACCTGCAGATGGAAATGACTGGATTCCCAGGGGGATCTCCCTGGTTTTTCTCACTCTGCTCATCACACACCTGTGAGCATTTGCTGGATTGGGATTCCATGTGGTGCCATCGACCCTTGGAAACATTTAGGGACCAAAATCCAGCTCAATCCTCCCCAAACCCAAAGCCTGAAGTTTTTTGGTCAACATCCAGACTGCTGGAAGCAAACAGCACATGATTCCACACTCCTGGAATTCTGCAAACTCAGTGTTTACCTGCACATATTCCAGGACCTTCCATGGTTTGCTTTTCCATTCCTGCCAGAAGATGTATGGAATATGACTTTGGAGCATTCTGGATGCTCCTGCCTGGCTCTGCTTCCTGCTCTGCAGTTTCCAGTGGGTTATTTGCAGGGCTATGGGCACTTGCAGTTATTTTGGAACTGCATCTCCTAATATGGGGTGGTGGGAACAGAAAATCCTACACTGAATAGTCCAGCTCGGGATGTATTTATGAATCTGATGCCAGGCCACTCCTAAAAATACTCATGTGCCCATCAAGGCACCCCTTAAAGAGAAGAAAACCAAAGCAAAATCCCCACACAAGGATTTTCACCCCGCTGAGCCCAGGGCTTGCTCCAGCCTCAAGGATTCCCAGGTCACTCTGGCTCACAGGGACAAAAGGAAAGAGAATTCCCCTGCCCCTGTGGTGACTGTGCCCAGGACCTGAAGGCCAGACTGGGCTTTTTCTGCCTCACACATCATCACCACAGGCCTGAATGAACTGGCAAGGCTGGTGATGATGCGTGAGGCCAAACAGAATGCAGCCCGAGCTGCCAGGGATGCCTTGGCTGTGGGTGCTGACAGGGCTAGAAAAAAACCTGCAGGCCAGGCTGGGAGAGATGGATCCTGAGTCCTTGCAGTCAGTCTGAGCTGCAGGAGCACATCCAGGGCAGGACCAGGCCTGGGGCAGAACCAGAGATGGAGCAGGACAAGAGATGGTGCAGGACCAGAGATGGAGCAGGACAAGAGATGGAGCAGGACAAGAGATGGGGCAGGACAAGAGATGGGGCAGGACCAGACCCAGGGCAGGACCAGACCCAGGGCAAGACCAGACCCAGGGCAGGACCAGACCCAGGGCAGGACCAGGCCCAGGACAGGACCAGAGCTGCTCAGGAGGTGCTGGCAGCACAGGGGATGCACCAGCCATGTCCTGGCAGTGTCAGCCACTGCAGGGGCTTTTCCTGCAGCTTTCCTTGATGTGAGGGGACAGGAGGGTCCCTCACCTGCCTGGACACCCCTTTCTCAGCCCATTTCCCTGCCGTGGTTATGTCAGGGTGTGTTTGTGCTCAGTCCTGCTCGTTCTGCCAGGGCAAGTCCTGCTGTGCTCAGTGCTGGGGTGGGCAGAGGTTCTCCCCTGAGCCTGGCTGTGGGAATGCACATGGACACAGAGGAGATGATGCCTGACATAACACAGGAGCAGGAGAAAGCTTCCACCTTCTCCTGAGCCAGACCATGCTGCTGGAGCAGCATCCATGCAAGGAGGGACATTCCCCTGCCATCCCCAGTGCCACAGACACACCAGGTTGTCCCTAAGCACTCCAGAGTGGGTAATTTTATACCAAATGTGCCTGTCTAAAAATATCTCAATTCTGTGTTTTTTGACCATATGCCCAGGACCATGAAAATTTTTCCGTAGGAAAAAAACCCTTAAACCCATAACATCTTGGAATGATTTGACCACTTTCTTCTCAGGACATTCTCTCCTTTTTATGCCATGATGGGGTTTCTCCTGAATTTAAAACATCAATTTGGCCTAACATGAGGAGAGTGTTCATTCTTCCAAACCATAAAGATCAGAGACTATAAACTGTTGTTCCTTAAATGTTTCATGGCAAAAGGCATTCAAAGCGTAACATTAACACAAAGTTTTCCTGTAAAACAATCTGGGAAGTGTAATCTCTGTAAGAGGATTTTTATGCACCATGGCTAATTGTTCCTGACAGTATGATTTTACATCAGGCATTTTTTGTAAATTCAACACCATTCAAACTTTATGGCAGGTAATATTCCTTACAACTCCTCAAATCCTGCCCATGTCTAAATTATTGTTGCAGAGTGATGTTTGGAGGCTTTTATTTCTGGCTTTTT
>VXBQ01001571.1:134015-145293 GCA_013400175.1 Phainopepla nitens | reverse complement strand
GTTTTTTTTTTTTTTTTTTTTTTTTTTTGCTGCTGAATATTGAGAGCAAATTCTCTCTTGTCTCGCAGTTGTGGCACTGGGAACAACTTTATGGAATTCTTCCACTCCTCTCTGTGCAATCAGAAGGGGTTTTCACACCTTTAGCACACATCAAAGTGCACTGTGGTGGGCCAAGGGTTTGGCCCAGGGGCACAGCAGGCTTGTGCTCACCTCTGGATGGAGGAGGATGGAGAAGTTCCCAGCCTGGGAGGCTGAACCTGTGACTCCTTAAAATTCAGGCTCTAAACCTGTTTGAAATGGCCACGTTTGAAATGTCAGGGTTTTACAGAGCCTGGCTCGAGGTTACCTCACCTGGTGCTCACCTGAGGGTGTCAGGGGGAGCCAGGTGCTGGCATTCCATAGATCCATGGAGTGTTTGGGGTCACAAAGCACCTTAGAGACCAACTCAATCCAGGCCCTACTGAGGGCAGGGACACCTTCCACTAGCCCAGCTTGCCCCAAGTCCTGTGCAGTGTGGGTTTGGACACTCCTGATGCCTCTCTAAGCAATGCTGTGCCATTCCCAAGAGATTTTCCTCTCATCCACACCTTTGGATGAGATTTCCACATCCACTGGGCCTCTGGCCCAGCCTGCTTTGCCAGGCTGGACTGACCTGTGCATGAGCCTGATTCATGTGCACACACACATGAAAAAAAAACTCCTTTTGACCAACTCATTCTACCTTATAAAATATGGGTTATAAAAAGTTTATGGAGCCTGTTCCTCCGAGGGGCTCATTCCAAAGCGCACTACGCAAAACCCGGCTCTTTTATGGCATGGCAGAAAAGGGGCTCAGTCTGTGCCCTCACAGGATTCTGAGATGGGACTGGCCTTCCAAATGGACCACACAGCCTTGCCCGGGTTGCTCTGAGGGCAGCAAATGAATTTGTGCCTGGGGTTAATTGACAAGTGAGGAAACACTGGTTCTTTCTGCTGGAAATTCCTCCTCGCCCCACCCATGAGGAGCTCCACAAGAAAAGTCAGAGAGGAGGTGTGGGCCTTCAATGGGCACCACAAGGGCAGAGAAATCCCAGAAAAAACAACCTGGAGCTGCTTTTGCCAGAGACAAAGGTCCTCCCTGAGGTGGCTTCACCCAGCTTGGGTCACTCAGAGGTGGGAAGGAAGCTTCAGAGGATTTTTAGGAGCACATGGACTGATCTCCTCCTAAAAATTGGAATTTGACTCCTGGCAGCTCCTACACCCAAGCACAGTGAGGGCAATAACAAATGCCCAGAGTGTGACATTTATTAAAGTTAGAGAGTAAATCAGGGTCAATGCTGTGAACATATAAAACACTTTATGTGGGGGCTCAGACCAAATCAAAACAGTTTTCAGTCCACCCATCCCCTAAACACTTTAACTGGGGTTCCATCTCCTGCCCTACTCTTTGTTCTCCCTGAAACTCCCCCACCTCCTGCCCTTTGATCCTGTCCAAGGATGACCTTGACCTGCTGGAGAGACCCTTCTGCCCTCCCTGCTTTCAAGTTTTTTGTCTCAGCAATTGAACTCCACTCCTGGTTTGAAGATCTAACAAGGAGCTGTTTCTGCAGGTGCAGCTGCTTCCAAAATGTTACTGATTGATTCTGAAATCATTTATTAAATTAAATTTTGGTTCATTCACAGTGTTATCTGCACAGTGTAACAGAGACTCACTACTGGCTCATGTCTTGGGGTTATTCTGGGTTAACTGAGGTATTTCTTTCAGAAGAGAACAAATTTGGGCCCTGTCCTATGGCAAAGCAGCAGCAAAGCTCTCCTGGCAGAGGATTTAATCTCTCGCTTTTCATGGGGCTGCAGTTCACACCTGGCTTTGCTGAGGAAGGCTGCAGCAGGCACTGGGGGAAGAATTTCTGACTCTAAATTGTGACAGAAACAGAAGAACACCAGCATCCTCTCCAGGGTCACCTGGCTGTGCTCTCTGCAAAGATTAAATAATCTTCTGGAAAATTCTTTAGATTAATAGGGACACAGAGTCCCAAAAGCTGCTGAATTCTGGGGCTGTTCTGGTGATTTTCACTCAGTGTTTATTTTTTAAACTGAAAGTTGGTGTGAACCTGCTGTAGGACCCTCCCTGTCTGACCATGTCCCATCACCTCAGAGCTGCCAGTCCATGGGTGATGCTCTCTCCTGCCCCATCTCTTGAGTAACCAGACTGGAAATGTTAAAAACTTTCCTCTGGTGGGTTCCCAAAGGATTCACAATTAGCAGCATCCTCAGGATCCTTTGGCACCATGATCCTAAATAACATTAGTGATAACAAAGAACACAACTCACAACAATATTACAGAGACCCTCATGGTTTACTCTCATCATTCCTGCTCCAAACTCTGAATTCAGGTGGTCTAGACCAGCTCACCCCCAGATTTATTCCATGTGTTCAGCAAATCAGTTTCCTCGGTGCAGGGCTGAATTATTCATTATACTTTTTCTTCCTAGGATGCAGAAGTTACTAAAAGGTTCCTTTCTTGTATAAAGCATTTTCGTGTTTGAGTATTAATTTTTAAAATCTCCTGCAGACCCGCAGTACTTTGCAGTTGTTTGCTTTAGCCCTTTCCAAATTTGTCATTAAGGCTTGCGAGTGTGCACGCACAGGCACACACAGATAAACTGACACAAGCAGATGGTCACAAATTTAATGCTGGTTTTCTCTACTCTGCCTCCGTTGCAGCCTGAGTTTGGGTCTGTCCTTGTTGAGAAACCCTGAAAAGTCTGCTGAGCTGAAGGTGGAACTCTGTAATTTAAGTGCTGGACAAATGTTCAATGGAGGAAAAAGTCCTTTACAAGCCCCAAGGTCCATCTCTCACCCTCAGATGAACACATCCATCCATCTCACCAGGGCAACATCATTTCTGAAGGAGACAACCCCATTTTCAGTGGTGCAATAACAAAACCCATCACATATAAGACTGTGTGCAGTGTGAAACCCATCCTGATTTCATGGCCAAACCTCCTGCTTCTATCTGCTCCTTCTGCTTTGTGTGCCCACTTCTGCTGGGAAATGGAGTATTTTAAAAGCTTCAGCAGCTCCATGAGGTCACTGCAGCTACAGAAAGCTGTAAAAACTGCCTGGGTTGATGGCTCAAGCAGCCACAGGTCTTTTTCATTATAGAACAGATATAACTCTATGAAATTATTATAATAATAACATCATTTATTTCAACAGGACTGAAGCAAAAAAGCTTTATGATAGTGTTTTATATGCAACATGTGCACCATAAATATTTCCATAAAAACATGCATTAAAATATAAAGTTGGCAGAAAGAAATCAAAAGTCAGGAGGAAAAAAAAAAACATCCAGTTAAAGAAGCATTAAACCATAAGCCAGGGAGCAGGGAGCCCCTGCCAGTCAGGGCAACAGGCTGCTCCTTCTCTGGTTTCAGCTACTTCCCAGCACAAAGGAAAGAGCCAAGTGGCCCTGGAGAAATCCCTGATAAACTCACACTCACTTCCCCAGCCTGTCACTCCTCCCTCCTGGCAAGGCCAGCACGGGCATCCCAGAACCCCAGAATGGTTTGGGATGGAAGGGGCCTTAAAGATCATCCTATGCCAGCCCCTGTCCCAGGGTGGGGACACCTTCCCCTGTCCCAGGCTGCTCCATGCCCTGGCCAGCCTGGCCGTGGCACTCCGGGGGGGGGAGCCTCGGGCAGGGGCAGGGGGCTGAGGCTGCACCCAGAGCCCCAGGAGACCCTGCAGGGCTGCCCTCTGCTCTCCCCCAGCACTCTGGGGCTGGGGCCAGGTCTCTGTTCCTCACACAGCAGCTGTGCTGATTCCTGCTATCTCTGAGGGGCATTCTCTGATTTTACAGCCCTCAGCAGGCAGAGAGCCTGGCGCTGCACCGGGGCTCTCCCCAGCTCCCCCAGCCTCTCTTCACACACCAGTGTAAGGGGTCACAGTTACTGGATTCAAATCTAGAATATCCCGAGCTGGAAGGGACCCTCAGCATCACTGATCCAGCTCCTGGCCCTGCACAGACACCCCAGAATCCCTCCCTGGGCATCCCTGACAGCTCCTGGAGCTCTGGCAGCCTCGGGGCATTCTCTGGGGAGCCTGGGCAGTGCCCAGCACCCTCTGAGGGAAAAACCTTTTCCCAAAATCCAACCTGACCTCCCCTGGCTCAGCTCCAGCCATTCCCTGGGCCCTGTCCCTGTCCCAGATCAGTGCTGCCCCTCAGGAGGAGCTGCAGCCCCCTCGGGCCCCCTCGGCCTCCTTCTGGGTCCCCAAACTCCTGAACATGAACAACACAGATAAATCCAACAAAAGGGATGAAAAGCAGCCATGGATCCTCTGAGCAAACCCAGGAGCTCTCAGGTACCACCCCAGCCCCGGCTCCTAGCCCTGCTGCCAGCCCCAGGCACTGTTTACACCATGAGCACCCACATGACAAAATTCTGCTTCCCAGGCCAATTCTGCTGTAATCCATCATCCCCCAGCAGACTTGTCAGATTGGTTTGTCTACAAATATGTTCACACTTGGAAATATCTCCCTTCTGTGAGCAGCAAGCCATTAAACATGCATTTCTCTGGTTTTCCCATCTTGCTTTCTGTACATAAAATCAGTTCTCTGCTTTTGTCCCCAGTAAATGCCTATTCCACATTTTTGCATGTTTTAAATATTCACGCATACGAAAGAAGCTGTAAAAACATTGCATGGCTTATTTATTATTTAGTGCACACACTTTTTGCTGCAGAATACCAAAATAAAAAGACATTTTACTCTTTTTTTTTTTTTTTCATTTCCTTTGTATTTCATTTCCATTACTCTGCTCGTTAAAGTTTAAAAACTACTTTGTTTCCTGACAGTGGGGATTTACTGAGTCAGGGAATACATTTATACCTGCTGGCAGGGATAGGGGGAGATGCTCAGGGAGCTTTTGGTTCATCATCCCAGAGTCCAAAAGGTATCAGGGAAGCTCAAGTCACAGCTGCTGGAAGTGGAGAATTCATCCCAGCTTTAAACAATCCCAGTTTTAAACTATCTCCATCCTTAGGCACCTGCAGACCAGTTCCTTTTATTTTTGCAACTGCTCCAAACTCCACAGATCCCTCATTCAGTGCAGGAATCATTCACATAGAAAATCCCTGTGTGGCATCAGGGAGTGGATGGAGCTTTTCCAAGTGTCTCAAACTTCTCTTTCTCTGAAAGTGGCTGGATCTTGTTGCTGGTGCTGTAAAAACTGACTCATTTTTTAGAGAATTTTAGAGATTCCGTGGTCCTGGAGCAGGTGTCTGTTCCCAGGGCCAGGCTTCAGTACTGCAGTGAGACATGGAGAAAAGCAGGCAGGCAATACAATAAGTTTTTAGCCTATTTATGTGCTATTTTATAACATGGAAGTTCAATAGCACATTGTAAAATCCCTTAAACATGCTACACAAACACTACATTATTGTGTATGGTGGGATATAATCTTGTCCTGCCAGGGAGCCACACTGGGGAACTGAAAATACACTTTATATTGGGGTTTTTTCTGGGTTTTTTCACCATTTCTTCCAGAGATTTTGAATATCCTTTCTATTTCTGGCTTTGAGGTGGGCACACATCCCTCTGGAACTGTAAATATTCAATCCTGGCCCCCTGTCTCAGAAAGAAGTGAATGAATTTTCCTCACCTTCCTGCTCCAAGGGAGCAGCATCATGTCAGGCAATTCAGATGGACTGATAGGAGAGAATTCACTGCAGCTGCCCAGGCTGGGAGAGGACACAACTAGCCCCACTGACCCCAGGGAATGCCACTCTGAAACCCAGGGAGCTGAGCCTGGAACGAGGGAGAGTTTTCCTTCTGGCCACCTCCCCTGCCCAGAGAGCAGCAGGCATTTTCTGGGGGACACCCCTTACTTCTGGCTTTGGAATTTACTGAGAGTTCAGGAGTCCTCACGCTGCTGTCCCCAAACTGTGGGGACAGAATCCTGCACAGCGCTAATTGTTGATGGTAATCACATCACTGATGACTCAGGGATGATGTAATTACATATTAATTAATGCTCTGGGGGATTTAGGAGGTGGCATGTCAGGGATTCTGGGCACTGTTACTGCCAGACACCCCCCAGGCTCCTCCAGCTCCCACCCATGGGTGCAAATAGACTTTTCTTTCAACACCCTTGTAACTCAGGGGTTACCCTGAGGCTACTGCAGATCAAAGCAGGAGTAAGTGACTGTCCCTGAGCCTGACAGCTCCTCCCAGCCCTTGTTTATCAGGTCAGAGGCACACACAGACCCCGCTGCCCACTCTGGGATGCAGAATTTAGGGATTTGAGGCAGGGCTTGCTCCTAATTATGGGTTTGTGGTGGTCAAGGCAGTGCAGAAACTATCAAAAAAAAAAAAGCTAAAATATTGTTGTGTGTGTGCATGAGTGCGTGTGAGTGTGCTTGGAGCCCTAAAGGATCAGGTAATCCTGGAAGACAGAAAGAATAGAACAACACGCCAGGATTCTGGAACATTTTAGTGTCCTGTTGACTCACAAGATTGGAGAAGACAGGTACAGCCCAAAGACAGCATGATCTAAATGTGGGCCAAGCTCTAACACACAGCAGGAATGTCTAATTTTAGTCTGTCCAGTTTTGGCAATGTCACCTTTAATTGCATGGCTCATTTGAATTGTAAAACACCTTTAAAAGCTAACTAGTAAAAGGAAATAGGCCATATTTTCTAGACTAACAGTCATATTCAATTTTAACTGCGACAAAATTGGGTTTAAACAGTTAGTGCACATTAGGACTTGAGTTACCAGAGGGAAACCATGGCCTGCAAACACACAGGCAAAAGTTTCAGGAGTTTGACTGGGACTGCAGTGGGATCACTTTGTTCTGCAAACTCTTTGTGTGACACACAATTCCCTGGGATGGATTTTTCCTGGCTAAAATGTTGCAGATTTGTTGGGGTGAACTGCATTTCAGGTTTTCTCACACAGGTCTAAAATCATCCTCAGATGCTGAGGAGCAGGAGAGCCAGGCCAGTTCCACCCCCTCTCAGGGTACAGGATGTACAGAATGGCCACACAGCAGTGAGCAGTGTCCTGGAACAGTCTAATATTCAATAAATTATTTTTAATAATGCACAAGGCCTCAACAGGCATGCAAATACATTTCTGAAAAACGGGACATTAATTAAAATCTATGTACTAACTGTGTTGTGCCAGTTTAAAAATAGCACAGCCAAAAATGTTGCAGAAGAAAAGATTTCCTGCAAGCTTGGGCTGAAGCTCATCAGCTCCAGCGAGGCTGGATTTTATCTCACTTTGAATACGGGGTGCAACTCCCAAAATCCGTGATTTTGTGGGTGAAGCCCAAGAAAGCACCTGGTGGAATCACTGAGTCCATGTGGGAAGACACTCCCAGCAAACCGCTCCTGCTCAGCACAGGAAGGAGAAATATCAAGGCATGCATTTAAATAATCCTCACACGTGTGATATAATTCCCCCCCGTACCGGGAGCCCAGATGTGAGCACTGGGACCACTTTGTTATGACTTCCAGTCCTGATTAGCCCAAAATTTCAGCGCCAGCTTCCCAAAGCACCCCCCGGTCCTGCCCTCCGAGGGCTGCAATCGGGGAGCTGCAATCGCAGGGAAAGTGCTGGCCAGCAAAATCCTGCTGAGCCAGTGATGGAGGTGAATATTTAAGGACTTTGCCACTGGCATAACCTGTGCTGCCAGATGAAACACACTTGACAAAGAGCATTTTTTTTCTTCGTTGCTGCTGATTGTGCTGCTCGCCCAAGCCGGGAATGATTCCCGGAGCAGCGGCGCTCTGCCTCCCTCTAGAGCGGCTGCGATGGTACTCGCAGTGTAAACTCCTTTTTCTGCCTCTCCACCACGCACAGGGGGGTTTTACTCGCTCTTTAGGGATTCCTGAAAATCCTTCAGCAGTGCAGGGCTGGTAGTGCAGCAGCTGAGCTCTGCCAGCACGTGTGGGGACGTGTCCTGAGCAGGGACAAACTTGGCGTCCTCAGAGAAAGCCCAGCACAGCCAAATCCCTGTCCCCAAACAGATAACGTCTATATATATTTAGGGGTTTAACTGTCTATCACCAGTAGATTTCTTAAATATTCTGAAATTTATTCTGCACTAGATCCATGGTTTTTATCAGTTTTGGTTATCCAGGGTTCTCCACCTGAAATCTGCTCCTCCAGCCCCACTCTCTCATGGTACCTTGGATTATCTGTCACTCCTGGGATACAAACTTTGGGCATTTTACATCCAGAGTGGAAAACCCCTCCCTGACACAAAGGCAACTTCACAGATGAAATTTGCTGACAGAGATCCACAGGCAGGACCCATGGGGCCCATTTCTGGCAGTGCTGGAATGGGCAGTGGGTTCAGCAAACCCCCAATCCCCAAAATGGGCAGTGGGCTCAGCAAACCCCCAATCCCCAAAATGGGCAGCAGGTTCAGCAAAACCCAAATCCCCAGAATGGGCAGTGGGTTCAGCAAACCCCCAATCCCCAAAATGGGCAGCAGGTTCAGCAAACCCCCAATCCCCAAAATGGGCAGTGAGTTCAACAAACCCCAAAAACGCAGTAGGTTCAGCAAACCCCAAAGGGGCAGTGGATTCAGCAAACCCCAAATGCATTCCCTTTTATTCCAGAGCAGAGACCAGCAGGTACCCTCACATGCCTCCAGTCACCACCAGACAGCAAAGCACAAAGCCCACAAAAAGAATTTGCCACCAAAAGCATCACCTTTTATTTCCCGCAGTTCTGATTTCACAAGGTTTTTGAGGATATCTAAATTTAATCTTCAGAACTCTGAAATGATCCCAGGAGGTCCATTTACACATTAAAGATCATGCATGCATCTACATCCTACAAAAACCAAAAAGACATCTTTACTGCATTTCTCATTAGAGATAATTGTTCAAATAATTAATAAACAATACCTGGCCTGCAGCTTTCTTAAAGATTTTTTTGTTTGTTTTGCTTTGAATATCCTCAACCCTTGAAATCTGAAGTCTCCTCTCAGATTTTTCCTCTCTTAATGTATCCCTCCCCTTCTGAAGTGTCCAAAACTCGATGCAAGATCTTTCTTGGACTAAATTCTGCTCTTTCCCCTTAAGCCTAATGAGTCATTAAAAAAGGCAAGTGGGAAATCGTCTGGCAATTAAAAGCAGAATATGGAGGGAAAAATTAAAGTAATGCATCCTTAGACTGTAATTTAGAGAATTTATTGGTCATAAAACCTTGATGAGTTATTCTCATGGCAAAACCTGTAATAAGAAGAAGAAAAAAAAAAGATAAAAATAATGAACACATTTGTATGACAGAAATTGTGGCAAGTGTAGGGAATGACAGAAGCCTCCTTAGGTAGGGTTTAGCTCCATAATTGCAATCATGTGGATCTATCTTCATGCCATTATTTCAGTAATATATTGTCAATTTTGCCTTGGAAACCTTTTCCACTCAAACTACTTGATTTTATCTTTCAAAAGTAAACACATATCTTGTCTTGAAGCAAACTGCTGGGTACAAGAACATTCCCTGAGAAAACTGGGCAGTGATGGGACTTGCTGGGAGGCTTGGGGAGATCCCTGCCTGTGGATGGATCTGGCAGACACCTGCAAATGTGCTTGATAGATTTGGGTGCAAAATCAGGGTGGGGAGAGCACTGTGAAGGTGTCTCAACAAAAGCAGGAGATGGAAGTCACCGGGAAATTCAAGCCCTGGGGTTCAGCCACCAAATGCCACCTGTGCTGTCCTGTCCCAGCCCCACAGGAGCAGCAGGGGCTGCAGGATCAGACCTTGCCGTGCCCAGGACACGTTTGCTGATCAGCACAGTCACACCCCTGACACCGTCCCTGTCCCCAGCGCAGGGGTGACAGGAGCAAAGCCCCAAATGGGCTCACCAAGCACGGCCTGAGCCTGATTTCCACGTCCTGGTGCCAGTCCCCACCTGGGCTCAGGTGTTGTCCTGCACCTGGCTGAGCATGGGGACACCCCTGGGGGGAATCGCCACAGCTCCTGCGGTCCCTTCACTTCCAGCACTGCAAGAAGCAGGAAAAAGAAAGATTTGGATTAAACCCAGCGGGCTGAATTTTAGAATTAGCAACCAGATCCTCCCGAAATCCCATCTGCAAACCAACCCTGAGCTGTGGGGCTCAGATTTAACTGTGGCTTCCCCCTAGACTCCTTCATCCCCACAACATCTCTTTGTGCATCTCCTCAGGAATCAGGCACAGAGTCTGAGCTGCTCCAACAGGGAAAAAAAGTCCATGAGCAAACAAAAAATAGCTGGCAATAAAAAGAGGGAGCCAATAACAGGGCCAGTGTCTGTGTCAAGGCTCATTTCATTCCCCACACAGGCAGTGTCCTGACAGGAGGCTGAGTAACACCTATGAGGTGCTTGATGTATTTAATGGGAGCCTCTGAGCTGTGGGGTCCTCCCCTCACCATGTGATCTCTTCCAGAAATAACCATCACTTGGAATGGAAAGGCTGTGATAGGCACAATCTGTTAGCAGCAAATTGAGCTGTCACCCTTGTATGTCATGTTCATTTGGCTGATTAAGGAGATATTAATCTACTGCCATTGTTACAGTATCTGTCATCTCAGGGAGGAAAAAACCCAACAAGGATATGCAGGCAGCTTTTCTGGAGGTATATTTATACACCCAGGGAGAGAGGAGAAAGCAGAGGTGTGCAGAATACAAATGAAACTCTAATCTGCCACAAATATTGAACCAACTGCAATTGATTACAGATGCACGGGCAGAGCCAACAGCAGATGCTGCTTCAGGTGATGCTCAGCCTGGGTTTGGGCTGGTCCTGACTGCCCTGAAGGGCAGTGAGACCAATCCTGAGCAGGCTGTGGCTCCTCAGGACACAAACCACTCTATAATGGGTGCAGGGGGTGGTGATGAGGAGTTTCTGACACCAGGTTTCAGGAGGCAACAGCAAATGCCCTCAATGCTGCCTTTGGTACAGGAGTGGAGACTCCCCTGTTGTTATTGCTGAGTGGTTTCAAGGCAGGAAGTTCCTGAAATAAGCCTTGGGTTAAGGTCCAAACCTGATGGTTGGACTTGATGATCTTAGAGGTCTTTTCCAAACTTAATAATTCCATGATTCTGTGACCAAAGCCCGTTTTGTTCCTCAAACACCAGGACTTGTTTCTGGAATCCACAGCACTGAATGCCACTGAACACCCCCAGAGTGAATTCAGCCACACTGCAAAACCAATCCCAGCTCCTCTGCCAGACAATTTCCAATTCCTTCCTTCCTTCCTTCCTTCCTTCCTTCCTTCCTTCCTTCCTTCC
>VXBQ01001571.1:95786-130012 GCA_013400175.1 Phainopepla nitens | reverse complement strand
GCTGGATCCTTTCAATAAATCCCTTTTATCCTTTTATTCTACCCAGTCTCTGTTCCCAGGTCAGCCTTTCCAGGCATCACAAGCACTTCCAGTGCTGCCCACACCCCTCAGAAATGCCAGCCCTACAGGCAGGTTCTTCCCCCTGCTCACAAGCTTTGCCTGACTGAAAATCCAGAAGTCACTGCCAAGCTGTGAGGGTGTAATCTGATTTTTGGTGATATACACCACTGCAGAAAACTGGCACCTGAGCATGGAATAACTCCAAACAATTTTTCTTTCATTTATAGCCAGGCCAAAGTATCTGCCCTCATCTGCAAGGGTTTTTTTTATATTAATCCTAGAGAGCCATCACAGGCACAAATAGTGTATCATGTTTCACCTGAAAATCAAACCCTGGATTTTATGGGACAGCACACAACCTCACTCGGCTATCCTTGTGCAATCTCCCAGAATGGTCAGGAACACATGAGGGAAGCAGCTTTGATATTTAAGTACCTGCAAATTACAACGTTGCAATGTAAATCCACTCAGGGAGGGCTGGCGAGGATACACCCATGAATAGGTTAATTCAAAACGAGTGCTGGCAAAATGAATTATTCACTGGAGGTTTTTTATCTGCATTATTCACACCATGCACTGGAACACAATTACCCATTTGGTCAGTAGACCTCTGCCCAAAGTTTACTCCGCTGAAGAGGCCAAAAAAAAAAAAAAATCGAGGTACACAAAATGAGGCTGAGCCCAGCTCTGCGTTCAGCAGGAATCACTGCACACCAAGATTAATAGAACATCATTCAGTGTCTGAGAAAGCGAGTTATGATGAAGAAGCTGTTGAAACAGGAAACAGTTGATTTCCCAGGAGCCCCGTAAATCCAGCTCTGATGTCCTTTCAAATTCTCTGTTATTGCTGCAAAAATTTTAAACACCAGGAAGGGGGTGAAGCAGCTGCCACACTCATTAACTGGGAGAAGAATTGTGCTGTGGGCCTGCCCTTGCAAACTGGTTCAGTGTGCTGGGCAGGTACATCAAAAACCAGTGACTTCCTCCTCCTCCTCCTCCTCCTCCTCCTCCTCACCCCCAGGACTGCCACAATTCAGCATCTCCCTGCCTTTGTTTTGCCCTCCTGCTGCCTCTCAGCACCCTCTTGCTCTCCCGCAGCATTTTTTCCCTTCAACATCTTATTTTTGGGGTCTCCAAACTCTCACACGCCTGCAACATGGGAGAATCCTGCTCTGACTAGGCTGGGCATTCCTTCTGACACCTGTGCCATAAATCTTGATGAGGCATGGGCTGATCCAGCCAAAAGAACTTTAATACCATAGGATTTCTTTTATTTTATTCTGTTTATTTTAAGTAGACTCATTTTATTCTAAATTAGGGCTGTTCTGGGTGTTCTGCCAACTTTTAAATTGAGCCACCCAAGGAGAGAAGGACAGGTACCATCCCACAGTAGCTCCTCTGAGCTCTGAGTGGATGAAGGCAGCTCCAGAAACAGGAGATAACACCTGAGTTACAATTTTTGTTTCAAAATCCACCAATTTTCCCAATTTCATGACCCATAATTAATGCCACTGCAGCTGCCATCAGCGCTGTAGCCCATCAAAACCCTCCAGAAAACAGGATTTTCCCACTTCAGACCCTCAGAGTGGGGAATCTGGCTTCAATTTCCAGCTCTGTTCCAGCTGTAGCTCCTCTCTGAAGGAAAGTCACCCTTTCTGTGACTCTGCTGATGAGTGCACGGCTCCTTGCTGCCCACATACCCCATTTAAGCTTCAAGGTAACACCACAGGAAGGATTTTCCACCCTAAGAATCCCTTGACAGAAATGTCTCACCAGGACATTAAAAATGGCAGTGTTGAGAAGCTGATAACCAGCATGTGATTCTTGAGGAGTCGCAGAGCGTGGCGTCCACACATGGACTTTGTTTGCTGTTGTGCTGAGAAACCAATTTTTCAATATCAAAAAATCCCCCTTTCCTTCATGTGCTGAAGTGTTATTAATTCCTAACTGCCTTCTTTAATTTTTTTCACTAAAGATTTAAATCCACAGTTGCTCAGGATTTTTTTTCTGTGTGCTTTCCTCCCTGTTTGCCACTCCTGAAAATCGTTTTCTGCATAAAAAGCTGCTGCTTCAGGACAGTATCAGCAAGCCAAAACCTCTGCTTCTCTGAGAATAAGCTCCCTTTCCAAGCAGCAGATGAATATTCTCCCCAACAGGATGAATTTTGGCACCTACACCACCAGCACATACAATATTTCTGTGCTTGGGACAGAGGTAATTAAAACACAGCTTTCCCAGATTTAGGAATCCCAAGGACAAAAAAAAAATTGCTTCCTGCCCTTTCCATGTCCCTGCTGCTCCATGGTGATGCCATCCCTGCATCCAGTGCTCCTGGAACCAGCTGCTCCTGCCATCCTACACTCCCAGTTTTAGGAACACAAACAACATTTTAACCAACAGGTCCCATTTCCCAAATCCCAGCCATGCATGACTTCCCTGTGTGAGCAGCCAAATCTTATGTTTCTTCATCAAGGAGTTTTTCTTCCTGCTTTCTCAGCTGTACAGTGTCTCTGGATTTTTTTTTATTTTATTTTTAGGGTTTTTTTTTTTGGCTTGAGGTCTCTGCCTAATTATCTGTAACCTTCTGTTCGAAGATCGCTGTCCTGGCCTGATAAAAACCAGTAACTTTGAAAACAAACTGGGCCTTAATTTTCCTTGACAGCCCTTCTTTAAACATGTGGGCAAAGCCCCGGCTTAATTAAATGCACATTCGTATTCCAAACAAATTAAGTACAATTAAGGACTCTGAGTTATGGGTATCTATCACTCGGCGATGTTTTTGTAAAAATTACCACATTTAGATCAAACACAGAGGACCCTTTGCTTAATTGCTTCATTAGGGCCCGATGCAGTAGGCTTCATAAATACAGGGTCTGATGTCTCTCTGGGAATTGCCCAAAAGTCAGCTCTTAAAGTAATTGCTTCCACATTTCTGCCCGTGCAGTGATCTGCGCTCGCCGATGGCACCCGGGGCTCTCGGCAGGGCAGGGCCTGGGGTCCCCCTGTCCCCCCATGTCCCCCAGCTCCTGGCGGCTTTGGGGCTGTGCCCTGCTCCAGGAGGGCTCTGACAATTCCTGCCTGCAGCAGGCTCCCTCACCTCTAGCTCCCACAAAGGGGATTCCTTTTTCCAGAAGTTGCTCTGAAACAATAACAACCCCCCCAGAAAACAGATAGCTCCACCCCGGGGGTTTCATTAATTTTATCCCTTTAGCTTCTTTTGGTCCTGCAAAGAGAGATTTGATTTACAGGGATTGCCTTACTGAACACACCCTCGTTTCGATTAAATTAAATAAATCTCCCTTCAAACACACCTCGAGTGAGGAATCCAGTTAGAGTGAGCCCTCAACGCCCCTGTGCATAACGTGGATGCACAAAGGCACCAGGGCACAGGGTTTTTTTCTGATGAGATGTCAGAAGAGCAGCAGCAGCAGCAGCGATGCCATTCCCTCCCTCTTGCATTTGTTCCTGGCTTAGTGACAGCTCAGGAGTTCTGCTCTTTCACTCTGGAAGCCAAAACAACCGGTGTGCACCCAGAAGCAACAAAAGTGATTGCAGCAGAGCTCAGAGGGGTGGGAGCTGCTGTGACAGGGCAGTGAGAAATAGCATGTCACTCTCAAGTGAAAGGTTTGCAGCATTTCTGGATTGCTGTTCAAATATTCCTGTTCCTTACCAAGAAAAAAAAAAAGTAACTAAAATGCTTTCAATTTTTTCTCTTCTGACTTCCTTTTTATCTTTTTTTTTTTTTTTTTTTGCTTGCCCTTGCAAACAGACAAATGGAAAGATATAAAAGGGAAAAGGAAATCTATCCATCTTCTCCAAAGAAAATGCTTCCAAATTTGTATCTTGCACTAAAAACACCCAGAAAGGTGTGGCTTCTTTGATGAAATATTTGAGTTTCCTGCAAAGTGCAGATTTTCCATGGAGATCATCACTGGTTGCAGAGAACTTCTAGCAATTTCAGTCCATGCTGGTGAAGACATTTGTACAGAGGTTGAACTGTTTCATTTATGAATAACACTATTTCAACATGTAAATGTAAATTCATCCTGACATCATTGGTGCTGATAAATCTGGACAGATGCAGCAGAAAAAAGTAGAAAAGAGGTGGCAAAATGATTGTCACTGCTGCTGTGGGGACAGGAGATCCCAAACCTCAAGGTGAGGTACATCCCTTGCACTGCCCTGATCACAGGGATGGAGAATCCTCCAGAGCTGAGTTTTCCATGCCTCAGTCAGCTGATTTTGGGGCTGGAATTCCCTGCCTTTCTATGGAGCATCCAGGGCTCAGCTTCTGCCAGCACTGACCCAACCTCAGCACCCTGACCACCAGCCCTGAGAGCCCCAGCAGCCCCTGGACCTGTGGATTTGCAGGTTTAGCCTGCAGACAAACAGCAGGACACAGAATTTAGCAGCCAAGGAACATGCTGAGGGCACACAAACAGAAGCCAGCCTGATTTCCAGTGGCCACAGAAACGGAGCTGCTTATTTTCCAACTGCTTTATTCTCTGGACCAGTTTTCCTCAATGCTAAAGTGGAAAAAAAATTAAAAGAAAAAAGAAAAAAAAAAAAAGGCACAGCAGATTGTCCAGTTCATGACTGGATGGCTGGCAACAGAAATCCTATTTCCAAACTGACCCCTGCTTTCCTGCATGGCATTCATTAATTCCACAGGCTCACATTTCTAGGAAGATGTCAGTCATGTCTGTGATTTTTCTATCAGCTATTAATGCCAGATCACAAGGTGAGAAAGCAGGGGTTTTAATCTCAGGACCCTCAGGAGATGGAGCTGCATACATTTGGTGTGAGCCATGTGTCTGGAAATGTCAAGGACAAATATTTTTAAAGTAAGGAGTGAGTGTTCATGTCCATGTGCAGTCTGAAGTCCTACAGAAGTGATGCAAAGCAGCCTTTTTCTCTCTCTTGAAGCCAGGAATTGAGTTTAGATGCCCTGACTGGGCACCTCTGCATTTAAAAATTTGCATTTTTATACTGAGTGACATTTTCAGGCTCTCCTAAAGGTGTTGCCCATGGCACTGTCCACTGTTTTACTCAGAGAAAAGTTTCTCTGTAGGAACAGCTAAAGTTCCCAACCTCCAGAAAGTGTTTGTCCCTTCATTCTAAATATGAGTTGGTTCCTCAGCTCTCATCTATTTTTTCATTACTCATTAGATTATTTTCCTGAAACTTGCCCTGATTGTGACAAATCAGGCACTGAATTTGTTACAAAATCCATTATTTTAGACCTAATGACATAGCCCACCTGAGAAATGCTCAAAATCTCCTTTTCTTCCCATCCTTAGCCCGATTTAACGGGCCCATCATATTCCAGATGATCATATTCCAGAGTTCCATCATATTCCAGTCACCACATAATTCCACTGCTCTACTGGATTAGAAGTAACTGCATTACTGAGACCCAGAAACCCTATTAGAATGCCATTTAGGCACATTTATTTCTAACTTCACATACAAAGAACTAACACCGGGCTTTTCTTTTTCTCCTACAACTTCCACGATAAAAACCTAACCCCGTGAAATGTTCCCTCAAAACTGTGCTCTCAGAAAAGTGGAAGAAGAGACAAAACTTCTCCTTTTTTTGGTAAACTATGGACTTGCTCAAGACATGCCACAGTGGAGGGTGGAGCAGGACAGACGCTGATCCCTAGGAGGACTCCTGGCCCTGAATCGCTGGGAATTTTGGTGGGAACACGGGTGGAGTGGGAGAAACAGGAGCTGCATCCAACCACTGCCTGCCCAGCAGGGGAAAACCCTGGCATGACACTGATTTCACAGCCCACTGCCCGCTGCTGCCGCCCAGGAATGTCATTTAACTCCCAAAGAGTCGCAAATAGTTACTCATTTGCCCTTCACACGCTGCCACCGATTTTCTTTCCGTGGGCCCTCAAGTTCGAGCCTGAAGGGTGCAAAAAGTCTCGGCCTCGCTGGTGATGGGAACCAGGAGAGGGGGAAAGAAAGAGAAATCTCTGAAGGAGCCCAGACTGCTCGCATCCTTTGCTTGAAGCGTGGATCTGCCCCTCCTTTCAGCTGCTAACTGCCACCTAGCATATTATCCTAACATATTATCCTAACATATTATCCTAGCATATTATCCTAACATATTATCCTCCTTATTGCACCCAGCTCCAAACATCTTGGATCTGCGAGTGACAAAGGAGAAGGCTCCTTTATCAAGTCAATCTCCAAGCCCCATTATGTTCCCCTACAACAGTTTCCGTAAACATTCAGCAATTTTCGGTGTCTGGGCTGCGCAGCTGAAGAGGTGCATAAACAGGCTCCACTGAAATGTGAAGATGACTGATAATGTACTAACATTGAGACCCCTTGCTGGGATTATTACCCCCTGAGTGCTCCTTACAGAATGTGCCTCTTATCTCACACTGACAACGCTAATAGAATATGCATAGCCCTATTAGCATACAAGATAATAGCACCCTGGAGGGGACAGAGCCATAAAACTTTAAGTAGAAATCAAAACAGAAGGAGGAAGAAAAAGGGAACATTGTCACAAGCCAAAAAGAAAAAAAAAAAAAAAGAAAAAAAAAAAAAAAAAAGAAAAAAAAAAGGAGCCCGAGGGCAAATTTTGCTGCGGAAAACACACATAGTCATAATTCTTGTGCTAGTCACCATGCAAATGGTAATAGTCTTTAGTCCCATGAATACTATCAGTGCCATGTTTGCCGTGAAACATTAATTGAGATAATGTGCCCCTTTCGGATGCAGCGGGGAGCCGTATGTCAAATTGTACCACAACAAAATTACGGCAACATCTGCAAGGAATACGCAGCAGCCATTGGGGCACCTCGCCTTGGATGAGCCCGACTGGGGCTCCGCCTGTGCAGCTGGAGCCCGCCGAGGAGCAGCAGGCAGCGGCAGCTGGCCCCGCACGCCCGGACCCGCGGCTCGGCCCTGCTCGGGACGCAAAGGCTTGGCTGTGCCGTCTCCTGACCCCGCTCCAGCCCTGGATGGGACCCCCAGCAGCCCTTCGAGTGCCAAAGCCCCTCTTTAGTCACGTCCGGGCGCTGCATTCACGTTTGTTGCCTGGAACCCCGCATTGTCCCGGGGCTTTCAGAGCTCACCCGCAGCTGGCAGCCAGCCACGCATTCATATGCTTTCCATCTTCCCGCAAGAGCCAAAGTAAATCTTTCAGTGCTTGGCACAAGAGTGTGAATTCAATAAAAAGGGCTTCAAACAAGTTTAAGATGGCTTGTCTCTAAACAAACAGGGAGCAGCGAGCTCTCTGAATGCTCATTGTGGTGGGGCTCCTGCCTGCAGCTAAACCCAGATAACCCCCAGCGGCACTGACAGCCCCGCCTGAGGAACAGTCACCTGTCATGGAAATACCTCCACATCCCTGCTCCAGGGCTGCGGGCAGCGACCTGCTGCTTTTCCAGGAGCTTCCACGGGGCACTCAAAGCTCCTTGCGGTGTTCTCTGCGGGATGTGACGCTCCGCGATGCTCCGAATGCCCGGGATCCGCGGCGCAGAGCCCGGGGTGCCGGGAGGCAACGAGCATCCCCGGGGTGCATTTGGAAGCATCGTGCGAAGTTTTCTGGGATTCCTCCTGGCATTCACTGGGCTTTTCTATAGAGCCAAACGCTTTGTGCCCGTGGCTTTGTGTTGCAAAGTTTTGCAGCTCGTGTGAGTCTGCCTCGCTTCATTTTGGCTGATGGCACTTTGTGCCGAGGGTTTCAGCAATTAGGACACAGCCGGGAAAGGCTCTGGTGAAGAAAAGAGAGGAATTTTGGGAAGGGAAAGTAGGGGAGAACAAGAGGAATGATTCCTGAATGTACCTCCACATGTGTCCCCTGTGCGTGTTCATGCATGAATTCCTCTCCCATCAATGTTATCACAGGGAAAACAGCTCATCTCAAAAATACACGGATTCTAGAGATTGCTGAAGCATTTTGTTTAATGTTCTTCTGTGGCTGATTCAAACTCCGGGACAATTTCTCCTTTCTTCCTGGAAAGATAACAAAACCTTTGTGTGCATACTGTAAGAACTAAAGTCACCTCCTGTGAATCACAGCTCTACAACACTCACAGCTTACCTCCATCCAAATTTTTTACACTCTGACTCTCTGAGCAGTCTTCTTATCAGGGATTAAATAGGAAATGCTACTTCCACAGAAAGATACCCCAGCATTGGCTAAAGGAACGCCTGGGCAGCTACACCTGAAGAAACAGCGTTTTGTGAACACCTTCACTGAGTACAAAGGGGATCTGAGGGGAGTTCTCTGCTCAGGACAGGGTTTTGGAATGAGCTGATCTTTAAGGTCCCTTCCAACCCAAAACATTCTGGGATTCTATCATTCCATGTCTCCAGGACACAGAGTGATGATTCAGCTGGAAAATCTCACTGGATGTTTGCCTGGTGTGTTTGGGGGGAATATTTTGTCCACTGTGTGATAAGAAATTACCCAGAGTAAATTACTTTCTGTAAACACAAAAAAAAAATACTGAAACTGCTAAAATTTGGAAAAAGCTTTAGAAATGTTAAACTATGAGAATAGAGAAAGGTTTGTGCACTTCAGGTGAATGTGAGATGCCTCCATGGCAGGAGGATCTGCCTCAACCTGGGGTCTCTCCTTCCATCTGTACCTTTTTCTTTTTGCTCTCTCCCCTTTCACAACTCTCCTTAGTGAGGCCCAACCCCTGGATTTGCTCCCTCTGTGTTCACTGAATCCCCTCAGTTCAGTGGACATCTCACACTGACTGCTCTAAAGTCTGGCCTAATAAAGCTAGACTAAATGTGGACATTTCCTGGCTGCAGCAGGAGACAACAGCAGACAAGCAAAAAAATTGTTAGTTGTGTATTCCTTACATATTCATCCTGAGGAGTTTGGTGCTCCAACACAGCCATGCTCAGGGAGAAGGAAACAGAGCAAACAGGGAGAGGCAGGATTATCAGCCAGCTCATTGAATGCCATTAATTATTGCAGGATAAATATCTGTCTTCCTTACAGGAAGGCTTAACTTTCATTTAGCAGCCATTATCTCCAAGGGTGCCGAGGAGCCCAGGACCGTGCAGGCTGGATGTTGTTATGCATTTATTAAGTTGTATCAGGGCCCATTTAGCAGCAGCTCTGCAGTTTATCACGTAAATATCGAGTGCCAAATACAAAAGAGAAGAAAATAGCAACATAAAAAATTTATCTTTGGGGGGAGGAGAGGGAGAAAGGGAGAGAGAATGGTGCTGATAATGTGATTGTGCCTTCAGCAATAGTGGCTAATATCCTTCTGCGAGGGGCGCAGTGTGAAAATATTCCAGGGCTGGGGGAGGAGGAGGAGGAGGAGGAGAGGGAAGCTGAGCTGGTGTTTGTTTGTTTTAAAGTGTATTCTGGTTGCAGGCTAGGTCAGCGGGTGGCCAGACTGAGAAAATGAGTCCCCCGGGCTGTAATAATTGTAACTGTCAGGGAAAAAAAGTCAAGGTCTTAGATAGCAGTGGTCTGCTCTGACTTCTGACCATGGAGAAATATAGATGAAAACTATTGCCTGGGGCACTCAGCGAAGAAACCAAGAGGTTTTTAACTCGTGGTGGCTTGTGCTTATGAATTGGAAAGCCCATTTTGCACCTTGGTGGTTTGTATCTTTAGGATTATTTTCATTTGAAGTATAAATGAAGCTCTGGGTGTTCCTTCTCCTGACGCCCAAATTTGTGAATGTCTATTGCCTGAGCAGCTTTGCGTTTCTGAGCCCCAAACAGTAGCAAGGTTTTATCAGGGATCTTTTAGCAGTGAATTTGCTAATTCACTGAATTTGATTCTCTCTTGCACTCCCCGTTTATCCGAGTGGTCCAGAGCTGCCTGCCATGGATTATTCTGGAATTACACACAGGTAGCTCCACTGACTTCCACAAAAATATTCCAAGGACAAAAGCAGTGGGAGAGAGGGGTTGAAGAATTTACCACACAAAATTAAACCTTGCTAAAAGGGAGAGGAAGGGAAAAAAAACCCCATAAACTCTGTTTCTTCTTTTTTTTTTCCTTATTATACAGCCACGGACAATGTACAGGTCAGGTTTTTGTGAATCATCCATTTGGCCTTTATTCATGGCAGAGTGGGAGCTCTGCTGAAAACTTGCTCAAAACCTGAGCCCAAAAAGTACCATTTTGGTTGTCTCAGGCAATACCAGGCACATTCCCTGCTCCAGCTGGGAGGGAGGTGCCAGTGCAGCCCAGCCACTTCCCTTGCTTCAGCAGGGCTCAGCTGAGCTCAGCAGCAGCTGAAAGCAAAGCTCTGACCCAGCACTGCAAGGTTTGGAGACCTGGGGCTTGTTTCTATTTGCATGGGGTGAAAACAAAATCATCTGTGCAGTGGCAAAGCTCACTCGTGTCCGGTCACCTCTTCCTTCAGTGTCCCTTTGTCTTTGCTGGAGAAAACACTCCGATGCCCAGAAGCTTCCTCATCAAAATCTGTGTCCTTCTGCAAAATGTTCTGGCTCCAGTGAAATATTATTTTATTTATTTTTTTGCTGCAAAATGCTTTGTTCAAACACCCCAGCTTCTCTGACAGCTTTCTAATAGGAATTAATTAGTAAATGTAATGCCTTTAATATTAATTAATAAGAGGAAATGGAAATATTTATATAGAGAGACCCAAATAAACCACACAAGCATCAAACAGCAACCAATTCCAGTTTGAGGGTGACAGCAGCATGTAAGGCTTTGCTGGTAAAGGTGGATAATTACTGCTGGGATGTGATTTACTTGTTGAAAGTCACTGTAATAGTCAATTGGGTAATATTTATAGGCCCCATCTGTACTTTCCTCACCTTCCTCACAGCCTGTGTCTTGGGAAGAAAGCAGAGCATGTGGAAAGGAGGAATGCTGGTTGGAGGTTGGTAGTAAGGAGCCAAGTCCAGAGGAGCAAACAGGAACATGTCTGAGGAAATAATGCAAAAGTGATGTTTGTGTTTCATCATCACATAAAGAGCTCCCCTGCTCTGACTCCCAGCAGCCCCAAATCTCAGGAATTCCCATTATCTGTGGAGATGCAGCAGAAAGAAGAGACAGAGATTGTGGCACTGCTTTGGGACCCTCCTCAATGCTGGTTTGCCACCAGCCCCAGGAAACGCTGACAAGAGCAGAGACTCAAAGCCCAGGAAGAAGCACCAGCCCTTCTGGCCTGGCTGAAACAACAGGACCCAGACATTTCCCCTCTTACCCTGCACTAGACCTGCTGAGTTTTACTTGGAGAAAGGTCATTTTCCATAACAGCATCCAGTCTCCATGGCCCGGGAAACACTTCCATGTGAGAGTTGCTCCAGCAGCTCAGGACATCCAGTGAGAACCATCATTTACCTTGGCTGAGTTTGCCTTCTCACCACCGATGGGTTTTTTGGCTAATGTGAGGAATTCCCTGCTCATGAAGGTCATGATATATATGGTACCAGTATTAGCCCATAATCTTTATTTTAGCCATAAATGTTGGTATGTAGGGGCCCATCTCAAAGCCCTGGGATGAGGAATGTGCTCACTGGGTAAGCAAAATTCACTTGAAACACCTGCAAGCCCTAAACCTTCCAGCTTTGGCAACAGCAGAAGGAGGCCAGAGTGGAAATCTCAGCTCTAAGGGACTTCCATGACTTTGAACCTCACTGAGCCTTCATTTCTGGGTTAGCTCATCCTGAAGCCAGGCACAGTAACCCACAGGACACCCTGTTCCCAGGTTTTCAGCAATTCCAGCTGGCTGCACTGTCACCTGTGCAGAAAGGAGACAAAAGTGCAGATCTATGTGCCCAGGGCTCCCAGCAGGTACCTGTGGCTCACCAGTGCAGCAGTCCCAGGGATTTTCTGTTTTAAGGTGAAGGTGGAACACACAGAAGATCTCAATGTCACTGCAGAGCTGGGAGGGAGGGCTGCAAGGAGGAGGAGGAGGAGGAGGAGGAGGAGGAAGAGGAGGAGGAAGGCAGGAACCTTCACAACTAATGTCAATTTTCTGCATCAAATATTTTGATAATTAAACAAAGCTGATCAAGAGAGGAAAACAGCATGTCTCCAGAGCTCCGGAAGCAGAGGCCCATTAAATAGAAGAGTCAGAAAGTGCCAGAGGCGGCAGCCTCAGATTAATGGCACTCCAGTAATAGATTTTCCCAGGCACAGTCACACAGGAGACAACTACTGTGCAGCCAGAGCAGCGATGAGGCCGTTAAAGCAACAGTAACATTAAATCACCTGGTTCCAGGGGGCCAGCGGATGGATGGGAGCGCATCGGCCCCGGCGCTGCCGCCCAAGGTGGAGAGTTCAATCTGCTCTCAGGCACAGGGACTGCATCCCAGCAGTCATTTCCAGCAGGGGAAGCTGGCAGCTGGGATGGAGGATGCATATAAAAACAGAGGAGCAGTGGTTGCAGAAGGAGCACAAATCTGTCTCTTCCTGGGATGGAGAAATGGGGATTAAACATCGCGGCGCTTGGGTTTGCGGGGACAGACCACGGCTGGTTTGGTTCAGCTGCTCCTCTCAGGGAATTCTCAAGTACAGGTTTTATCTCATATATTCCTCTCCTGACTTTCAGGGTGTGAAAAAAAACATTTTGAACTTTAGATGCAGCCAAAGTCTATGAAGGGGATGGGAGGGCAGGAAATCTGCCCTGTGCTCTTATTGGCGAGTCAGTTTTATCTCAGCAGTGCCTGAGCTGATCTTCCTTGAAACGTCCATCCTGTCTAAAGCATTTCTATCCATTTTTATAATACAATAATAACACAAACGAGGGGTTCTTCCAAGCCCAGGCTGGCATGGATTAGAGTCCACCGCAAGAGGACTTTGCTCCCAGCTGGGGTGGATGGAAACCAGATGAAGTGGCTGAAAATCGGAAACAACTTTGAGACGTTCCTGAATCCTGATACGATCACATCACAGGGATGGGTTAAATTTATGATCTTATCTAGGATTTTTGTTTGTAACCAATCCCAGACCCACTGGCTATCACTCACTATAAGCTTATGATTTCCTGGTGCTTACAAGGAAAAGTTGGGACATCAAACTCCGAGGGAGTGAAGCCAAGCTAGGATATTAACAGATAGGATCAGAACTGGAATGCGGCAACAACAAAAAAAAAAAGACCCCAAAAAACAAACCCCACACTACAAAAGGAAAGTGCTAGACTCCTGCAGCCTCTGCAGCTTTTGTCACTTTTGGCCCTGTGCTTCAGGTGTGTGCATAAATCCCATTTTCCAGGCTGAAAGATTTGGAGATAAAAGCTAAAAACACCAAAAATTAAATGGGAATACCCTGAGATCAAAGCAGAGCTTCAGCATGGAGTACAGTTCATCCTTCATCCTGGATAGACAGTGGGAAATGCAGCAAGATGCACTGATTTCCTAAGTTTTCTCTGGATGAATATGGATAGGGAAATTGCAGAAGTTTTTGGCATCTTCTCTTATTTTGATTCAAAAAGAGGTCTGTTTGGATAAAATAATAGGGCCAGTCTAAGGCCAGAAGAACTGCCCTTCCCTAGCCACTGTTTTCCCAGCTGATCACTGCTGAACAAGGATTGGGTCTCCTGCACATTTACCCACAGCACCTCAAACTTTGGGGGTTTTCAGCTGTGAAAAAGACACAGCAGAATTTGGACATTTCAGCCCAGTTCTGTCACCCAAACTTGCTGGGACAGGGCCCCTCAGGAATGGAAAGGCACAGGGAGCACACACCCACCTGCACCTGCATTTTTCCACCTGTTCCCCTTCCTTAGGCTCTTCCAGATCCACTAACAGCTCCTCCCACACCTTTTCCTGGGGTACATCCAGGTTCTCCTCATATCTGTGATGAAGAGAAATGGATTTACATGTCCAAGTTAACCTGCTCCACAACAGTTTTGTTACATGAGGTGCAGTGAATTCCCCTGCCAGGTGCAAATCAGGATTTTGGTGTTTAGGAGGCTTTAGGAACATCCCTGCCCTGCACTCTGGACAGCCCTTCCCACAGCCAGGAGCTCCCAAATACACCCTGAATTGCTTTCTTCCCAACTTTGCATGGATTAGCTGGGACTAACAGTGTGACAAATCTGTTAATGTTCCAACAGGCAAGCCCTAATTTCGTCCATACCCTTCAGTCATTTTCCATATGGACATGGAAACTGGTTTTTTTCTTTCTTTCAAAAACAGGCTGCTAATATTTTCAATATAGGCATGAAAAGATGGTTCAGAGTGAAAAAGTTTCAATAGGAGGCATTCAGAGTGTTTCAAAAACTAGAATTCTTGAGTGGTACCTAAGGGTTTTGTACAAAAAACAAAGATACATACAGTATAAGTAGAATATATGAGCTTAGAGAAGAGGTTGAGCAGAAGATGAACTGTAACCTATGGATCCCAAGCTCCAAATCCAATCCAAATGGGTTTTTTCATAACTATTTGAGCATATTCAAACCTGCATTTGGTTCAGGAGCTCACAGCCAGCCCTACCAAGCTACAGCCAGCAGGATAATTCATCCCCCAAAGCTAACAGAACTATCCCAGGGAAACCAGCAGGGCCAGGCTCTTTATCGTGGATAAACCAGCTCCATAAATCAGGAGTGGCTCAGCTGAAGTCTCTGGTGCTGCTCTCCTTGGGAAGGAATGGATCAGAACCACCCATTCCATGCAGTTCTGAAAAATCAAAGTGTGTGACTGTATCAGTAGCCTGGAATTTCTCCTAATTAACCCCAAATGTGGAACAGCTAATTATCTGGGCAAGGCAATAAGGGAGAGATGGCAGAAATTGAATGTAAAGTCCATGGAGAAACATGAACAGCAAACAAGTTCCACACACAGACAGGGATTGAGGTGTAACAGGCATTAAATAATAGCTATAAACCTTTATGCCTGGACATGAATCACAATATTATTTCTTCCCAATTGATGCTTACAGTAGATGTGTGTGCTGTTTTCCACTCTTGGTGATGCAAAAATGGCTCCTAAAATTAACATGGAACAGGGTTACTCATATATTGAATAACAGCAAATTTGTGCTGGTGCAAATTTGGGACACAGATTTATGAATCTTTTGAACCTACTTGGCTGCTACAGCTTTAAAACCAGCTGGAGAAACATTATGAAACCCATGAGCTGAGGAACTCACCAATACAGGTGCTCACTTCAGGGTCAATGTCCCTCCTGCCACCTAAAACAAGATAAAATTTGGGATCTGTGAATGCATTTGTGGATAAAGACACCCCAATAAAATCCGGAAATCACAGAGTCAGGCAACCAGGTTCCTTGTTAATCCTCAGAAGAGAAAGTGCTTGAGGATTCTGCTGTTTATTCAAGCAAACAAACTTAATAAATCCTGTTAAAGTGTTACCAAGAGTTTTGCTGCTCTACTTGAGATTCATCCCCTCCAGTCCGAATGCTGGCTGAGGAGAGGAAGTGCCATTAACTAATGCAGAAAATAAATCCTGCTTTATTCCCAACAAATGTGACTCCTCGACATTCCCAACAACAACAAACCCCGAGTTTGAATGATGCCATAACAACAAGGCCAGCACAGAGACATTACACTCGATGGTCCTTGTGAGTCCTTTCCACCTCAGGATATTCCATGAAACTTTCTACTGGCAAAATGCAGCAATTAAATGCTAATAACTACCTGGATACATCTTCCTTCCTGAATTAATTGAGAGGCTTTTGAAAAGCACATCCTGAGGTTAATTACATGACTAATTAATGTGTCTGACACACGGGTCAGGCCCTGGCACAGGCTGCCCAGAGCAGCTGTGGCTGCCCCTGGATCCCTGGCAGTGCCCAAGGCCAGGCTGGAGGGGCTTGGACCACCCTGGGACAGTGGAAGGTGTCCTTGCCCATGGCAGGGGTGAAATGAGATGATCTTTAATGTCATCACTCTGATAAGAGAGAAACTCCCAACACTTGTAGCTGTTGCAGTGTCCCTATAATAATTTGAAATTCTGCTGAAATATTTCAATTATCACTGCTGGAAAGGGTGTATTTGTTCTTCCAGAGGTGCTATTCAATTTTCCCCCAGTTCCATCAGTGTTTCAGAAAATTTCTTGAGGTAATTCTTTGTGAAAATTCACAGCCCAACCTGAGCCTGGAACCTTCCTGTGCTGAAACACAACATCTCTGCAGTGCCTCAGGTTTTCCCTGTGCCAGTGACTGGCTGTGCACACTGAAAATTTCTGTTGCACCCCAGAAAGTGACTGCCCACCCTCCAGTCACACTGGGACCAGCCAAAACACCAGTTCTCCTCCACACACTGGTTCTCACCCCGCAGTGAGCTCTGCCAGGGGAGAAAGCCCAGCCTGGCCACAGCTGGCCCCCATTCCCCAGCCCTGTCAGGAATTTGAGCTGCCACACAAAATCCTGGGCTTTCCCTTCCCCTTCTCTGCCTTTTGGAGCCTCTGTTTCCACAGAGGGTCCTGCCTTTCCCTCCCTGTGAGCAGGAGCCTGCAGCTCCCACCTGAGCAGTTCATTGGAGTCACCTCCCCTTGCTCTCAGGGCTCAATTCCTGAGCCCCAGCTCAGCCCCACTGTGCTGACCCCTCAGATCACCTGGAGCTGTGGCAGGGGAGGTTTTGGTTGAATTTCAGGAAAAGGTTCTTCCACCAGAGGGTGCTGGGCACTGACCAGGCTCCCCAGGGAACGGGCACGGCCCCAAGCAGCTCCAGGATATTTGGACAACATTCTCAGGGTGGGATTTTTGGGGTCTCTGTGCAGGGCCAGGGGTTGGATTGATGATCTCTGTGGCTCCCTTCCCACTCAGGAGATTCTGAGTCTCTCCTTGTCATCCACATCCCAACATAGTCCCTTCATCCCAGCCTGAAGGAATTAATTCTGAAAGCCAGGCCTTGCCCTGCTAACACAGCAATCTCCTGAGCCTCCACAGACAGGCAAACAGAGGCAAAAAGAGAGGAGAATGGTCCTGCTCCCTGAGATAATTCACAAAAACAGAGCAGAGAGGGGGGTCCCAAGAGCTCCACTCACAATACTGAGTTTATTGCCCTCAGGATTTCCAGACCTGTGCCTGGGTGGGAGTCTCCACATGACTAAACTGAGCCCAGGGAGAATCACAACTTATAGGGAGAAAAATCCTCTAAGCAGGCACTTTGCCTTTGGAGATGGGCAGCCCTGCTTCAGGGAGAAAATGACTGTGTGAATTGGCCCTAAAATTTCATTTTCCCTTTTAAAACAAATCCCTGTGCTGGCATTTTAAGCGGGCCCTGTAGTGATTTACAACACGGAGTGACATTTCAGAAAAAAGATAATGTGGGTAATGAATTATTTGCTGATCCAAACGAACAATTGGACATACCTACTTTTGGTGGATTTAATCTTTGCCGAGGCGTTAGCTGGCAAGCATGAAATATCACTTTTCGGGGGCATTCTGGTGCATTTATGCAGGGTACAATTACATGAGGCAGCTTTATGACACATTGACTCGGCTGAGTGTGATGCAATGTAATACAACCAAAGTAATATGAGCTTTTAAATGCAACATGATGGCCAAAAAAAAAAATCCATCTCGGATCTGATCTTTGTTTCATTTCAGATGCCAACTGTCATAATTCACAGGGAGCCAGGCCCTGCTGGTTCTGCTCATGTGAGCAGCTCTCTCAAAGCCAGTGGCATGTGCCCTTATCAAGGAGGAAACATCACTCAAAGAGGGGTGAAAACAAGGGGTTGAATTAGTTGCAATAACCAGGGTGCATCCTGTGGGACACAAAGAAATGAGCTGCAGTTCACAGGGGGTTACAAAGTGCCACGTTCAGAGCTGGCACAGAGGGTGCCACACTTGTGAGCTCAGTTTCAGAGGCAGGAGTTTGCTCCTCTCGCTGTCTTTTGCCTGCACTGAGGAGGGATTTGGGATGTGCTGATTTTCCCTGATCTATTCCTGCTCAATAAGCTCATGAGAGAAGATTTTACCCCACCCCTGATAACAAGCAACACCTGATAACACATTTCAGCGCTTTCCTATCAGCACTGCCCCAGGCTTGAGGGGGAATGGTCAAAGCCAAGGCAGATGCAGGGAGAGGAGATGAATTTGTTCCTTTTTCCTGTCTCCCTGCATTTGTTTCCTCTCCTGTGAGGTATTTCAGCTCTGCTCTCTTGCCCATCAAGGTCGGACAGTAGACAGAAATGTGTCCCTTCCAATTCCGATCCTGATCCTGGGATATTTCCAACCCTCTCCATATCCTTGATAGATAATGGTTTAATAAGCGATCTGTTTTTTATTTAAAGGGTCGGTAGTAAAACCCAGATCACATTTCTCACTTGGTGGGTTAAAAAACCGCTTACGCTCATTTCTGCAATGTAAAACGACACTATATCAAATCAAACATTTCCAGATGTGGCCAGCTTGTGGATGGAAGTGCGAGAGAAGCGAGCAGTCATGGACAGAGTTTCCAAGATTTTTTTAACAGGATTGGAACCCCACCTACTGGCAGAGAGGGTTATTGTGATGGCAAGGCAAGAACTCGCGCTAAAAACTACACACTTGCAGTGAGATCCTAAATATTTCTTGATTTCCATGCAGGCTGAGCATCCCTCAACTCAATATGGGCACCTCAGTGCTTGAAACTTATAAAAATCATATCTTAAGAATGTCCTAAATTCCAGTTGCAGTGACAGACATGAGGAAAAACAAAAATATCACTTTAAAGCTGATAAGTGTTTTCAACACTTATGGTACTTCAGAAAAATTCAGTGTTAGTAAATAATCTTGGTTTTAATTTGGATAATGTGGGTCAAATCAGCTTTACACAGATCTTGTTTAGTTAATAATCTCAAAAGTCTCTAGTTTTATATTCTAGTTTTGTATTCTAGGAAGGTAGAAGGATGAAATAAGTGATATCCCTCCATGTTATGCCTCTCATGGCAGATCAGAAATTAAGACAGAAATTAGGTGGGATGGAAGAATCTCATTCTAAGTGCTCACTCTTGAATTAGACAACTTAGAAAGGAAAAGTTCTTACATTTCACTTAGAATTAACTAAAAAACACCCATCACTTCCTGTGCTACAACTTTCCATAAAAACCAAAAGAACAAACCCATTCCTGGTGAGCGTTGCTGCAATCTTAAGTCTTGTTAAAACAGCTCAATTAGCAACCTAAAAATTTACATTTTAACACATTTCGAAGCCAGGTAAGTTTAAAGAAAAGAAGAATTTCACAGAAAGCAATTTTCTAGCGCTAGAAAGCAATGTTTTAGCATTCCCAGATGAGACAATTTCTACTTGCAGCCAGAGCAACAGAGCCCATTCCAAAGGCAGAAAATCTGCACCTCTTGTTGCTCCATGGCTGCTGCTTTATTTGCATCAATCCCTAACATCCCAGGTTTGATTTCACCACACAACAAAGTGTTGCAGCAATTTCTCTCTGGAAATCACAAGCAAAGACTGAGGAGAGAGCAAGGAGAGGGTGATACAGAAAAAAAAATTCCAAAGGGACTCATCAAAAAACCACTCTGGCTCTCCAGGGTGTAATCAAATTATTCCCCTTTTTTAGGGGGAGCAGAGCAGTAAAAAGCTTTTAAGAGTTACAGGCGTGCTTGGAGATGTGCACTTTTATCCTTGGTATGGGCTTGAATGTGTAAAGGAGGAGTTCCTGTAAGGTTTATCCCTAAATCCCCATTGAAAACACACAAAGGTTCCCAGTTCTGAGCAAATTGTGGTGTGGGACCAGCTCCCTGACAGCTCCTTCTGTGACTGTTATCCCTTCTGGAGAGAGAATCCAGATCTGTCTGCCACTGGAATGGCACAGAAGGAAAAAGTCCTGATGAAAGAAGAGAAATTGGGCTATTTGTGGCAGCTGGAATATGACCCAGGCATGTCCAAATATGAAGAAAAACAAGTCTCTGTCCTGGGACAAAATGCTGAGAAGGAGAAGAGGTTTCCACGAAGCAGAAAGGCCTGGAATGGTTTTCCTTGCTGAATTGATAACAAAAGGATAAATTAAAGCATCAGCTGTTTGGGTGGGGCTGAGGTAGAGCCACCCTTCCCCTCCCTGAGAAAGGAAAGGAGATGTTCGAGCTCAGAGGGAAGTGTCAGCCCCTGAGAGTTTCTGCTGCATTTGGAGAAAATAATCCTTTCAAAAGTTGCATTTCCAGCACTCTTGGAATGGAATGGCAAACAGGGAATAGTTACACCTGGCCAGGGAGAGGAGGCAGCAGGTACCATCTGCCATGGGGATGCTGTGCCCACCCTCCTCTGCCCCTCCTGGGAGCCCAAGCAGCTGGACAGAGCTTAACAGAGTTTGTTCTGAGTAAAAAAGGAGTTTGCATCAGCACTGGGTCTGCTTGTCCTGCTATCTCCTGTGATCAAAGAATGGAAACAGCTGTATGTCTCAGCTCCCTGGCAATAAAAGCTGCAGCAGATCTGCTGTGTGCCCAGCCTGGGGAAAGAGCAGCCACAGACTGGGAGAGGGAAAAGCCAGCGAACACCCAGGCTGTGTTTAGCCACACTCCACGTCCTCCTAAACTGCAATCTCTTAAGTGCCACTTACTCAATTAATCCAAGCTCTTCTACTTTAAAAGCTGAGCTGTAACATATTTAAACAGCTCAGAAACCCTACCCAACAAGCCCTGCTTCCTATCTGATCCATCAGCTGCAGCAGTGACTGTGCATTAACTAAGAAAGCCCAAGGTTTGATTAACGCTTCCGCTGCCACTTTGCTGCTGCTGCTGCTCATTCCTGCTGGAATCCTGCTAAGGCTGCAATTTCTCAGCTTTTTTTAGTAGGGTGGATCTCATCTCAGTAGGGACTGTCTCTTGGACCAGCTCCTAGAACATCCTTGCAGCAGCTATAGTAACTATTTTTATAGGCAAGTTTTATTAGGAAAGTATTTTAAATGGCCTTTGAATGCAATTTAGCAGCTGGAAATGAGGCAGTTTGCCAGCATCATGTGAGCAGACAAGCTGTGGAGCACCAACAAGTGCTACCAGAGATTCTTAGTCCTCTCCAGGCTTGGCATGAAAACCCACGAGAGTTCGATGAGGCAGAAGGTGCCCTTAAACTGCAAATGCCTGAAAGGCTGAGCTCGGCTGTTCCCAGGTCCCTCACTAGAAAAGGCTCTACTTCTGCAGGACTAAAGGACACATTTAGAGCTAAAATAGGTTTGGAAGTGGTGGTTTCATTACACAGGGGGTGTCAGCTTGCCATAAAGACATGTAAGGACATCAGCAGCACCACTTCGATTTCTTCTGAGTGTGGAAAAGGAGTGAGCTCAGTGCTTGGTCCTCAACAAACAATCCAGGCTACAAAATGAAGTGGCCCAAGCACACAGGGCCAAACACATTCACCTTCTGCTACATGAAGAAGCAGGAAAAGGTCTGGATTTGGAAAAGTGCTGAGCAGGCACGAGGGCCTGGTGCCACAGCCAGGCTCCTGTGCGTGGCCACGGCAAGGAACCAGATTGGCATCACTGGGAACAATCAGATGACTGAGAAAGCAAAAACAAAGCTTGAAAGAGCTGGAGACCCAGTTCCAATCTCAAGCCATGCTGGCACAGTCGTGTGGGGAGTTACTGTGGTTTCAACTCATGCAAATAGGAGTGGAAAGTGGCCTCCAGTACGAGCACACGCTGAGGGAAAAGGCAGCTTTGCTTTTAGACATGACTCCAATTGTACAGTCTGAGAGTCAATTAAGCTTTGCTTTCTCGATATCTCCTTCCAAATAAAGGCTCAGCTTGTGTGCTAGGCATTTTTAAAAAAATAAAATCAAACAAAATCATACGTTTGGCAGGTCCTGGGCATTCCTGCTACTAAATTGTTCTGTACTTTATGCAAAATCTCAGTGTATTAAATAAAGAGAAGCGGAGTAGCCCCTTTGACCAGTGTCCAAGTGTTTAGAACTGTTAAATGTGAGTTTCGCTCGTGTTTACATGTGGAATGGAACACAGCCACTCAACCACAAAATGTTCCCAAAGCAAACATCCAAAACCTGGTTGCTGGCAAGGGACACTGACAGACTCGCCTGAAACCAGTCATTCACAGGATGCCAAAACAACAGATTACCACTGGGAAGGAGTGAGCCAGGTTATTTTCTTACCTCCAGGGAAGAGGCCACGGCAAGTGACAGGAAACAGTGACTGGCAAAGCAGAGTGTGGGCTCGGGGGGTTTCAACTGCACGGAGAAAGAAGGTTGGTGTTATTCCAGATGTGCAGAAGAGTGACCACGGACACAGGAAATCCCCACATGCCAAGGGTGAGTGTGAACCTCCTGAAGTGGAGGGTGAATATTCTGCTAAGTCAAGGCTGGTTAAGCAAAAGAATTTCAGAATGGGCTGGGCTGGACAGAACCTTACAGCTCATCCACTCCCTGCCCCTCATCCAGACCCCTTCCATCATCCCAGGCTGCTCCAATCCCCATCCAACCTGGCCTTGGACACTTCCAGGGACACAGGGGCAGCCACAGCTTCTCTGGGCAACCTGTGCCAGGTGTCCTCTCACTCCAATTCCTGGTGAACAGTCCCTCTCCATCTTCCCTGGAGCCTCTTCAGGTCCTGGAAGGTTCAAAGATGTCTCCCCACAACCTCCTCTTCTCCAGGCTGAGTAGCCCCAACATTCCCAGCCTGAATAAAGAAGTAAAGCAAAAGAGAAAGAAACTCCAGCAGGACACAGCAGCTCCAGATGTTTGTCAGAGGGGAAGGTGGGATCAGGAGGGGACCTGTGTTCCCTCAAACACAGGCCCATGTTTTTGTGACAGCCCATATTTGTCTGCCCCTGGATCGTGTCACTGTGGGCCTGTGCTTATTCAGATAAATGGAAATACACCCTTGAAGCTGGCACACAATAGAAGGAACATAACAACGTGCTGAGATCACCCTCTGGGATGTTGCAAGAAGGGAGAAATCTATGAAATAGGGCAAGAAATTACATCCCTGCAAAAAATGTAAGCAATAGCTCGGGACACAGATGGGAAGGATCCTTCCAAGGTCCTTCCAGGATCCTTCCAAGGTCCTTCAAGGACCCTTCAAGGAACACAAGTTTTAGGGTGACTTCAAGAGACTGCTCTGTGCTGGGAGATCCACCTGCCCCTCTTGCATGTCCCAAACTTTTCCCAGACCTGCACAACCCACGTGCCACAGGAGCTCTCTCCTGCCTCCTAAAACAAGATCAAGGCCAATTTCTGCCACCTCCATCTTCAAGCCCTGCTCTCACCCCACACATCTGAGCCCTGCAGCTGGCAGCAGCAGCCTGGGGTGTGCCCTGTGCCACCCCTCACCCTGCTGCGTGCCCTCTGAGAGCTGTGCCATTGCCAACAAAGCACCAAATACCGGCGAGGTTTCCTTTCCTCCCGCATGTTAACACCTCCCCACGAGCTGAGTGATCCCTGCACACACCAAATTCGTGTTTTTATTCTGCCTGTGTATTGACACCTTGTTGCCTGAGCCGTGTTGATGGGTTGCAGGTGCCCCTCGCTATGAAACCGGCCAACAACCCACTCACAAATTTGCTCCACTTGTTAATATTAAAATCATATGGCCAATGCCTCCCCTAAATTGGTTCAGGCTTGAGGTACTGCTGCTTCACAGTAGGGAGAGTGTTCCAACAGGCTTTCTGCAGGCCCTGCTATTTATGGTAAACACTCCACTTTGTTGAAATAACATAAAATTTTGAGATAAACCCATTCTGGACAAGGAAACGTTAAAGTGCCACCGTCTCTGCTTTGCAGCTTTGCAATAACTTGTGTTTGCAGCTGCCTCGTGGCGCTGGGGAAGACCTGAGCACCACATGTTCTCTGCTTAGCACTTGGAATCCAAGGAAATTTCTTTATTTTCTGGCTTTGCCGGGTTACGAGGTTGTCTGGGCAATGTCAGGCAGGGCTCTGCCTCTGGTGTTTGGGACAATGTGGACTCTGTGGGGCCAAGACTGCAAAGAGTGGTGGAAATTTTGTAAGCTAGACCAGCTTAGGTTCTGAAGATTCACTGCTTGCTGAGCCTGGAAAGGTGGAGGGGAATATTTGGTGCCCTTTCATTTATTTAGCAGAGGAGGGAGGGAAACTCTCTTCAAACTGTCATTTTGGGCTGAATTTTTATATGGATTGGCTAAAGAAAGAGTGATTATTCCATCCTTCAGCATTCATTTACAGGTCCCAATTATGATCTTTATAATCATGATCTCTGGGGAGTTCAGCCACCATCCAAAATAAAACCAAAGCACCTTAGAAGCCCTCAAAGACAACACATTATCCCAAACACTCCTGATGTGCTTGTAACTCCTTTCATACTTTGTTGTCTGCAAAATATTTGAACTGGTGGGCTGGCAATGGTGTCAAAATCGATTTGAACCCAGAATTTTTTAGGTATTTCAGGAGATAAGCACCAAGCTGGGCTCCATTACCCCGCAGTGACACAGAGGGCTGGAGTTGTTATGGAAACTGAGTCACTTGCCAGAGATGTAGGCAGGAAACATGGTCGCTGTAAGAGCCAGAGCACCCAGCCAGAGCTGAGGAATTTGCCTATTTTCTGCCAACTCCTCGCATGGAACAGAAAAACAAAATAACATGAAACATGGCCCTCAGTGCTGGCACAGGCCTAGAAAGGAGGCCTTGCCAGCCAAGGCTGTTTCCTTCCTCTAAAAAGGTGACCACCCTATTTTTTGATCATTAAAATAGGTGCCTTTGTTGTACAGACTGATTTGCAGGTTTGTGGCCACCCCAATTATGCTCAGAGAAGCAAATAAAAATGATGGAATCACCCCAGTTGTCTAACAATAATTCCAATGAGCAAAGGTCTAGGGAAATAACCTGTGGAACAGAGCTCAGCTGGCCCCAGAACATCATTTATGACATGCCATGGCTACTGTAAATCCAGCTGGAGCCATGCTGTGGTTGTGAGTGTCAGTGGAAGGCATCTGAAATCCGTGAGATTTTCCTGGAAATCCTATTTACATGTCAAAAATTACCAAAAAAAAAAAACGAAGCGTGTGTGATTCTGCAACTAATAGATGCTTTAAAAAGAGAAGTTTGCATGGCATCTTTATCTGCTTATTAAAATAATTTCTTGGAATGTGTTCCAAAGAATGAGTGACACTGACTGCTCCAGGATATCCTGTTAATCCCTCACAGAAGAAGCTGTGGCTTCCCTCCACAAGCACATTCTTCAAAGCTTTGACTGAGATTCCTTCCATCTACATTTTAGATATTCAGGTTAGGAGCAGATGCACTTAAAGGTCATGAATTTACTCTTTGCTGGCAGCAGAGTTGGGGATCTCGCTTGGGATGAGTTCAGCCCTGGATTCAGGGAGTTGTTTGAACTCTAAATGCCAGGCAGGAAAGCACAGGGAGAATTTTTGAGGAGCAGAATTATTATCAAAACAAATCAGCTCAATGCTGAGGTGCTACTAATGTCATAAAACAAATGTGAGCATCTTCCAGGGGGGTTTTCCCAGAATAATGGCATGCTTTGGCCCTGCACTGCTCATGAAGGCCACCCCAGAAGTTGATGGTTTACGGTAGTTGAAGTGGGATTAGCCCTCATGAAAGACTCAGGAATACTTTTTCTCAGTGAAAGTTTACAATAATATTTTAAAGACTCTCAACCAACACCCACACTTAAGCTTTGAAAACAGATAATGCATTTTTAATGGGATTGCACATCTGACAAGGAATTTGACTAATTCCTCTGATAGCAGACAGCTTCCTCCCCATAATTCATCTCAAAAGGATCAAAAATCCAAACACTCCCTGCCATCTTTGGAATGGCCCCCTCTGCCCCGGCCGCCTGGAAAGGATCAGATCAATTCCAGCAATTCAATGGCAGGAGAATGGAGCCACAGACACCTGACCTCCCTTTGGTCTGTCCTACCAAAATAAGGGCTGGAGTCAAGCAGGGAAAGAGGGAAAAGCCTGGGGGACAAGGGGATGTGGGGCTGCTGACACTGAGCCCATTGTTCCCGTTTGGCCACCAGGGCTTTGGCTCTCCCAGTGTTGGTGCAGCTTCCAAAACCTTCAGAGCTGCTTGAATCCCACCACATCTGTCTGGGGAGCTACTAGGGGTGAAACACTGACAGGTGGCTGAGTTTGAGGTGTTTTAGAAGGAAAAGCATGACAGCTTTCTTCAGCTTTTTTATGGTTTGCCCAAATGAGGATTTCCTACTCATAACTGTGTGTTTTGCCCTTCTCCAGAAGAGAGGAGCAGCCAGTGCTGGCCACAATCACGTGGCTGTGCCTTTAACACCACTCACAGCATAATCCCTTGTAGATGCTCCACAGCACAAACCCCAGCCAGGTCTGTCAAGGCGTTTTTAGCATTTGTTCTGTTAAAAAACAAGAAAAAAACCCTGAGGTATTAGGGTGCACTAATCTTTAGAAAGGTTAATTTATTCATAGGGATTTTGACAGAGATGTATGGCTAGGCTGGAGTCCCAGGCACTTCTTCCCAAGGGGAACTGCTTGTGCAGAGCCTGACAGAAGGAGAGAGAGGCTTCAGAACAGCCCCAAACCACATCAGTGAGGGGCTCCCAAGTGTTCTGAGCATTGCACTCGCTGTGAGCAGCCCCTGCTGCTCCCCCTGCTCCCACCAAACCTCAGCTGCCTGTTGATGCAGCAGAGACACCCTGGACACCACGGCCATAGGAGCTCCAGACAGCAAAAGCATCACTACCCCTCCCAAAAATCATGGATAATGAACCTCTTTCCCCTTTTACAGCAGGTGAAAAGGCAGCTCAGGATGGTGTGAGCTTTGTCAGCAGGGGCTGGACAGCCTTGGGGAAGAAGAGCTCTTCTTTCAGACGTCTCAGCCCAGGCTCTGTTTGATTCTCCACAATAATGTTTTGGATTTCCAGACAACACCTTGGATGCTTGTTCTCAGATTGATGTTAGCAAGGCTAAATGAAATATGTTTTTCTGGATATTTGAGGATCTATTCTCCAAAAATGCCAGAATATAAATATGTGGGTGCTCCAACAGGAGACATCTGCTAAAATAATCTGTATCCTTGAAATAAACACATTAGAAAGGCAGGGGGGCATCACTCTAAGGTATCTGATCATGTCCTATTTTTTCCACTGGGAACAGAGTCTACTCCATAAAAAGATCTCTCACAGATTAGAATCTCTTTACCATTCTAAATTTAGGTAGAGAGGATGTGGCAGAAACCAGCCAAACCTTGTCTCTGGAGAGGCCTCTGGGACCTGTCAGGACACTGCAGGAAGGCAGCCTGATAACTGATTTGGCTGCTTCTTTTTAATTTCCTCAGAGTCTATGCAATTAAAACTAAAGTTTCCATGGGCTGTAGAGGGACAGAGGCAATTTGTGATTGCCCTTCCTTTTCTGCAGCAATTCTTCAACGTCAGGAACACCTGAGATGATTCTTTCAGGCTCTTGACCCACAAAGCAACTTAATCCTGATGGTGGGTGGGAAGGGGAAGCACATTCCCGGCTGTCCTGGTGAGGATGCAGCCAGGGAAATGAACCTTTCCCTCTTTACCCATTGGGTTTGGAGCACTGAGTCCAGTTTAGGGTTCACCAAGGGACTCCAGGACCAAAGGACAGGGGCTGGAGTGGGATTTAGAGGGAGCACTGGACAGGGGTGACTTTTTTTGGCACATGGAGAAGGCAAAGGGGAGAGCTCAGCACTGGTTCTGAGCAGAGATGGGACCAGGCTGTGCTTGGAGGGGAGGGGCAGTGGTGTGGACACCAGCTGGGAGGTGGAATTCCCAAATACACATCAGGACAGCAATCACACACCAGAACAGGCTGCCCAGAGAGGTCCTGCAGGCTCTGCCCTTGCGGGTGTTCAAGCCACAGCCCTGAGCACCCCGAGCTAAGTGGAGCTGCTTGACCAGAGGGTTGGAACAGAGGATCTCCAGAGCTCCTTTCCAACCAGGGCTCTGGAATTCCAGGATTTCTCTCAGTGGCTGTCCCTGACAGGCTGCACACATGAAATGCTTTGCCACACAGAGCCAAGCGCCACTGGGAGTTCTGCATATTTGAACTGTGCTGCAGCAAACAAACAGTTTCAAAACAAACAAACATCTTATTCCCACCAAAAATAAGAGGGTTTTGCCTGAGCTGCCTGTGCAGAGCCCTTGGCTGGACCAGGATCTCAAACCACCTCCGAGGGCAGAGCTCACCTAGAGCTCCCACCTCCCTCTTCTCACATAGTTTTTCCATCAGTCTCTTATTTCCACTGCAAACACTTCCCAGCTTCTCCCCCAGCACCAAAATCAGGAATGGCTCATCTGCAGCTCACCTGGTTTGGCCTCCACCTGCATTTCTGGCACTGCAAAGGACAAGGGACCAGCTCAGCTCGCCTGAGCCAAAAGCAATAATGCTCTGCTGACCAGAGCTAGTTAACTGCTAGTTTAGATTATTAACCTCTTGCACTTAATGAGAGTCCTGAGGCTGCTTAAGCCACAAGACTGAATTTCCCCTAACCACAAACATGGAATCCTCATTAATATGAATCCAAGACACTTTCCCAGGAAGAAATAATTTGTAGAATGTAGAATCTACCCAGAAGCAAACGATGCTGGATTTAGAAGTATGTTTGAAACTTCTGCAGTTCAGTTTAATTTGTCCCCAAGGACAAGGAGGAAGGTCTGGATCACGAAATGGATTTTTATTTTTAATTGCCAGGTGTCACCAGACCTTAGTTAGAAAGATTTCTGATGTTTTCCCCAACACCCCCAAATACTTGTAATTATTTTCTGGGGAATTTTACTTGAAAAACGATCCATTTCTAACTGAATTTAAGCCTGTGTTATGCAAACAGTAAACCTGCTTGTTTGAAAGTAATCTGTACCCAAGGGCTAGCGGAGGAATAAAAATAAATAAAGTATGAGAGGTTTTATAAAACCACAGACACCACCAGGTTTTCCAGGTCTAAGGGAAGAAAATCTCGTTCTGCAGACTCCCTTTTACATCTTGGCAAGCGGGAGTTTTTAAGATGCGTTGCAATCGATCCCGGGTCGAGTTTCACAGCCATCAGCACCTGCTCCCTCTGAAGTGGAACGTGGCCGTGTCCAGCAGCAAAGCAGCGAGGACAGGAAGCCAAATTTATTGCATTAATTTGAAACTCCAGCAGGGAAGGGCCCGGCAGCACAGGGCCACTCATTGTCACTCGGTTGTGGGTGTCACCACTGCTCAGCGCCGAGGTTTGGGGTCTCCTCTATGGCCACGAGTGCTCGAAGCTGCTCTGTTCCCCTGGGAGTGATTGGGTTTGAGCACAGCTTTGGGGCTGCCAGGACCTTCAGCCCCATCCTCCCAAGCTCCTGCAGGGGTTCCTGAGCGAACCTGGGCACAGAGCAGGACCTGGGCAGGGCCGAGGTGAGGCACATCCCTGCCAGGTGCTTTCATCTCCGCAGGTGTTCTGGCGTGCCCCAGCTTTGAAGTGCCAAGCCGGCCTCTCCCCGGTGGGATTAAGCTGTAACAGGACCAGGGAGCCACTTTCCCCATTGTTCTGCCCATTGTCTGAAATCCAACCTCCTCCTGGAACCTCAAAGGGCAGCGGTGAAACCCGAGCATCATCGCAGGAAGGTGGGGGAATTTCTCCACACCAAGGCTGGAGTTTTAACCTGCACTGCCACGAGGGGAAGCCGTGGTTGGGGAGCACATCCTCCCGGTGGAATCAGCAGCACGACTGCCCTGGAATCCGGGGGAATCCACGGCCTGGAAAGCATCAGCATGTAATGCATTATCCCCTGGTGTCTGAGCTACCGTGCTGGCAAAAGCTTTTCCTCATGACAATCACATCCCCCCAGCCCCTCACACACACTGGTTTGCATTACAGAAAACATGGAACAACAGAAAGCAAATTTCTCCGGGCTGCAACTGGGTTTGGATTTATTCCAAGCTGTCACTATCTCACGATCTCCTTCCAGGAGTTCCCACCCGTCCCTCCTGTATCAGCCGACTTTAATGTTGGTATCTTGTTTTAATCTTTTCTGTCACGTGGATGCAAGGGCAGCAGCAGGAACAGATGGGGCTCAGTTTTGTGTAGCACAAGGTTGGGCCATAATCCAGTTAAAGAGTTCTCTCAGGTATGTTTGGCTCCTGCACCATGCACAGTGCTTTTCATCAGATCTATTTCTGATTTGGTTGAAATTTGAAGGATCAGTGGATCAGTGGATTAGAGAGAGGATTCTTCCTCTCTCTAATTTAATATCATTTTTTTCAGATTTAGTAGCAAAGAGGTGCCTGTCAGATATACGACATTCACCTTTATTTTGCTGTAAGAAATGGCTTTTGGATCAAACACAGAAATTTTAATTCACAAAATAATAATTTAATTATTGCTCGGGGTGGGGATTGAATTCCCCAAAATGAAGGAACATCAAATTTCTGCCATCTCTGCGCATGGGGTTTGTTCTTATGGGTAGGTCAGACCTGAGGGTACAGCCCCTTCTATGCATATAAATAAATATTATCCCATTATTATTCCATATATTGTGGATAAGGAGAATCCATGAAGTTCATGCCAAACCCCACATGATGCAGCAGAGAACCTAAATGGGAGCCCACCACACAAGAGCAAGGAATAATGGACTCTGCAGGTTTCATTCCTGGTGGTCATCCCCAGCTCAAGTGACAAATAAATTCCTCAGGCTTCCCTCTCTTCCTGAAATCCAAGAGCTTTCAGGGCTCAGCAGGGATCAGGACAAGGCATGAGGGCTGCCCAGGCATCCCAGCAATCTCAGCTTTCCCTCCCTCCTGGGGACACAAAGCGGTGTCACCCTGGCAGTTCCCTCCCTTGCACTCCCTCACGTGTTTGAAATGTCATCTTGGAGTGAGTTCACCTCCCAGGGTGGAATTCTGTCGCACTTCCCCTCCTTTACTGGATGGTAAAAGTGACTTCCCAGCATCACTGAAAATCAGCAGTTTTCACCAGCAAGGTGTAAAATCCCTTTAGTGCCATTCAGAATTTACAAGAGCTTAATATGCAAATCACAATAATCACAACCCCTTTTCTGCCTGTTCAGATATCAGTGGGCCCAAAACCTGATATTTTTACAGTATTTTTCCTTCCTTTTAACCTTCTCTTGCTGATGTATCTGATCAATTGCACCAGGAAAAAATCTGTCTTTATTTTCTCATAAGCAAACCCCTTTTATGAGCATGAAACAACCATTTCCTCCACAGGTTCCTCTACCTGGGCACAGTGTTCATGGGATCATGGAATATCCTGAGTTGGAGGACCCGCCTGGATAATCAAAGTCCAACTGTTGGCCCTGCACAGGCACCCCAAAATCCCACCCTGTGCCTGAGAGCATTGTCCAAACACTTCTGGAACTGCCACTAAACAAATTCCACGGAACATTCCATGGCCTGACACAGGGACAGAGACCCCCACCACAGCTCTGATTCCTCCTTCTGATCTTTTTTCTTCTCTGAATAATGCAGAAAGTAATTTTTGAGGCTCATTTTGCCACGTGTGGCTGAATAACAGCTCTGATACCTCTATGATTTTCACTGAGTTTTCTTTTTTTTCCCTTTCTTTTTTTTTTTTTTGACATTTTACACAGGACAGATGTTGTCACCACAGCTGCTCTTGTAAACAAGATACAGAGATGGTCTGGATTGGGTTACCTTGCTAAAATAGGCTAAAATAAATAAAAGGATGGTTGGTCTCTCTCGGATGAATTAGCTTGATTGGAAATGTCAGATTAAAAAGGCCTAAATAAACAGAGTTGGGCATCCACCCTTAATGGAGCCAAGGGCCCAGGACAAGTAGTAAAGATACAGAAAATGGAAGGCTGGATCACAGAATTATCCCAGCACAGACACAGCTGATAGGAAGGAAACATCTCCTAAACCCCAGGCTGAGGAGGGTCCTGGATTTGCAGATACTATGGATTTAGCTGAAAGCTTTGCTGATTCTTCTTCCCTGCTGATAAATAATTTCACAGCAACATAAAAACCTGAGTCAAGGGCACCTGGAGGTGACAGAGACTGTCACTGCCCGCAGGGTGAGGTGGGATTTTCTTCCACAAACTCTGCTTTGAGTGAGTTAAGTCTTTAAAACTCAAAGTTTTTGCAGTGATGTCTCCTTCCACAGGATTGTCCACATCCTAGGATACTTACAGGGGTTTTGTGCTTGTTTCTGTGCCATCACAAATCCTTCTGGCTGCTCTGAACTGCTGAGCCATCTTTGATATCAGACAATCCGTTATCCTCCAGCTCCTATTTAATACATTTCAAAGCCCCATAGAAACTTCATGTGGTGTAACAGCAAACCACTGACAGTTAAAGACTGGCTCTTTTTACATTATTGCCCTTTTTTACATTTAACACCTTGACCTGTTCAGACTGAAACTTTCAAAGGCTGTCTCAGACCAAGTTTTTCCCCCCAAAAACCCAGCTCTGGGTTGGTTGGTTGGTTTGCACACAAATAAAACTTAAAGAAAAGCATATTGTTTTGCCATGCTAAGTATCTTCTATAAATGGCACGGCCTGAAACATCCAGGAGGTTTAGATTTCAAGTTATTAGAAATTCCTGGATCCTGCAACTCTCCCCCACTTAACAGCTCTGAACACAGAGCTACCTACACAAAGAATTTGGCCCACAGCAAACATATATTATTGTAAAGTTGTCTAGAAAATAGATGCTGTTCAGACCAGAAATTACCTTAAATGACTGTTGAGTTGACTGGGTTACAATATTTTAAGGATCATAAAAATAAATATAGTTGTCCAAACAGTGAGGAGCAAGGGTTTTGCCAAGGAAAACACGGGGCACGGAGGGTGCTTACCCCGGGTAGCACCGCGCTGCCTCGACACTCCGAGGCCCAGGATGAAGTGGCTCTTTGTTCGGGCTGTGTGTTTAAAAATTGACGAGTGCTCCGTGGTATCAATCACGCCTGTCAGCCAGCACAAGTGCAGATCTGTTACACTTAAAGGCTTGTCAAACCAGACATGATTTAATTTGTCATTTTTCTCTCCCTCTCTCCGCGCGCAGCGCGCACGTGCTCTTCATTACTCTTCATCATCAGCAAAATGAATGCATTTTTTGTATAATTTTCCTTTTTTTTTCTTTTGCTTCGCTCCGAGAGGGTGGAGGGATGGTTGTTTACCAATGACCCAGCACTTGTGAAGAGATCATAAGCAGCTGTTCCCTACATGCCCTCACGATCCGAGAATTTAGCTGAAGCTGTGGGAGGAGTGGGAGACCAGAAGGGGCTTCTGGGGCCATTTTTTTTCAATAGACAAAGGCCCCAGTCCCACACAGCTCTGCAGGAACAGAGGCTCTGGAGCTTGTCCTGCTTTCGAGTCCTCCATTAAATTTTCCTCTTCAGACTTCTGTGAAGAAATGTTTTAATGTGGTGCCCTCGCGGTGTGGTTTTGGGAGCAAAATTGTCAGAGTTTTGTCCTCTTCAGGACTGAACTTCAAAAACTTTCTGCTTTCTCCGTGAGCGTGGCTTATTTTGTTCTTGGGAAAACTTTTACCTGTTGCCATAAGCCAGAGAAAAAAGCAGATATACAAAATATCAGAATGGTTTTAGGGAAAATATTAACTCCTTTTTTTTCACAGTTTGTGTGGGATTTTTTTCTCCATTTAAGATAAAGAATGATTGATAAAGGAGAAAACAAATAACATAAAGCAAAATATATTACAATTAGAGAAAGAAATGTTACCTATTGATAAAAATAGCTTTGAAATTGATGAGAAACTTGAAGCTACATCCCCTAAAAATCTTTGAGATATCTGTCCATGCTGTCACACCCTTTCCTCTCAAAACAAGACTAAACCAATAAAAAAGTTCTTAACTCTGGACAGAATTCCAAATATGTTTTGAAACAGGTAAATCCCCTCTGCTGCCAGTGGGAGATGATGCCTCAGATTTGTCCAAGGATGCCACAGTTTGGCATAATAACATTATTTTGAAATAATAATTTTGAAGTAATAATAATAATTTGGTAGAATAAAGCTTTGAGACCCTTCTAAAGAACTCTCAGCAGAGCCAAGGCTGTGTGGGGCTTGTCTTCAGCACTTCATAGAAATGGGTGTTTCCTCTGTTTATAGAGGAGAAAATGAGAACATCTCTAGATGGAAGGAATGTCACAGGTCACCCATCTGTAAAAAAAGGACTAAGAACTCTGGAACAACACTGCAGGAAAAACAAATCTGTTCCAAATGGGACTAGAACACCCTGATCCTGGTTGAAGGCCATTGTCTGAGCTCAGGAGTGCAGGAATTTGGGTACATCCTTCAATTAACATCTAATTCCCCATGAGATGTTGGATACGAAAGCCTAAAACCCAGATTTTTTTTTTTTTTTTT
>VXBQ01001571.1:81555-95763 GCA_013400175.1 Phainopepla nitens | reverse complement strand
TTTTTTTTTTTTACTTTTACCAACATCCATCTTTCTGGGCCCTAAAGAAGCTCTCTGCCTTCTGCAAACACCTTCTCCCTGCAGCCAGGACCAGCCCAGCTTAGCAGGAGATGTCATGAGAAACTCCTTCCAAGCACAACAGTGACAGTCCTGTCTCCCATGAAGGAAAGTCAAACCCAAGCCTCACTTATTCCTGCATTTCCTATGGAAAGATTTTGCAGGTCCCCACTGCAAGGGAGCTTGAATTAAGCCCAGTCTAAACGAGGAAATTCTGCCATGGTCCATCAGCAAGGTCAGGTCAGCAAGGCCCGTCAACAAAATGTGAAGTTTTTAAAGACAGGCACCTCAGTAACTGCGGTGAAACTCGATTTATTCTGGCCCTCTGTGGTCCAGAGTGATCTCTGTGCTCTGAGCAGGAGGAATCCTTTCTGCAGAGCACACAATTAAGTTGCAGACCTCTTCTCCCTCCAAATAACTCCTGTGTCAGAGGCACAGATTTGTCCCAGGATTAGGTTCTGCAAGTGTTACCCAGTTAGGCTGAATTTCTGTTGGTGGTGCATTCAAATTCCCAATATCTGAGAAAGAGAAGAGACCAACAAGGAAAATTGTGCCCCTCATTGAAAAGTAATTTATATAACCTACTTTAAGGGCAAGCAAGTCAAATAATAGCAATCCCAGGTAGTTTTTCCATCTTTTCCCATGGCACGAGGCACAGGCAGCCCCCAGGGTCCAGGGACCAACTTGTCCTCCTGAAGGAACAGTTCTGAGAGAGCAGGAACCCCGAAACAGCAGGGAACCCTTCCAAACAGCAGGGAACTCTCCTGGGGACTGTTCCAGTTATTGGGTCGCTGATCATGGGGACAAAAACCAACTCAGGGGCCAAGCACTGAGCTGCAGCTTTGGCTTTGGCCTGGGGCCCCTTTCCAAGCATCCCATCTGCAGGAGAGCAGATCCAGGCCTCCAGGAAGCTCCAGCCCCATAAAGCATCTCAGGACTGATGTTCCTGGGGCAGCCAAGAGCAGCAGTGGGGAGCCCAAAGGCCACTGAGCCCCCAGCACATGCTCCAGGGGCTTTCTGAACCCAGTCCCAAATCCTGTTTTCCCTATTAATGTGAATGGCCCTATTGAATTCACTTGGACTGCTTGTGGGAATATGGATAGAAAAGTTTGGCTCTGCTTTGGTAAACTAAACTTCAGGATGTCTGAGTATACCATAACAAAGCCCCTAAAGCCAGCAAGCATCATGAAAGGAGCTTATTTCATTACTAAATCAATTTCTGAGTATAAACATGGAGTTATCTGACTAAAATATGGATATTGCCCACTTGAAATACTGCACCTCAACCCCAGTAAATGTCACCAACAGGCATCCCTGAAGGAAGAAGGCAGCATGCTGCCTTTGGATGCCCCAACTATAAATCAAGAGATTTCCTGAAGTCTGCCTGGAATAGTGGAGAGTAGCCAAAATTGCATGAAGTGCTATTTGTGTGCTATTAGTTGTGGAGTGGGAGCAGGGAGGAGTGTGGGAAGGAAAAAGGGGAAGAAGGAAAACCACTTTCTTAATAGTTCCTACAATGTTTGGAAAACATTCATTCACAGCATCCATTTATCAGGCTTCCATGTAATAACTCCAGGCCAAAAAAAAAAACCAAACCCAAAAAAAGAGGCTGGATGGAGGTGGGTGGGGAAGAGGGAAACACTGGAATGTTGTCAATGTTTCCATGTAAAAGAAATCCTGTAATTACAAAGTGCTGTTTGTGTCCAGGTGCCACTTGGAGGTAGTGGGTGATGTCAATTGGTTCTGCTCTCACATCTGAACAATAGCCCACTCTTAGAACTTCTCAGATTTTCACACCCCTCAGCCAACTGCAGCCTCTCACGCCCCAGATGAGTTCAAGTCCACTTCAGGAATACCCATGGTGTCATTTCCATGGCTGGAAAAACCTGATAGGTCCTGGACTCTCAGAGCCCCCCAGGAGCTGCAGCTGGAGTGTTCTGGGTTCTCTGCTAAGAAGGGGACTCTGTGACACCTTTGATGCCTTGGAGTGGCTGCTTAAAACAGAGGTCAGACAAAATTCAGAGAATAAAAGTAGGTGTTTATTAAATATAAATTATTCTATTTATTAAATATAAATATACCTTCAGTAGGTATACCTTGGACAGTCAAAAGTCTCCAGGATGGACAAAGTTTTCCATAGAGTCATAAGTTTGATCCATTCACACATCAGGGGTTAATCCTCCAATTAAAGTTTCAGGTAATGAGGTCATTTACTCCAAGTTTGTCCCCTCCAATTCACTTTTGTTTACATCTCGTGGGGCCTGAGACAATAAGGTGTCCTTGAGTTTCAGGCCTAGAGAGGAATTGTTTTGTCTGAATAAAACAGGATAACAGCAGCTGACAGGCCATGGAGTTTCAGAGTTATACACTAAAGCAGTAGAGGATCTGAAAAATATAAAAGTTAAATCCTAAGGTGTCACCTTGAGGTGATGTGTGCATTGAAAAGGGATATTTATGGAAGAAGACATCCCCACTGCACACACAGGGCTCCACCCTGAGGGCCAGCCCTGCAGTTTGTCCTTTTCCCTGACTGAAACACCCACAGCCATCACACGGCTGGGAGCGATCCTACAGGGAGGGCTGGCCTTTCCCACGATGAAAAACAACAAGGTTCCGAGCAATGAGGGCTGGGATGTGATTTCATTGGGAATCTGAAAGATGCAGCAGGAACCAGGACACAGAAATGCAGCAACGTGCACGTGTGAGGTTGAGGAGAGGGGATGGAGCCAGGCGTGAGCAGACACTGGCCCTGCCAGGAGGGACCTCCCCTGCCGAGCCCCCAGATGCAAAATTCCTGCAGCAACTGAGAAACACAGATCCCCCTGCAGCTCCAGCTCCCATCCTTGTCCTCATATTTTAGCTGAACATGCTCGTGGTTGCCTTTTGATGTTTCTAGCTGAGAGAACATTTTCATAAAGCACAACAAAACAGAAAAATCTCTTTGGGAATCCCTGTCGGCACGATGGTTTTGATTAGTGCTAATGTTTTTCTGGCTGGCTGTGAAAATGCATTTAACTCTAATTGAGTGGGCATTGTAATTCCAAAGCTTTCTGCAACAAAAACCCACCGAGTGACAATCTGATACAGAAATCTGGCAAAAGATGATGTCTCTTGCTCCTCAGAGACAAGTTTAATGGAATAAAAATATTGATTTAATATAGAAAGATTGGATATACATTTTCCTATAACTTTCAGTATTGTCAAGGGGCTAAGGGAGAAAATTCTTAACATGGAAACCTTTTCATGTTTGGAATAGTTTCCTCTTCAAGGAAATGGTGTAATTGTAATTTCAGCACTGCAAACCAGACAAAGCACCAAGGGCTGTGCCAGAGAGAGGCTCTGCACCAGCTGACTCCAGCCCATCTTCCCCAATTCCAATTTCTGTGATTCCTTTATTTCCGTTTCCACTGTAAGAGTGGTGGGGAGGGAGGCAGGAGGAGGAAAGCAGCAGAATTTCCTCCTTGGGGTCACAGTTATACCAGCACTGCGTTCAGCCAGGCAGAGATGGACTCAAACACCATTTCCCATTTCCTGAAGAGCTCCTTTTCATGGGAGCCATGAGGAAACCACGTGTTTGCCCAACTCAACCTCAGAACTGGAAAAAAACACAAGCCTGGGCCATTCTCACACTGTAAATTTCAGCGGGGACTTTTAAATAATGCCCTAAATTGGATCTTCGTGTGGGAAAAACAAATCTGTCAAGAGAAGAGGCTTTTTAATTTGTGAAACCGGGAGCTCAGCTGTGCAGCAGCAACAGTGACAGCATCAATTTGGTTCTGGTAGCTGATGCTAAACTGGGAGGGGTTCAGGGAGATGGAAACAGCACTGACTGGATGGCACCAGGGACTGTCCCCTGCTCTCCCTTCAGTTCTAGGGGTGGGATGTCCACAACTTCTCTTCATTTTAACTACAGCAAAAGTTGGGGATGGTTTTGAAAGGGAAAAGAAAAAAAAAAAACCAGAAAAAAAGAACAACCCAAAAGAACACTGTGGGTAAGGAGGGAAAAAAATCGCAGCATCGAATCAATTAATATGAGTTCTTCCGAACTTCCATGCAAGCTTTGCCTTCAATTAGCATGATCTCACTGAACCCTCTTGTGTAGGCCTGGAGCAAAAGCAATGGAAACTTTCTCCCTTCTTGTTTTAATCTTTCACCAAGTCCTGACTTTCGCCTCCAGCCCGTCTAATTGAAACTAATCTTCGCGGGCGAGGCCTGTCTCTTTCCCTTAATCCCTCTCTAAGGAAGCTCACATGGTCCCAATTACAGCCACACCGGCCCCTTTTATTCCCCTCCTCGGCTCCTTCTGCCAGTTTCATTTTTTGAAAGTTTGCATTATTAACTCCATGCTTGCAAGTTCCTGTCTGTCACGGGGGCCTCGAGATGTTATCACCGCTCGCCGCTGTCTAAGGTTACCATGAAAGCATTTTATGGATTACATTCTGCGAGGAGGCGATAGAGGCCACGATAGCCCAGCACAGTGGCCACTTCAGAGCAGCCCAGGCCCGCAATAAATGGGAGGCCAGGGAAGTGTTTATCTTGGATTTAAGTGTATACCTGCTCGGTTATCTGCGGGCACGGACAATGAGAGCTCAGAAGGGAGCGCCGGCGCTCACAGAGATGCTTTTGAGATGGGTGCTCCTGCCCTGGGAGGGAGGCAGGACACGGAGAGGAGCCCTGCTGGAGAATGTGTTTAACATTACAGAGTTAATGAGGTTAGAGGAAGGCAAAGATAGCCCTCGCTGGTTCCCAAGCTGGCTCCTAATCCCGAGGCAAAGCCTACTCCGCTAATACCAAAGCTCAAGCAATTTATTAAAAATAGACAATTTTCTTTTTCTTCCTTTTTTTTTTTCCCTCTACACTTCCTTCTCATAACTTGCAGACTCCCAGGGAATAACTCCAGCGTTCCAGGATTTCTTACACAGCTTCAAAGTCATGAATCCACGGTGGTGGTGCCTCACTGAACACATTTGCACTTCTCAGCACCACCACAGTGACCTCCCTCCTTCCCATCCCCAAAAGCCTCTCTGGATTTCTTGCAGCTTTCCAAGAATGACCCTCCCAACCTCACGTTCCTTTCCAAGAAGTCACACAGGAGAAGAAAGCTTTCCAACACAGCAGAGCAGATGAATCAGTGTTGAGCCAAATGGTGACAGGGAAATGAAGGGAAGACATGTGTGGTCACATTAAATTGTAGGTGTGGTCTTCATAACCATCAGTGGTTCTACAATTTGGGCTGCAAGCAACCAAAACCACCAAACCACTGCCAGGAGCCAGATGTTACTGCCAGGGACAGATGTTCCCATCAACAAAACCAACACTACTCAACTCTGGAACCACCAACCTGCCCATTCTTTGTTCAGTTGAAGCCTCACCTTTCTCTAAACCACCAAGGATATTTAGTCGACTAAAGAAAGCAGTGTTTTCTCATATTGTTTCCTTTCACTTTGACGAAATACTCATTTTTGAACATTTTTAAGTGTCTTTACTTCAGTTCAATAAAGTTCAAAAGCAAAAAGTCATTTAAACCAGGAGGATGACAATCGCACCCTTTAAAATTTCAAAACAACACATCCTGACAAACACAAAGCGATTTTGCAAAACACAATTCATGTCAAGAACTGGTGAGAAACCATTCTCAAGAGGAAAAATGGCATTTTTTAGGAAAAAGAACAACTTGCACATCTGGATCGTGAATTTTTGGCCAAGGCTACCTCATGGATTGGGTCTCGTGAGCAGCAGCTCCACCTGTAGCCGAGTCAGAGCTGGGTCCTCAAGGAAGCAGCCATGAGTAGAACTATGGCTGTTTCAGCTGCTCCTGGGTGAAATCTGCTCACACGTCGGCTTTTAGTCCTCCTAGCCTTCCCTTAAAATAAAAATACAACATGGGCTTTTCTCCAGTGGTTTTTTCAGTATGGAAATCCTCATGACTCATTATTTCCCTCTCTTTCAGAAGACGTTTTCAATAAATGCCTGAAAATGTCTCCCTTCAACAACAAAAGTTTGCCTTCTGCAGGTGAGAGTCAACCTTGAAAACCCCTCCCACCTCTACATTTTGAATGAAAAAAGATAAAATAATGAAATAATTGAGATTTTGAATTCTAACCAGTAGAGATGCTGCAGTGGTTTGTGCAGTATTTTCTTAAGTTTGCACCACCAATATAGATTTTAAAAAGAGAAGACACATCAATGCACACCTACATGTGACCCTGGGTGTGTCTATTCTCTCTCCTGGGAGATTATGTGGTCTCTGAACACATTTATTCCACCTCCTTTTGGCCTAGAAAGGAAAGTCAGCAAGAAACCCCCACACTGCGACCTCTGGTTTGCTGCTGAATTTTTTACCTGTGAGCTGAGGAGTAAAAACCCAAAGCACAACACCACCCATTTATGGCACAGCAAGGATAGGTCGTTCTTTTCCTTTGCCCAGGATATTTATGAGGACTTGGAGAATGATTAACCGAGGGGGAGGCGGGAAATGAATCCTTCTAAACAGCGAAGCTGTGGATTCTCCAACCAAACGAATGGCTCTTGTTCCAGATTTACAGCCTTCCCACAGCCTGGCTGGGATGAGGGATAGCCTATCTTTGTCCTATTAAAGAATTTATGATGACTATTTATCACCAAAGTAACGTCACAAGGCTTGAGGAGGTTGGGAATAATGGGAGGAGAGCAGCCAACATTGTCCCAGCTGCTCACTTGCCCAAATGCTGCAGACCTGATGTGGGGGTGGCACCTGCTCCGAGAGGAAAGTGTCCCAGGAGAGTGGCTAGGTGGGAGAAAGTCCAGAGTCCAAAGGTGGGCATAGGAAGGGAACAGCTCCAAGGGAAAGAGGGACAGAGAATATATCTGTGTGCACTTGCACCTCGGAATTTCCCCCTTTTTCCCCAGGCTTGATGTTGGGGAGGGGAATGGATTTGCAAGGTGTGCTAATGAGGTTATTCTCCGCTGAGAACAAATCCCTATAATGGTAACTGAGTGTAACTCAGTCAGACCCTGGAGATGTCCCACACCTGGAAGTGTCCCAGGCCAGGCTGGACAGGGCTTGGAGCAGCCTGGGACAGTGGAAGGTGTCCCTGCCCATGGCAGGAGGGTGGAAGGAGATGAGCTTTAAAGTCCCTTCCAACCCAAACCATTCCATGATCCCGTGTTGCCCACAGCAGAAGGAGCTCTAAGAAAATGAACAATGCTGAGTGAGTGCTCTGGATCTGAGAGGAGCTCCCTAAGGATGTCGTAGGAGAATACAACATCCCACACAGTGCTGGCTGGGTTTTCTCCAGTTTTCAGCTGTGGAACTCTCTGAATTACCGCTGCCTTTGAGACTTTGAGAATGAGGCTTGAGCCCAGGGCACGAAGAGTTTCAAAATTCACTCTATCATTTGAGCTGAAAATATCCCTCCTGAAAGAAACATCCTCATCTCCTTACATGAGGCTGCTGCTAGATGAGTTTTCCTCTTTGCAGAGGTTCCATCCTGATGGCAGCTCCAACCCAGGGAATCAGGAGCAATCATGGATTGCCTCCAGAGCCTCCACATGTAACTGAGATCAGCCCGTTCCACTTTGGAAGCAGGCTGTCAGTAAATGTCATATTTTATTTCACTTCTGAAAGACAAATATGGCAACACACGCTCTGCTAGCAGGCCAAAAAGAATTCTAAGTGCATTTTGCTGAAAGCAATGTTGATTTGGATTTAGCCTAGCACCGCTTGTAAAACTGAATTACACTGAATTTGTTCTAAGCAGCTGTGACACAAAGATCTTTACACACTCACACACACACACACTTTGTGCTGGCTGGAGTGAAACTGCAGCTGATGCTCAGGGGAAAGGCAGCTCCTCTCAAAAGCACAGGAAGTCTCTATTCACTCTTTCCAGGCCCCAGGAGCCAGTGAAGTGAGAAGAGAGAATTCCTGGACAGTTGTAGGTGATCCCAGATTGGTCTCAGGGAGCAGAACCTCCATGGGTACCTGGAATCCCAGTCAGTCTCCGGCCAACAGAGCCCAGAACCAAAACACTGAGTTTCACAGCACTTCCACTCTCCTGGCACGAGCACTTGCTGTTCCAGCCCAACCCACAGGCTGAGGGCATCAGGCAAATTCCAGGTGAGGAGTTTGTCAGAGGGGACAAAGCCCAAAGACAGTGGGCACCACTGCAGGAAAGGCAGGGGCTGGAATTGAAAGAGGAAATCAGCAGGGCTGGGCTGGACTCAAACATCTGGCACAGCTGCAGAGGCATCCACAGCCTCAAGGCTCACACAGCTTCCCAGCGGGTGTGGCTGAGCAGAAGGGCAGGAGGCAGATGTGGTGTGTGTGTGAGAGCCATGCAAAGCTCCTGAGCTATTCTGGGCTCCTACTGCTCTGCAGAGACCTGACAGCTAGGGGAGAAGGAATGGGAGGATTCCCTGAGCAAAGGAGAAGGCTGTTCCCTTCTTCATGGGCAGAACTGTGACAAACAGACCTGTGCTGGAGATCCAGGTTTTGATGGGAACTTCCTCCCTCCACGGAGAGCTCTGTCATGGAGCAGTTGTTTTAAGGGCTCAGTTCAAACACTGCCTACAGCTCACGACATTCTGATGGGGTTTAGGTCAGGTCTAACATCTCTGGGGCAGCAGTTCCTCTCTTTCCACAACGTATTCTTGTTCCATATTCCAAAGAGTTCCAGGAAACTTCACAGGGTCATGCCCCAGTCTGAGCCAGAGTCTGCTCCCAGAATAGGATCCCAGCTCTGCCAGCTTTGGGCTCCCTCAGCTGTGGTGTGTCCACTGCTCTCCCTGAGCTGCTGTGTTGATCCCTGACACCTTTTTCTTCAGGAAAAATGAGTTACAAGCCACCAGGCAGAGCCTGCTTGTGGCAGTTGGTTCTGCTTTAGGCTCGAGGGTGGATATGAGAGGGGTCACTGATATGACAATGATGGTTTCTGTGTTCCCAGAACACAATCTCCAACCCAACTCACCAATGCCAGGGCTCCGAGTTCCCAAACCCCATCTGCAGCAATCATTAAATAAACTCTTAACTGTGTCTTCTGTAGCTTTTAATAGACTGGAGTACTTATACTGTCAGCTTTTACTGGGCAAGATGTAATTTTCCAATAAACACGACCTCTTCCAAAAAGCAGCACTTTCTGAACTTTTTCCAGAAACCAAAGGTTTTGGCTGCAGCTGCAGCAATGGGAATCAAATTAGAAAAACAAAAATCCCTCCTTTCACTCCATGCTTCCAAATGTTTTTCCAGGGCTGAGACGAGAGGCGCACTCACTGTTTGTTTCTGCTTCTGTTGGCTTTTAAAAGCACAGGAGGGTGAAGGAGCTGGGTGGCTGGGACTGGAACTTTCACAGCTTGCTTATGTACACAGAGCCATAACCTTTGTGTCTGGCTGGGAGCAGCTGTGCTGCCATTGTGCTCCTCTGCCTGACTGTAAACTGTGGGTGAATATGGAAAACAGATTGTGAGTGATGGTGACTAATTGGAGAACATCTTGGGGGGACACCCTGAACGTGTGGGAAATGTCAGCCAGCTGGAGGCTGCCTTGGAGCCCTCTGGGTTGGGGCCCTCCAGGAACTTTACAGATAAATGGCATGAGGAGCACCCCTTGTTTCAGCCTCCTCCACCTTTAGTAACTGATAATTCATCAGTTATTTGGTTATTAAAGTTATCTGATAAGTTACTGATTAGTTATTCTGATAATTAAACAGAAATTCAGGTACAAACCTCTGGTTTCTTCCAGGTCATTCAGAGCATCCCTGGCTAGAGGAATCTCTGGAAGTGGTGAGCTTGGATAAACTAGCTGCTCTTCTAAAATAAAAAAACCAAAACCAAAAACCCAAGTGATAAAAAGCATCAACACACAGAGAAAAAAATCCTAAAAACAGCCCCTTCATATTCCAAAATCTTTTACCTGGTTCTGGTGCTCTCCCAGAGGGACTGACCTCTCCTAAAAACTGTGGTACTCCTGTCTTGGCATCACTGCCAGTGCCAGAGATACAGGGTGGAAAATTCCAATAGAATTCAAAATTCCAGCAGATCCTACCTCCCAAAGGGAAAATTTGCCCATTGGAAGGAGGGTTTCTGTTACAGGAACTAAGACTTGCACTGGATGAAATATTAGATTTAATTGTCAGACCACAGGCCAGTCATGCTGGTGTTCCTGAATGATTCTCTTCCAGCTAATGTGGGTGGGATGGTGCTCCCACCTCAGAAAGCAACTCAGGATTTATCTGTCAAAGCCTTTCACTGCAGGTGATAAAGCCAAATTCTGCAGGGGACTTCAAATGAAATCTCTAAAATTTCTTTAAAATTACAGCTGTCCTGCATAAAAGACTAATGGGTCTGTAGCAGTAAAATTTATTTTTAATGGACCTAGAAAGTGGATCAGGCACTTTTCTTAAATACCATTACACAACATATTTTAAAGGAAAGAAGATCTTACACTTAAAAATAACAGATTAATAAGAGTGGCCCAGAACAGCCAGTTCTAATAAAAAATATATGTATATATAGCATGCTAATACTGCTGGCCTGTGGAATATGCCCAATGCAACACACCCACGACTGGAGTCCACAGCAGGTAAAATATTGCAAATTATGATCATTAAAGGGTTGCAGCTTCTGTCTAGAGAAGCCGCTAGAGCTGAGAACACACAGGATTCCATAGGGAATGGGAAGTCCTGGTTGAAACAGAGGGATTTGTGTGAAGGAGCCTCCTCAAGCCTGTGCAGTAACATCTCCACAGCCTCTCTGCAAATGCTCTGAGCCCTCACAGCACAACACACGTTCAGAAACCTCCAGCAGCAGAGCCCCACAATGTCTGCCATTGTTCCCTGGCCCAGAACAATGGGCTGGTTGTAGTCCCAAGGAGCTGGGACATATCTGCTATCTGGGAGCAGGGAGGGCAGATGGGGGAAACCCTGCTGTCCTCCTTGGTGCTGAAAAGCCTTTCATTCTCTGATATCCAGTGCCCTCAGTTAAGCAGGGACCATCTCTGAGCACATCTCCCCGCCAGGGTGGGATGGCATTTCAGCTGCCTGGCCTGACGTGCCCGTGCCCCTTCTGATTTCAAACGCCACCAGGACGAGCGGGAGGTGACCAGGCCTCAGAACCAGCTCTGGGAGATAATCAGCAGCGGGGTTGGGCCTTGCAGCCCGGCCCAGGGGCTCAGCAGGGAGCTCTGGAGGAGCTCCATGTGCTCCTCAGGTGGGGCACAGGAGCCCGCCCGTGCCCGTGACCGGGCCCTCACCCCCGGCGCTCCAACAGAGCCGTTTTGTTCCCCCGGCGTGGAGGGCGTCCAAACACCGAGCGTTCAGCGAGGGCAGGAAGAGCGTTTGAAGCAAATTCTTGCAGAAATAAATGTGAATTTACTTAACTTACCATGTCTCCTGCTTTTCCCCTCAGCCCTCCCCCCTTTTCCTTCCTACTGCTGTTCCTCAATAGCATCCCTCTCCTTTCCAAGTCATCCCTCACACTCACCGCTGTGTCCCCCGCTCCCTTTTGCCACCCACTGCCTACTGCTTTATTTTCTTTTTCCAATTTCTTTCCCCTCCCTCCACCTCAGCACAGAGTTCTTTCCAGGTGAGAATATTTTACCTAGTGACTCTGTTAAAACATGCTGTAAAAAAAAGCCCTGACTCTCCCCATTTTTAGCCCCTCCGAACGCACTCGCACAAAGCCACTCCTGCAAAAAAGGGACCCGCAGAACCAAACCTGCATGGAAATATTTGTTTCCTGTGTTCTTGCCTCTAAGTGGATCTGAGGTTTTATGGCTTTGTAAGCCACAAAGATTTTTGTCCTGAGTTCCAGCACTTTGCATCAAGCCACAGCTTTTGCCTGGCTGTGTTTATAAGTTAATTGAGTTTTACTTTACAGCAAGTTGTGGACCACAGGTTGAACATTAGCAATACAAACCTTCAAAACCCCAAATTTTAAAACAATCTTTCAACAGTAATCATATGGGTTGAAGCCAATCTCATCATCTGGGGGCTGATTCCCTTTTTAAGGCTCCTTGGTGAGGCTGGGCCATCTCCAGGAAGAGCAAAATATAAAATCTTGAGAATCTGCTCCCTGGAGAAGAGCAGGGAGAAAGGACACAAGGAGAAAGGTGAGAAAGTGTTTTTCCACACTTCAGAGAGCCCCAGGGGCTTTGGGGACAGGTAACAGCCATGCTGCTGTGTGGGACAGTTACATTTCCTCTTCTATTCCTTCAGTTATTTCTTTTTAGGGATGTCCAGACTTCTCCATCCTCCACTCTGCCATCATTGAACAAACACCTCAGTGTCCTCACCCTCTCTCTCTTGTCATCTAAATTCCCTACAAAAATGGGCTCAGAAGGAACATTTTCCGGAGCAGAAAGGATCCCAGCAGACAAAATAAGAGGACACATTCCCAGCTTGCCACTTGCCAATAAAATTCCCAGCACTGCTCTGTGGCAGCAACAAAAACACCTTTGCTACCCCCACGAACCTGGGAAGAGTTAAATCCTCTCCTGTTCAAGCTCCTGGAGCTTTTGGAGTGCAGATATGTCCAGAATAATATTCAGGTTGCCATTAAGTATGTTATATTAACATTCTGTATTAAATTTTAATATAGTGATTATGGAGGAGAAAAATTGTCCTTCAGATTAGGAAGGTATTAAAGAGTTTTGGGGGAAAAAAAATCTTTCTTTTGAAAGAAGCATTTATCAGGCAGCTCCCAGGACATTGGTTATTCCTCAGAGCACTTCTCTGGGATGTTCAGAACCAGGGGGAGCCTCCACATTAATAAAAAGGGGAGATTCAGCAGCAGGTCTTCATTTTAGTTCATCTAACATGGACTGCAAGTGTGCTTCCAAACCTAAAAAAGCACCTAATTCCAAGGGCCTGGTGATGTTCCTCTCAGTTTTAATTATCAGTAGAGCACAGTGAGCCCATTGACTAGGATTTTCTTTACCTGACCCCATCCTTTCAGATACTGAGGAAAAATAAACAAACAAACAAAAAAAACCCAACAGCCTTCTTTTGGCAAGTCCTCTGCAAATCAGGCTCAAGCCAGAGTTCAGCTGGATCCCAAAATCCCAGCTCCTTTGCCTCCATGGGGATTTTTATGGTGTCCAGTTCTCCTCCAGACTACCTGGAAGGCTTCATATTTTCCAAAGGGAGGAAAATGCTTGTGCTGGGACAGCACTGGAACCATTGATCCCAGAGGCCCAGATCCTCCAGCAGCAGAAGGAAACAAAGGAGTCAGTGTTTTCTGGGAGTGAGATGGAAGAAAAATAATTTTGGCTGAACCAGTACTTAGCAATGAAAACCCTTTTTGTCAGAAAATTCCCAGCTAAATCTGCTGGTGGGGAAAAATATAAATATCTTGTCCCATTGCTCTGAATCATCCTGACCCAAGACACAGCTGATCACAGGGAAGTTCTTTCCCTTGGAAAGCCTCATGGCATCAGCAGCAGAACAGTTTGTAAGGAAAAGCTCTTCTCAATTACAAACACTCTTCTCAATTACAAACACCATTCCTTAAAAATATTTCAGGAGAAGAGCAGATTCCAACTTTCTTTTGAAATGACTTCTTGAGTTTTGTATTACCAGCATGAAGATGAAACTGTAATGAAACAGATTTTTCAGCCTCACAGGATCACAGGAAGATACAGGAGGCCTCTGGATACTGAGCTTTGTTTCATGGAAAGTTTCACTACATTTTCCTTATCCTATTTTCAAACAGAAAAGACTAAATGTTTCCCAAAGTGACAACTCCAAGCTCTGCTCTGGCTTCCTAATATGCACAGGCATTGATAAAAGGCAGAAAATAATGTTCAGTGCTAATTACCAAGAGTTGCCTTAACTTCTTGTTTCCCTCAGGTGCACCTTGAAGACACATCAAACACACTCAGAGCCAGCAGAGTCCTGAATGAGTTCAGTGTCTCTGCACTTTCATTAGCAGAAAAGCCACAGTTCATTTCCTAAAGAAAAAAAAAAAAAAAAGGAAATTGAAGGGTTGCTTTTAATCTTGTCCCAGCCTGAGTGAATCCAAGAGCTGGAGCAAATGGGATCCCCGTAAATCTAACAGCAGCCCTGGTGAAACCTTATCCCGGGCCTTTTTTAGGAAGTACTTAGTGTAAGAAGTAGCAGAACTGGTTAGTGGAAACAGACCCTGTGCTCCTGCTGCAGCCGGGCCCTGCTGCTGTGA
>VXBQ01001571.1:43427-81451 GCA_013400175.1 Phainopepla nitens | reverse complement strand
CTCCTGTGCCCGTGCTGGCCCACTCTGCACTGCCTGGAGGTCTCTGTGGCCACTCAAGGCTGAGGAAAGCACGGGCAAACCTTTCCTGGCCACTGAGAGAACAGAAATCCGAGTGAGCCAAGGGATTCTGAGAAATCCCAGGTGCCCTTGGAGCCCAAGGCTGGTGCTTGGAGCTGGGGAAAGGAGGAGGAGGAGGAGAAGAAGGAGAAGGAGAAAAGGAGAGGGAGAAGGAGAAGGAGAAGGAGAAGGAGAAGGAGAAAGAGAAGGAGAAGGAGAAGGAGAAAGAGAAGGAGAAGGAGAAGGAGAAAGAGAAGGAGAAGGAGAAGGAGAAAGAGAAGGAGAAGGAGAAGGAGAAAGAGAAGGAGAAGGAGAAGGAGAAAGAGAAGGAGAAGGAGAAGGAGAAAGAGAAGGAGAAGGAGAAGGAGAAAGAGAAGGAGAAGGAGAAGGAGAAAGAGAAGGAGAAGGAGAAGGAGAAGGAGATCCTGTGCTGTGCCTTCACCTGGGCAGTGTTTGCAGGGCCCTGTTGCAGTTCCCAGCCCCAGGACCCCTCTTGGATGTGACTTCACACCCTGGAACTCAGCCTTACACGGACCCACCTCCCTCTCTGCCCTGGAATGGCTCCTGGAGTGGCTCTAATTCCCTCCCCAAGCTGAATTCCCTACCTGGCTTCTCCCAGGCTCACACACAGTGATTTCAGGGCAGCACAGCCCTGCCCTGTCCTGGGCTGCTCCCCACACTCCCTGCTCACATCCCACCCCTGCCTGCTGGTCCCAGGGATCCCAGTGATCCCAGTGCCTGAACTGGCCAGGAGTCTCTGGGATACAGGTAAAAACTGCTGCCATCCATGGGGGGAGAGGGGGTATCTAACCCTGCAAAAGAGCTGAGCTGACACGATCAACCTGGTGGATGGAAAACTGGAAAACAAAGGGATGTCCTGGAAATGGAAATGGGAAGTTGAAAGGAAAGCTTAGGAAGCAAAAATGCACTTTTTGGATGTAAGAGGAAGTTCTGGTATCTGCACTAATAACAAGCAGGAAAAAGGCTGTGCTCCCTCTTCCCACCTGTGCCTGAGCAGCATTATTTCAAGCTTCCTCATGTTGTGTTTTTTATTTAATTTTCCAGCGAACGCACTCTTTTATCATCCAGAACCGTGAAAGTAAATTAAGAAGAAATGGTTTTCTTTCAATTAGACTCACAGTTGCTTTGAGTAACTGCCTATAATTCTATTTAATGAAAAAATAAAATCATTATTCCAGCTCTCCCTGTGCCCTGACAAGCACACAGACGGGCCCCATTAGCAAGCACTGTAGATTTACTTAATTAGAAAAATATTTTGTTTTCTCCAATTTTTAAAAAAGGAGAAAGAGAGGGGGAAAAAAAAAGAAGCAAAAAAGAAACCTCCAGGCACAATATTAATCTAACCTGTTACCTGGTGCTTAATAACTTATAAACTAAAGGCATCTATCAATCTATAATTTAGTTTTGCCTTTGATCTGCTCCAGCCCTTGGCTCCCAGTCTGGCAGCTGCTGCTGTCTTATCCTTCCTGCTTCGCTTCCCAGCACAAGGTCCCACACCCTGCCTGGGCTTTCATGGGATTTTTGGACACAGAACTCTGAGTTTGGAGGGTGCAGAAGAGCAGAACTTACACCTTGAGCTTGAGGAAATAACAGAACAACGGGAGGGAGCCCAGTGCCCACCCTGGACCAACCACTCTGTGCCCTTCCCTTGGGGTGGTGCTCCCGTCCCACTCTTGGCTGAGGGGTGGGAGACTTTCAGGACGTGATCTGCAGCTGTCAGTGACAGGCTGGAATGGTTTCAACCCTTTGAGAACAAATATTCTGCTTTTGGTGAGCATTTCCACAGCAGAAGAGCCAAATATCAACAGGACAATGACACAACCACGCCTTGGGCCCGGCTGTGCCCAGCTCTGGTGCTCCCCAGGCAGTGACAAAGAGGGCATTCTCCAGGAGAAAAAAGACCAAACCCCACATTTCTGACAACAAATCTCATGGAACTTCCACTCCACTGCTGGGAAAATCCAGCAGGAAGCCCAGTGGGGATCCTTGAGCTCAGCCATGTGCCGGGCACCGGGTGCCCGAGTTTCCCTGGCATTTATGGCTTCCTGGGAGCAATTCCTTCTCATTTTATCTGCATCTCCCTTTCTTCCCCGATGATTATTATTCCTCTGCAGCTGAATGAATGCCTCCAAGAAGAGGAAGTTTCAATTAGGACTCCGAAACCTTAAGCTGTAGTTTTATGGCTCTAAATTAACATATAGAGATTCGCTCCAGGTACCGTAACAAAATCAACATCCAGCCACGCTCTCTGATTACAGAGCTGATAAAGAATTTATGGAACATAGCACAGGAAGCTCTGTCTTTGCTGGCTGCCATTCCAGGGGCAGTGGCCCTCGCTAGGAAATGATGGGGGCAGTGGCAGAGCAGATAAAACACACGGGGCTGCCCCGCAGCTGCTGTAAATCACCCCCTTCCTGAGCCACGCAGGGCTCTGGAGCTGGCTGAAGCACCCCACCCTTTTCTCATACAACAATTCCTTCCCCATTCAGCATTCACTGAATTTTCTTTGCTAAAATTACACATTAACCTCCGAGGACTGCAGTGTTCCACTGTACCCTTCATAGCCACTCTCTGCTTGCCTGAGCTGGGGACTTTCAGATTTTCCCCCATCCTCACAGACTCCTTTGAATTAATAAAGGCCAGTGATGTGCCAGCAGGCAAATTCAAATGTCAAAAATCAAAATCTTTGTGGGAAAAAAAAAAAAAAAACAGAAAAAGGGAAGAAGCAAAGATATTTAAGGCATTTGAGCCCCCAAAATTAACTCCTTCATTCTGGATAGAAAAGTCAGGATTTTGCAAGCAGCCTTTTGGGGCGAGTTGCGTGCGCTGAACCCACAAGGCAGCGGCAGTTTCCTGCTCCTGTGTTAATAAAGAATAGAAATAAATAATAATTTAAGGGAGTGTTCCCAAACGGGCCCGTGGCTGCCCTGTCCGGCGGAGCGCTGGCCCCCCCTGCTGGCGAGGCCCGGCATGGCAGGGGTGGCACTGCGGGACCGCGGGTGACAATCGGTGACAATCGAGGCTCTGCCACCTCTCCAGCCCACTTTGGGTTCAAACCCCCATTTCTTTAGGCGTCATGAGCACGGGAGTCTTCATCTTGCTGGAGGGAAGAATTCAGCCCTGATTTTGGGGCAGAGCGGCGGTGACAGGGGTTTTGTGGGATCCCAAATGGAACAGCAGGGCAGCTCTGCAGCCAGGTCCCAGGATCTGCCTGGTTCCAGGCTCTGGGTCCGCCCTGAGCTCCTGAAACAGCATCAGGAATGCCCAACCCCTCTCGTACAGATGTTTATCTGACCCATTCCCGAAATCCCTGGTGACAGATCCCACAACCTCCTGGGATCATGTGTTCCCATCTTAGGACAAAATTCCTGCTGCTTTCCATCAAACGATTGACTCCTGATCCCGTGAGAAGCGCTCTTGGCAGGGCACTGTGGGATAATTCCCAGAATGACATTTTATGCAAGGGGTAAGAGCAGAATGGACTTCATCTGGAGATTTTACCCATCCAGGATCTTGGAAAAAATCTCCTAAATCCAAATCCACACAGGTCACTGCACCTGCCATCAGGCAGAGTGGGCAGCACCACCTACAAACCACAGCTTGCATTTCTCCTTCTTGTTTGGATTTGCCTTCCTTTAATTATTATGTCCTTAAGACCCAATTCCAGCTCTCTGTTTAACTTCTGAGTGTAATTTAAAAAAAGTTTTAAAAAGAAGAAAAAAAATTCTTCAAAATGCTTGTGAGCTGGCTATTATTTGTATTAGAATATAAATTATTATTTCTAGTGTAGTTGGGGGATGGAAGTAAAACCTCCTGAAAAAACTCCAAACAAATGAACAAAAAAAAATCCCCCAACAAACTACAACCAAATAATCAAATTATATCTAAATAATCAAACTCTATCTAAATTTTCCACCAAATCAGCAGAAAATTTCTGCCAAAAAGGAAACAAAATGGGGGTAAAACTGAAGTAAATTAGTTTTTATTAGGAAATTCAGAATTTCTTAATAGATATCAATCAGGAAGGCTGAGAGAGCCTTGTGCAAGGGTGGCCAGAGCCTGAGTGTGCAGAGGGGTGTGCAAGAGCACTGCTGGGGGCCCAAACTGCCCAAAACAAACCCAAAACAAACCCAAAATAAGCCCAAAACAGGCCCAAAACAGGCCCAGCACTGCAGCAGGACCAGCACAGGGAGAACTCCCTCGTCTGACTTCATTAGTCCAACTCTTGCTCATGTATCAAAGTGCAGCACGTTTTCTTGTAAAAATGATTAAGCTGCTAATTAAGCTGTTTATAACTTGTTTCCCTGGTTGCTAATGATAATTAACATGCAAATTAGCTGAGGGAAGAGAGGCACAGGGGTCCTCAGTTCATTACCAAGTTAATTACTGTTTGCATACTTAAACATAACAGTTATAAATGGTGGCATTTAATGTAATGGCCAAGATGATAATTATACCAACGACATTTTGAAAAGTCATTTCACTCTGTGCTATTTTTCTGGGTGATTGATGTTGCCATGGCTGGTTGATAAACTTACTGCAGGCCCAGATGACTTGGAAACAGCAGAACCAAACAAGTTATCCCTTAACAACATCCCCTTATCCCTGTTTGTTTGGGAAGCAGGGAAGGAATGAGGGGAAATAAGAGCAGAAAGCTTGAATATTAACAGAGGAGGGATAAAGTGGGCTGGCTAACTGTGTTTAATTTCAGCTGGCAACATTAGCAGCTTCCCTTTTTTATCCCTCTTTTATAAGCCCCAAGTTATTCCAAGTTATTCCAAGTTTCAGCAGTGCTGGGAGTCCCTCCTGAGGCTCAGCCCATTGAACTCATCACTGTCCTCAGCCTCAAATGCTTCTATCCCAAATAAACATGGCAAATAACACATCACACCACAGAAGTGAGGAATTTGTTCAAGCAAACCTGTTCCAATGCTCCTCACTGGACAGAGAGGTGCTGAGCCAGGAAAATCAGCCTAATTATGGGTGAGAAGTCTGGGATGTTGGAGTGTTTGGATATCCAGGGGTTGGTCTCGGTCCCCAATCACACATGGCCCAGCTGCTCCTGATTTCAGCACTTTCCATCTAGAAAATCCTGGACTTGCAGAGCCAGGCTGGGAAATGCCAGTGGAATAAGTCAGAGCAGGAAACTAGAAGATTACAGGGGGTGAATTTTGTAATGCTCAGCCAGCTCCTGACTGACTGGGTCAGATTATAAAATGACCAGGCTAAAACTTCTCTGGCCTGGGCCACCTTCCACCCACACATTTGAGAGCCCTTTTAAACACTAATTTAATGACTGGACGTGGCACTCAGAGCTCTGCTCTGGGTGACAAGGTGGTGATCAGTCACAGGCTGGATTCCATGACCTTGGAAGCCTTTTCCAACCTCATAATTCTGTGATTTCAGCTGGAAATTTCTACCCTTGAGCCTTTGCACCAGAGGATGCAGCATCAGAGGGGAAGGCAGGTGCGTGAACACCCTAAGGGAACACCCTGAACATCATAGGGGAGCCTCCTTCATTCACCCCACAGATTTTTACACCAAGTCAAGCCCGTGGAATAGGCAGAGCCACTTCCCTGCCTCACACAGAGCCACTGCAGAACTCCCAGCACAAGAATTAAATTCTGCAACTGCACTGAATCTCAGAGCCACAGCCCAGACAGCCACTGAGACAGCAAAGTCTGCGTGTGGTGACCTCTGGGTGCTTCCTGCTGTCACTGCTTTAATCTCCAGAACATAAACAAAAGGATTATTCCTTTTTTTAATGGAACAACCACGCTTTTCTTGTAATCGCACTCAAGTGCATCTTAATCCTGCTCCTTATCGAGGATCCCTGCAATCCTTTGCGTTGTCACTCTTATTGGGTGAGCTCAGATGGAAATAGCCCAGTGCATGGAGAGATCACCTTGGCTTTCTGTGCCCACACACCTTCTTGCACCCAGGAGGCTGTGATTACCTGCTGTGCAGAAAAGTTTGACTGTCTAACATATTCTATAATAGGATTTTATGTCCTGGAGAAAAGGAGGCTCATGGGGGACCTTCTTTCTCCACAAGTGCCTGACAGGAGGGGTGTCAGGCTTTGCTCTCAGGGAAAAAGGGACAGGATGAGGATAAAGAGCCCCAGGCTGTGCCAGGGAAGGCCCAGGTTGGACACCAGCAGGAATTTCTCCATGGAAAGGGTTGTCAGGCCTTGGCAGGGGCTGCCCAGGGAGGTTTGGAGCTGTGCAAGGAAGGCCTGGATGTGGCACTCAGTGCCCTGGAATGGCACTGAGGTGGGGATCGAGCACAGGATGGACTCTGATCCTGGACATCTTTTCCAGTCTCAATGATTCTGTGATAAAAACAGCACTTACAAGACTCGAAAATCCTGAAATTGAATATTTCCTACCAGACTGCATTAGGAAGCAGATCTGTCAGCAACAACCCTTAAAGGTCTCCATTTGAACTCTGCTGGGACCCAAAGGAACAGCAGCTGCTGTGGGGACATGGGGACATGGTGCCAGGGCTGCAGATTCCCTCCACAGGAGAAGGAGATCCTGACAACAGAGTGCCCAGCAGCCCAGCTCTCCCAACAGATTGAGGGCGTGGAACTAAAGAGGCCTCGGGATGAAATTTCATCGTGTGGCTTCACACACCAGCAGAGCTCCTCAGCTTCAGCAGGGAGGGCACCTGGTCACCCAGCCTGCATCATTTAGGACAAACATCTTCATTCTCCAGCCTGAATGTTTACATCATCCTAAAGAGGGCAGAACTTGGTGTCTGCTCTCCAGCCCAGGTACAGCTCAGAGTGAAAAACAGTCATCAAATAAATCAAATATTATTTTACATTATTAATACCCCACCCCATTATGTTCCTTTCTGTCAAAGAAAGGCCATCCTCCTTTTAAGCCAAATTTTCAACCCCAAAATGCTGGTTTCTCAGCCTCAGCCCTTGCTACATGTGGCATTTAACAGCCAAAAGAGAAGGGACTTGCTCCACTGCAGGAACTGAGAGCCTTTAAAGAAAGAAGCGCTAGATTTCTCAGCCCTGTCCCTCAGAAAGGCTGTTCCAGATGTATTTGTGCACCTCCTGCTCTGCAAAGCAGGAAATACAAAGTTTGCAAACTTTTTCTGTGTCTACTTCCTCCCCATCCACCTCTCTTTAAAAATTCATCAGTAATCAGAGACATCCCGAGGAGCTGTTGCAGTAGAGTTACTATTTCATGAGTGTGTAGCAGACTTAATATTTAATGTTTAGATAGACATCTCCACAATTTCCTCCCTCCTTCCCTGTGTTTTTATGATCCTTTTAGGAAAGGAGCTGGTCTTATCTACCCCACAGGACACACAGCAAATTGTCTGGGGGCTTGAGAAGAATCTGTAAGTCTTTAAAAGACTTGCTGGTTCCCCCTCTTAAAACAACAGGTTTAAACACTCACACTCTCAGGGATCACACCAGGGCACAGAGAAATATTCTCTTTTTCCACTGAGCTCCTCAGATGTTGCTCCTCTTAGTCCTTCAAGGTCCAAAGTTAGGAACCTAAATTGACTTAAGTTTGATACACAACATAAAATTGGTCGTGTTTTTCTCACCTCAAATCAACGAAATAACATTTCATGAGGCTGCTGCCTTTTTAGCCAAGCACAGCATCCCCTAAACCATCCACGCACAGCAGGGAGAACACGGGATACTTATCCAAACCAGCCTTTTTCAGCTGGAAATGATGGATGGAGGACAATGCCATCCTCACGTTCTCTGTATCTACAGGGCAAAACGTGGCTGGAAGCAACTTCCAACACACTCAGTCATGCAGCAAAATCAGATGATGGGTAATGATTTTTGCAGCCTGGACCAGGCTCTGTTGGAGGCCCCAGTCCCAATTTTATTCCCACAAGCTCTGCCTGAGCCTCTGAGGAGGGGCAGAGGCATTTGATCAACCCAGCTCCCCTTAATGTGATTTCTATTTCAGAACTGCTTCTGCCGTGCCCTTGAGTCTTTTCCTGGCAATATCACCTGTGGCCCGATGTGACAGCAATGCTAAATTATATCTTGATGGCTAATTAGGGTAATTAAAGTGAAAGTAATCAAATCAACTTAATGGGCAAACTCTAATAAAATGTCAAAAAATCTCTATCCATCATAGAGGGTTTTTTTTACTCTTTTGAATGTCAAAGAATGTGGAGAAAGAAAGAGTTGGACTTCAGAGAGTGGGCCTGGCTTAAAGGGACATCATCAGGCTAAACAGTCCTAAAAAGAGGGTTGTTCTACTGCTAAAAACACTCAAATTTTTAAAAAATAAGGGCTATGATTTCAAAATAAGGGTTATATTTAAAATATAGGGGTTGTTATATAAAAGGTAAGAGTAGTTATTCAAAATTAAGATTACTATTAAAAATAATGTTTGTAATTTAAAAATAAGGCTTATTAATAAAAAATAAGGTTGAAAGTTTAGACTGCATCACCGAGTTTGCGGGTTTGTGTGAGTAATTCCTTGTATCTTGTCCTGCTGAGGGTCATGACCCGGGTTAGTTTCCTGAAGGTGATGGGGATCCCGAAGTGAGGGGGATCCTTTCCCCAGGGTGACAGGGATCCTTTCTCCAAGGTGAGGAGGATCCCTTCTCCAAAGTGAGGGGAATCCTTTCCCCAAGGTGAGGAGGATCCCTTCTCCAAAGTGAGGAGGATCCTTTCCCCAGGGTGACAAGGATCCTTTGCCCAAAGTGAAGGGGATCCTATCCCTAAAGTGAGGGGGATCCCTTCCCCCAGGTGACAGGGATCCTTTCCCTCAGGGTGAGGGATCATTTCTGTCGGGTGCGGGGGATCCTTGCCCCGGCCATGCCCTGAGCATCCCGCCCGGTCCCTCGGGACAAGGAGGGAGAAGCGAGGGCGCGGGGACCCCGCCCCGCAGGATGCCCGGCCCGGGCAGTGTTTGCGGTCTCCAGGCAACACAGCGCCCGCTCCTGCCCTGTTCTCCCTCCCTCCTTTTCTCCTTCCTTTCCTCCATCCCTCCCGTCCGTCCGCCCCAGCCCCGGGCTCGTCCCCTCTCAGGTATCCGCGCTCCCCTCGCACCGGCAGGTGTGCGGGATGAGGGGCAGGAGCCTCGTCCTTTCTGGGTGGAAAAGAGCGGATTTTGTCCTCCTTTCTCCAGGCCAAGGGAAAAGGTAAGGGGTGGGCAAGGCATCAAGGTGTGGCTCTGTCTCCTCCGTGTCCCCCACCAGCGGCGACATTGATGATTAAAGATTTATCAAGCGGGTGTCCCAGCTCCATTCCGTGGGCAGGGAATGCTGACCAGGGGGTGTGGGTGCTCTCCAACCTGCCTGGGCACTGTGAACCTCTGGGATGTTTCTCCTCAGGGCTTTACTCCCCCAGAAACCTGGCAGTGACCAAACCCTGGCTTTTCACAGCACCTGGGCTTGCTCGCATCTGTCATTTGAAAAGCTGCTCCCTCCAAGCAGAAAAACTTGTGTTCCAGAGCCCCTCGTGGCTGATTTTCTGCTAAAATTCTGCTCCATGGTCCCTCATTGCTGATTTTCTGCTAAAATTCTGCTCCACAGCCCCTCACTGCTGATTCTCTGCTAAACCCCTGCTCCACAGCCCCTCACTGCTGATTTTCTCTCAAACCTATTCTCCTCAGCCCCTCGCTGCTGATTTTCTGTTAAAACTGTGCTCCACAGCCCCTCACTGCTGATTCTCTGCTAAAACCCTGCTCCACAGCCCCTCACGTCTGTTTTACAGGCTCCAGCCAAGGTTCCACCCGTGATGCCGCTCGGTGAAGGCCCAAGCACAGGAAATGTCACCCGAGGACCTCGCCGCCCTGCTCTGTGGGGAAGGGGACGAGCACCTCTCCCAGCAGGAATTTCCAGCAGCCACTGCTTTTTACCTGGCTGCCTTCAGCTGCTGCGGCCCCACAGCCGTGCAGAGAGTGAACGCCATGGGCCACGGGCTCTGGGAACGAGTGGTGGCCACCCTGGAGGCCTGGTGCAAAGGCAAGGGTCAGATCCCCAAGATCCAGAGCAGGAACCTGGCCGTGGTGTCCCTCAGCGTGGGAATAGCTGCAATTTTCCTCTCCACCCTGATCCCCAGCAATGTGGTGGCCTCAGTGTACGAGCTGGAGGCCCTGCTCCAGCGAGGGTGCTCGGAGGAGGTGGTGAGCAAATGCAATCTCCTGCTGGAGGCTAATCCCAGGGATTCCATGGAGCTGCTGCTGCTGAGGGCACTGGCACGGGTGCTTTCAGGGACACAGGCTGGGAAGGGAATCGTGGATTACGTCCAAGCCTTTGTGCAGCATCAAACTGATGCAGTGGCCTACGTGTGCAGCAGACAAAGGGAGCACCTGCCTCAGGTCATCCAGGCTTTCTCTGATCACCTCTCCACGTGCCAGGAGGAAAGCCCAGGCTGCGGGAACTCGAAGCAGTGGCTGGGTGACTGCTACAGCTTCCTGGCTGAGGTGGCACCGGGGCACCCCTGGGTGTGCAGGGCACGGGCAGCTCACCTCCTAAAAACAGGTGAATTTCAGGAGTGTGTGGCTGTTAGCACCAAGGCTCTTGAGGGCTTCCCAGCTGAGAATCTCAGAGGTGAGGATGTTCTGGCTCTGCTCCTGGAACGAGCTGCTGGGTATTTCTTCCTGGGTGGACGGACGCAGGAAATGATGCAGGATTTAGCAGCAGCCTTTGCAGCAGACCCTGCCTGGGCAATTAAACGCTTTGAAGAGCTTTTCTCACCCTGTGATGCTGAGAAGATCGAGGAGCAGGCCAGAGCTGCCCTGGAGGGGAGGTTTGCAGCGTACAGGGAGGCTGTGCGTGCTCGGGCCGAGCTCAGGGGCAGTCGTGGCACTGAGCTGCTCCCTCCTGTCATCCAGACAATCCAGCTGCTCCTGCACATCTGCCCAGGGTCCAGCCGGGAGCTCAGTGTCCGGCTGGCAGACTGTCACCTCTTGCAGGGACACCCCGGGGCCGCCCTGGCCATGTGTGAGCAGCTGCTGGCAGCAGAGCAGAACACTTACCACAACACCCTGCTGGCACTGCGGGGCTTCTGCTCCCTCCACGCCCAGGACCACTGTGGAGCCCTGCAGGACTTCCAGAGGGTCATCGAGCACGATTCCCCACACCCCAACAGCTGCATCAAAGCCCTGTGTGGGCGTGGGCTGATCCGCATTTCTGGTGGCAGCAATTACTTGACAGCCCTGGATTATATCACAGCTTGCCAGTTAAAGCTGGATGAAACCATCTTCACCATCAAGTCCTACGTGCCATGGAACCAGAGGGGATTGCTGCTGAAGGTCCTGCAGGAGGAAGGGCAGATGATGCTCCAGAAAAAGAGGTACCCAGATGGCAGCTCAGTTTCCTTTCAGAAAAAGCAAACAGGGCTGGGCACATTCCTAACCTTGAAGGTGTTTTGTTTTGTTGGCTTTTTCTCCCCCCTCCAGAGATGCCCCTGGGGTTTTCCAGCTGGCTTCTCTCTTGGTGGAGCTGGACAGCTCTGACGAGACATCCCAGATCCTGTGTGCTGATGCTCTGTACCAGATGGGCCGTGGGGAAGAAGCCCACAAGATGCTGTCACTGGCCCTCTCCAGAAACCCCCAGAGGGCTCCTGTGCTGGCCAGGCTGGCCCTGCTGCAGCTCAAGAGAGGCTGTGTGTACGATGGCAACCAGGTAAGGAGCACCTGGAAAGCCTCATCCTCGGGGTCATTCCCCCTCAACAACTGATTTGACAGATTTGTCCCAGATCTCAGAGAAATTACATATTAACCCCTGTAATTTGTTCAGTGTTTTGGGTGCATTTTCCCATTTATAACTAAACTTTGCTCTTAGGAGCTCCCTGAATAGCAACAGGGAGAGCTGTGACAGTGAAACTTGGAGCCCACATGCAGAACCTCTAGCAGAACTTTGAAGGTGTAAATACAGGGCTGATAGTGCCATAAAATCATAGAATCACAGGAAATTGTGTCCAAAAAGGCCACATGAGGACTGCCAGCTAAATCCAGCTCATTCCTCACGTGATTTTTTAATGGCATTTCTCAGCACTTTAACCAGGCAGAGCACCCAGTCCCTGGGGTAACATTATGGGATTGGGAATGTTCCCTTAGAGAAAAGAAGGCACAAGTGCCACCTCACCAATTATCCCAATGAAACATTGGAGAAGAAAGACACAAATTCAGAAACTCCAATATCAGCCTGCTGTTTTCTTTCTCCAATGCTGATAAATTGTGCTTGAAACCCTGAAAGTCATTCCAGCAAGCTGGTTCTCCCACCCAGGATTACAAAGCTGAATTCCCAGGCTCTGCCATCAGAGGGAACTATTGTATTTTTTTTAAAATGCCATATAAATTCTGCTAACCGATAAGGAGAAAGGTTTTATTGTCAGCACTTCACTACTCTCTATGAAAAATAAAAGTTTGCTATAATTTGCTGCCTTTGGGGAGGCTGTTAGGGCTGTGGCTTTATTAGAGTGCTACCCTTGGAAGATGGATTTCCATCTGCAGCTTCTGCTGCAAGTTCTACATGGAACATCTGAAAATTTGTCTTCAAAATATTTTATCCCACCTGCCTGTCAGATGCCAATCACTTTTATCTATTAATAAAATTGAGAAAGTTATGAGTTCCAGGGATGTGTCTGGTACATCAGGATAACTTTGTTATTGTCCAGGCTTCTCTGGCTCAGATTTGAATATCCAGTCCCTGCTGAGCACTGTAAAAACCATCTTTTGATTCATTCTCATTGGAAATGCAGTAAAAAATATGCTTGTTGAGGCAAAGATACCAAAGGTCAGACAGGATTCTTTTCCAGGAGGACAGTAAATTGTGGGTTTGAATCCATGCTTTTCCCAGATTCCCAATAACAATACTAAAAACAAGTTACAGCACTTTCCTAATTTTTCACTAATTCACTAGTTTTGATTTTGCAGTCAAAAGGGTCACTGGAATCCTTGTGTTCCACAGGATCATTCTCTTTTTTGGGCAATCATCCTGTATTTATAAAAACACTCCACTGCCAATGTGGAGCAGATGCTGCCCAAAACAAAGCAGACAGCACCAGGTATTTACCCAGAATTATTTCCACAGCTGCAGTAGTGGTGAGGAAAGATAAGAATTCCTGTTTTCTCCAAGCTGCATTCACACCAGGGCCAGCTGAGGAGATAAATCAGGGAGATTTGTGGTCCTGGGCTGGCTGAAGCCCCAGGAAGAGGTGGGGAAGCTGGGGAAGGGCACGATGGTCTCACACACAAACTCACACCTCATTCAACCCTTCCTCCACTGCCTTTTCCTCTCCCATCCTTCAGCTGCTGAGGAGACTGATCAGAATTGGAGACTCCTCCTGCCTCCTGCCAATCCTGGACATTTTCCAGGACGAGGACAGAAAGCTGCTGCAGAGCCACTGCCGCTGGCGAGCCCTGGCCATCCTCAAGGGCAAACAGGAGGGTGCTGCCATCAGAGAGGCCATTGCCCACCTGTCCTTTGCCATCCTTGCTGCAGGTAGGACACCAGGAGGCCTGTGGGGATTTGCTCCTAAGGGAAATCACGTGGGTGGGACAGGGTGTCCAGATCTCCTCTGTCACCTCCCCCATGAGGGCTCACAGCAGATTCACCTGGGCCATGAAGTGATGTAGTTAACCAGCAAGGAAATACATTTTAAATTCTTTGAAATGGGTTCAGCCCACTTCCACAGGGACATCGGCCCCTTTTCTTCACCCAGTGCAAAGAAGGGAATGCAGCCCCTCACACATTTCACCATCCCAGCTTTCCCTCAGGAGAGAGAGCAGGCTGACATGGAAACGCTTCTGGCGTGTTCCAAGTAAAACCATGTTTGTATGGAAATCTGCCTTTCACTCTGAGCAAATGTTATGACAGCAGCACTGAGAAGAAGAGAGACTGGCTGGTGGAAATGGAATGAAAACCCTGTTAATTGCTTGGAGATGGTTCCATTTCACAGCCCGTGCATTCCAGCTTATCAGCTCCCCACCTGCTAGAACAGATGCTTGTTAAGAAATTGATATTGTCTTTAGAGGAGCCAACTGGTAGAGCTCCAGAGTGATAATAACCTTTGGTACAGAAGTTTTGGAGCAAATCAGGAGGGAGAAAAAGCCTCATTACTGCCGAGGAATTGCTTGGAGCCTGTCTGCTGGCCGATCCTTGCAGGCAGCTGCATTTGCTGACCTCCCTATGAAAACATATTTCCAGTGGCATGATGATTTATCATCCAATATTGGATGCCACAGTTATTGATTGCAACCCTGGGCACGTTAAGATCCTTATCGAAATTGCCTTGGAAGGAAGGGATATGTGGATGGCAGGGAGAGAAATGCTCTGCAGGCAGGGAGTGGAGGGACCAGGATTTTCACTGACAACTCTGTGTGTTTATTTGGGCAGCACTTGTGTGAAAGCAGAGGGGAAAAAAAAAAAAAAAGGCAGCTCAGTATCACAAATCCCAGTGCATATTAATTCTGGCAGGGAATTAGTCAGTCCCATCTGGATAACTCATTTATCCAAAACAATGTGTACCTTCCCTGCCTGTGGCAGGGGGTTGGGGACTCTTTAAGGTCCCTTCCAACCCAAACTATTCTGTGATTCTGGCCCCACTTTATTAAAACAGCCAAATGGCTTTGTGCCTCCACCCTCACATAATCACACATCTCCCTCTTAGGGCTTTCTCCTCTCACTTGTGCTGCTCCCACTCCAACCTGACACAGATCCTTTTTTCCTTTCAACTCATGCCTGATAACACGTGGTAGGAATTCCACTTGCAACAAAAATAAAGGAAACTTCCACTCAAGCAGACTCTCATTGTACTTCATCCTGAGGTATCCTTAGGCCAAGTGGAGCTTTTCTATAGCTCCCTGTGGGTATCCTTGCAGTAACCATGGCTGCATCCCTGTCCTGCAGGTGGTTATGCTGAGGATTGCCTGCTCACCAGGGCCCGGTGCTATGGGCGCCTGGGGCAGATGAAAACTGCAATTTTTGATTTTAATGCTGTGCTGAAGGAGGACCCCAGGAATGTGCAAGCTCTGAGCGGCCGAGGGTTTGTTCACCTCGCTCTGAGGCAGCAGAAGGTACTGTCAATGTGGGGCTTTGCTGATTTTTCTGAGGGTGTTGGACAATTTGAGTGTGAAGTATCACAGAATTTGTCAGGGAATTGCTGGAGTCAGGAGTTTCTCACAGAATTTGGGCAGTGAAAGGCTCTGGGTTTGCCTGGGTGTATGAACAGCCCGTCTGACTTCACCGATTTTTTTCCCAAGCCTAGGGAGAGGAAGACTAAACCTTGGTCATGATAACCCAAGGAATTTAAAACACTTTGCAAAAACTCATTCAAGCCTGCCTTTATGATCTCCTGTCAGCTTTGAAAATGGAAAAATTGCAGCACAAGGACAGGGAAAAGCAAAGTTTTTCCATGGTTCAGCAGAGAACAGAAAGCAGCTGAAAGAACAAATAATCAATACTTAATTACTGCTTCCATTTCTTTCCTTGGTGTTGTTTTTCCTCAGGAGGCAGTGCAAGATCTGGCCTCAGCACTGAAGGTGGAGGCAGGAGCAGTGATCCCAGCAATCTTATCCTTGAAGCCTGAATCCCAAGGTCTGGTCACTGGGTGGCTCCTCCAGCATGGCAGGGCCATTCTCACCAAGCTGGTGGCCACCAAAGACCTCCCAGGAGGAGAAACCCTCATGGACCTTCTCACAATGGCAAAAGCACTGACCAAAATCTGCAGGGCTGCACAACACCACATCTTCTACACTGATGTTTTGATGGCAAATGGTGAGTTCCAGTCCTTCAGCACAGCTGGTCAGGCCTGGTGAACAAGAAGAAAAAGGATAGAAGTGAATATTAAATGCCTAGAGTGTTGCTGGATGGTGCTGGATGGTGCTGGATTGCACTGGAGAGTGCTTCTAAAGAGAAGTTTGAAAACATTTTGGGGCAGGGTATCAGTAACACCTTTAGCTGTGGACTGGCTGCCTGAACCCTGCCTTGCTGAGGTTTCTTAGTGCCTTTCTCCCCATGGGATGGGTTATGGAGTTTGTGCTGGTGTTCCCCAACAGGAAGGCACCAAGAGGCCCTCGAGCACCTGCAGGAAGCCTTTGGCCACCATCCTGCTGAGGACTTTGCCAGGGCTCGCTTGGCTGTGCTGCAGCTGCAGAGCAGGAACGTGGCAGGGGCAGCTGCCCCGCTCAGTGTCCTGGCCAGGAGAGATGAAAAGGACTTGGCCTTTCTCCTGAACTTTGTGGACCCCAAGCAACAGCAGCATCTTGCTCAGGTACAGCTCTTCTTTCTTGATTCCACATCCATGGATTCAGTGGGGAAAGAACTGGGAAGCAAAACTGGGATTGCAGGGACTTCTCCCTGCCTTGAGAAATGTGTGGGAAGAGTTTTATCTGATGGGCAGGGCACAAATTGGCTTTTCCTCCAGCCAGGCCAGGGAGATGGAGCCAAATTTCTTCCATTGCAGTGACCTTGATCAGTCTCTAATAATCCATCATTGCCACATCTGAGCACTTGGGATTCCTTTTTGGTCTCCCTGGCACAAGACCTGGTGATGCCTACACTGAAATTCAGGGGGTGTGAGGGGCAGCAGGTAGGAATTTAACACATCATTGCTAATTGCTGTGCTCTGGGGGATACTGGGGTTCATGGATGGCTCCTGGGGAAGGGGGATTCATGTTTTGTTCATTTTTCTTGGTGAAAAGAAGCCAAAAATTTCAATTCAGTGACATTAAATGCTCCCATCCTTATTTTGTGCAACATCTAGTATTACTAATATGTTCACATTTTTACAAAATGAAAGGCTTTGAGGCTGGTTTTCTTAGCTAAAACTGACACAGCAATGTCCCATAGCTCTGGTTCCCCCCAAGTATTTATTATTCAGCATTTTTTCATGTTTCTCCCCTAAAGTACACCCAGAAAGTATCTCCAATAATAAGACAGGAGAAGGTCAGATTGATGGCGAAGAGTTTTAACACTCAGCCAAGCATCTGCAATTCTGATTACCCAGAAGCTCTGTGTGCTGAGAATCAGTTTGCTTCCTTTTATTCAATTTGTTGCTGGTGTGCACCCTGGTGAGAAGCTATATTGTTATGCTCTCTCCCAGGTTATAAAACAAACAACATGCTGATATCCTTAATGCAGCAAGAGGAGCCCTTGGAATGTATTTGAACAAAACAGCAGGAGGATATAAGTAAACAAGTATTAATTTACCAGTCCCCAGACATGCCCCATTACAGAGAAAAGAGCCCCTCTCTTCTAAATAATATAAAAAAGTTCAGTCTTAGGGGGAAGAGTTGGAAGATTTCAGAGGCAATTTGCAATCTTCCACTTTAGAAAGCTGATAAAGGAACAATTGAGACTGTGACTAGGGAGGCCCTAAGGAGGTGTCTGTAAATGAAGACACATTTTACAGCTGAATTTCCCCTGCTGCCACATCACTCCTCCTGTGGGGGTCTCACAGCCCAGTCCATCCGTGCTGCTTCCCGAGGCAACCCAGGAGGGATGTTCTTTGCTGTCAATAAAAGAAGAAAAATGAGAAGAAAAAAAAAAACAAACTGACATTTGTATCGCTTATACTGCACTGATGTGTGAGAGCCCACTGGTGCCACAGGTGAGTGAAGCCTTTAAAATGGGAGAGAAACTTATTTCTGTCTCTTTTTGGCAGCTGTGTCTCTGAACAAAAACCCCTCACTGTGGTTTATTTATCATGAGAGACTCCTCTGCTTGAGGCAAGAGGTGTGACCAGGCTGATTTCAAAACTGGAGCCCGGTACCAGTGTTGGAAGTTTAAAAAGAAAACATTGTTTTCTTTCATCTGTATTTTGTTCAACCAGTAAATGTTCGAGCACCTGAGGGTTTTTAGATGTGTTTTGTGTGCTCTCTGGGGTGGGGAAGGAATTGTTTCATCCACCTGCCCAGTGTCTCAAAGGATTTCCCAGCAGCACTTCCTCTTCCCTGCAAGGTTATTCTGGTTTGTGAAAGGAAGATCTCAGTGAAAGCAAACTTTAAAAAGCTTACAGACAGAATTAGTGCTAAAATTCCCAATGATGGCCTGACTTTGCCAGGGCTCTTTCCCTGGGAGAAGGAGTTTGCTGTGTTCCTGAATTTCCCAGGTAGGAAAAGGAGAGTTCAGAGCTCACACCCAGTCTCAGCACTCCAGCATTTCTGCCACATTGTTTTTTTGAGTATTTGGAATTACAGGCATTTTAAAAATGTGTCATCATTATCCTGGAGGCCAGGTCTAAAGAGCTAAAAATAGTTCTCCATAAGCTGAATAGGAAAGGGTGGAGGAAGGAGAGAACTCCTTGATGTACTCTTTTTTTTTTTTTTCATGGAAAACAAAGCAATAAAAGTCTCCCATTATTTATAGTCGAAGGGGTCCCATGCTGAGAAATTTGTAAACAACTGGGAGAGCCCCATGGGAATAGGAATCTGAAAGATTTATTAAGCTGCAAAAGGTCAGAGGAAGGGAGTTTGCTTGCTGCTCGTGCAGCTTCAACCCTTGGCTTTCCTAAGTCAGGGGTAAATGCACGACTGATTCCCAGCCCCTCACACAGATCCTGGGGGCTGCAGCTTCTAGGGGTACCCAGATTCCTACAGAAAGAGTCTCCAAAACTGCATGGTCTATGCCAGAATTAGGTGAAGTTGCCATTCCACATGGCACATGCAGGTGAAGAAGGAAAGACTCGCTCCAAACTCTTCTGGAAACACGCAACCCTCTCCCAAAGCTCAAGAGTTTATCATTCCATCTGCTGGGATTTACTGCTCAGGGACTAACCCTTGGCCATAATTCCATGTCCAGTAAACTCCTCACTCTTTTCTTTCTAAGGAATTAAGCCTTGGTCATATCATAAGTTTGGTCCCTAGGGACTGGAACCAAAAATGCCACAAAAATATGCGTATGTTCAGTCCTTTGCACTCAGTGAGATGAACAGATGGAGAAAAAGGGACACTGAGACCTAATCCAGGGATCCACTCATGGCCCTTTCCAGGTGGCACCTGAATTATTTCATTCTGGAGGCCAAAATCAGACTTTTAGGGACAAGTTGGACTCGAGTTCCCCTGGAATGCACTCCACAAATTTTCCTGCCCTTCCAGGCCAGCTGCAGTGAGGCTGGTGACAAAAATGCTTCTCCAAGGCCACGTGCAGGGAGCAGCTGAACTCAGCTGTGCCGTGTCCTTCTGGCTTCCTTTGCCTTCTTTTTCTGAGCTTGGTTTTCATCTTTATCTTTGGTAGGAAATAATGTGCAAGTTGCTGATTAATCCTTCCCTGTTAATGCCAAAGAAGTCTCATTTCAGGTCCCTTAAGTCAGGCAGAGGCAAAAGAGAATTCAGAATCCAGCTGCCCAGCCTTGCTCCATCAGCAAGGGGGAGAGGGAATCCTTGATTTTCAGATGGGATTTTTCCTCCAAGTGTGGCAGGAAAGGCAGAATCTCATGGCTTGATTTGGGGACTCTCAGGGAAATGTGAAGGAGCCAAAGCAGTGGCTCAGTGAATAAATGCAATATTGCCTGTGGTGCAATAACCCCAAATGCCCAGGTTAGAGCCCTGAAACCTCCAGCACCAGATTCAGCATTCAGCACAACAACTGTGTTTTCTCCTGCCTCTGAGACAACAAATGCACCTTAGAGGCTGAAAATGACAATTTAACTACACAAACACAAGCTATCTTGAGGAACTGCACTGCGTTCCTTGGAACAATGTGATCCAGAACTCTGGAATTTCTAGGGGAAAAAAAACACCTTCTCTTGCCAGGCTGCTCCTCACACAGCTGCAATTCCACCTTGGTCCCTTGTGAAATTCCTGCCACTGAGGGGACACTTGCACTGGGGAGTTGTCTTAAAAACATTTCAAAGGACAAAGTAAATGTGCTGCTCTTTAAATGTGCACCAGACATCTGGGATGGGTTTGGACAGGCTGCCTGAAAATTTATGGCCAGAATTGTTAAAGCCAGGGGTGAACACTATTTGGGGAGAGGTCCTATTGCTATTTCTCTGTGTGGAAGCTGAGAGACTCCCTGAAAAATATGACTATGTCAAGCAAAATAGCAAAATAGATATATATTATGTGCATTATAATGGAATAACTGGGGCAGATTTCCTCATAAACCATGAGGAGAGGCTAAATTGTTTCATGCCACTGCTCTCAGATAAGCTGCTGGGACTTGCCCTGCAGTATTGATCCCTTTCCTGCAGAACCTGTTTTCCTCAGTCCTGGCAGACAGCAATCAATTCTAACCTCAGTCAGCCAAAATAAAAGGGGCTCACAAAGAGCCTGGAGGACCTGACCTGGCTGTCAAGTGTGGCTACTGAGACACTGGCTGGGCTAACTGGATTTCTGCATCCACAAGCAGGAGTTAGCTCATGAAATGAGGAGGATGGAAACATTTATCCTTTGCTTGAAGCCTCAGCTTGTTTGGCCCAGCCTTTTGTGAGCCCTCAGCTGCTGATGGCAGCCTTGTTTATAACCTGAATATTCACTCTGCTGCAGCACGTTAAAAGCTTTATTTATTACCAATAAAGGGAAATAATGAGAAATCCATTTGAGGCAAATAGTTCTAATGGACTTTTCTTTATTGACCTGCATGAACCTAAAAATTATGTGGCTCTTTTGGCCTTCTCTATTTTCTTGTTGTTGTTTTTCCATTCAGATGAGGGCAGAGAGTTCAAATTGCACTCGAGATTAACAATTAGCAAAGCCACCAGTTGGCCTTTTTTTTTTTTCTCTACAGCTTCCGTAAGCTCCAGCAGAGACAAAATTTCATTTTAGGACTTCCACTTGTGAGGCAGCACCTGAGGATGTTGGTCCAGGCAGCTTTTTTTTCATCATTCCTAAGGAATGCAAACAAATTCAGAAGAAGTTCTGGCAGATGTGCAGAAACAAAAGACTTCAGAAGCTCCTGAGATAACAGCGAGTGCCCAGTGAGCCAAGAGTTTTATACCTTATCTGTATGCAAAAATACACCAATTATTAGTTCTCCAGCTAGATGCAATTCCAACATTTGATAAAATAACCAAGATTTCTTAGTGTCTGTGTCCATGAGCAGTCTAGACCAGATATTCCCCTATTTTTTCCCCCTTTAGTAACTAACATGGATTACCTCTGTCCCCACAGGCAGCAGCCCAGGAAGGGAAGGTGCTGATGAAAGGCCATGACCACGAGCAGGCTCTGGGCTACCACAGCCTGGCTGTGCTGGCCAGCAGGGCCAGCCCCAGGTACCTGCGGCGCAGAGCCGCCTGCCTGACGCACCTGAAAAAATACGAGAAAGCTCTGAAAGACATGGAAAAAGTGATCCAGGGGCACGGCTGCAGCAGCCCAAAAACACGGGCTGGGGACCACTGCTGCCAGGGCTTCCTGCTGCTGGCCCTGGCTCGGGAGGAGGCAGCAGTGCAGCACTACATGGAGGCCCTGCAGCTGGATGAGCCCCTGGCCCTGGGCACCATCACTAACTGCCCTGGCAGGGAATCTTTAACCCAAACATTTCACAGAATTGCACAATGGAACTTTGAGAAGCAGCGTTACGAAGAGGCCTGGAAAATCACAGACTATGGGCTTAAAATTGATAAAAGTTCCGAGCTCCAGAAGCTGAGAGCAAGACTCAAAAGAGAGGCATCGAGCTGTAGCATACATTGATTCCTCTGTTTGGGGATTTTCCAGTCTCAATGCTTTCTGGGAGGCTGCAAGGATAAAGGAAAGATGAGAAAGATAAGAAAGATGAGAAGCTCATGATAAATATGCAACAGATGTGACACCGAACATGGGACAGCAGAATTAGGAGCAAAAATTTTGAGGCAGCAAAAGAAAACTGACCAAGACAGCAATGAAGGAAAAAAAAAGCAAATTGCAGCATTCAAGAATCCTTAAAATTATTGTGGATTATGTAAACTCCCCATTGCAAAAAAAGCCCTTTTTTCTGGCTAAACAATGAATTCTAACACAGGTGTTCCTGAAGGGAAACATTCAAATCACTTGCAGCTCATGAATAATAATCACATATTTCCTAGGTAGTATTTGATGAGCTTTAACACATACTGTTCAATAAATTTACCTCATTTTTATGGGCCAGTCAAAAGGATCAGTCAAAAGTAACTCCTGTAAGGTGTTTGTGAAGACCCATTTGTGTTCTGCCCCACTCCTGGATGCAGGGAATGCAGTGGATTTGCCAGGATCAGCACCAATGTCAGGGCTGGGGCAGCACAAACGCCAAATAAACTGTTCTACTGCCTCAGGGACAGCAAAATAACAGATAAGGTGAAGGGTGAGACTCAACAGAGATCAAATATCCCCTCCAGGGACTCCTGCCCTGATATCCAGGGCACCCACGGGCAGCTCCAGTCCAGGCCTCACCTTGGATTGCCAGATCCCGTGTGTCCCTCTGCCAGGGCAGGTATCAGGGATCATCTCTCCACAGGGGCATCTGCCAGAGCTGCTGGATCCCACCCCTCATACTCCTGGGTGTCCAAGCCCAGAGCCAGCCCTGCAGCTCCTCCAGAAGTGCTGATGCATGAGCAGGAGGCAGCATCCAAGATGGGATTGCTGTCAGTGCTGCAGCATCATTCCTTCCTCCTCCTCCTTCCTCCTCCTCCTCCCTACTGGACAGCATGCAATCAGCCCCTGGCAGGCCCAGGAGGGCTGGTCCTGCTGCCAGGTGCCTGTTTTCCAGCTTTCAGGTGGACCTGGGACACCCCTGGGGATTCACCTGTGTGATGGGAGCCCTCAGCTCAGTCCAGAAGCACAAAGGAGCTGAGGTGGGGCCCAGAGCAGCAGCTCCTTTCTTTGTTTTGGCTGCCGCAAGGCAGAAACTACCACTGAAAACAAAGATTAAAGCAATACTGAGGACTGCTCTGCTGCTTTGGTTAGGATGAAAGGGAAGAGGGAGCATTCTCTTTTTTGTTGTGCTGTTGTCTCAAAGGCAACATTCCAGGGTGGAGCTTCATTCAGCAGCCATGGGATCAACCCATAGCAATGACAGCACCTGGAACCTTCCACCTTTTCCTCTTCTCTACATGCTCCTTTTTCCTGCCCTAAGAGCACAGGTAAGACTGGGCTTCTTGCCCCTCAAATTTGATTTTAATCCTAGTGACACTGATGAGGACTTTTCCCCATAATGGGCATCAAGATGCTGTGGGAGAGCTTCTTTCCAAGCATGAAATTATATCCTTAAACAACTGTTGGCTCCATTTGCAAGCTGAAAAAAAAAATTCAATCGTGTTTTCCTTCAAGTAGTAACCAACAGACAGGAAATTCTCTGTGTCTCGAGAAATTTTTGAAAAGTGGTTGTTTAGGTCTTTGGAATTTTTTCTGGTAGTCTTTCCATTATGTAAAACCAGGATATCCCACTTTTTCAGACCACAGAAAGCACTGGGAAGACAATCCAGTTGTCCTGTCCCTTGGAGTAATATTCCCTCCATTAGTCTGGACTGCCCCTTAGGAAATCTGGGGGATTTTGACCTGTTCTTTTTGTTAAGCAGTGTATTCTCCTGGACAGAATGCATTTATTGCTCCTAAAGAATTTTTTTCTTGAAAAATAAGGATCACAGGCACCCCTACAAGACTGCTAGAGAGTCACCCTGGGGAAAAATTCCTTTTCAGGTGACTGCCTATTCCTCATGGCCTTGAGGAATGGCTGCTTCTCCCAGCAGCTCCTGAGTCTCCTCATCAGCATTTTTATTGGTTTCTTTTATTTACTTTGTCCTCTGTCTGTGCCCACTAAAGTCCTTTGCCTGTGCCCAAACTTCTGATTTTTTTTTAAAATTCTTTTACTTTTCCAAGCAACTTCTAGGAGAGGGCTTGGAGCAACCTGGGATAGTGGGAGGTGTCCCTGCCCATGGCAAGGGGGTACCAGGTGAGCTTCAAGGTCCCTCCCAACACAAATCAGTCCATAATTCTATGATTAGATTAAAAAAAAAAATTCTAAAAAAAAAAAGAACAAACCAGAACAACACAACACAACAACAACAAGAAAAACTGGTTCTACTTCTTCCAGATTGAAGAATCTGGCAGAAAAAACTGCACTCATCATTTCTGTACCTTTCTTTAATGTTAAGCTGCAATTCATGGGGATTGTGGAGCTCTTTCCCACTGCTTTGAGACCCTTCCCTCACTTTGTGCAAGCAGCCCAAGGCTGAATACTTAGAAAAGGAACAAACTTCATTGCTCCTGGTACAATGTGCTGTAGGACATACCGCCAAGGAATTCTGCTGTAAATGTCACACAGCTGTGAAGAATTCAAATATATTTATATTAATCAAGATTAATGTAATCAAGAAGAAAATATGGCCTAATAAAAGATGAAACTGGATACCTGTTTGTAATCCAGCTTGAAGCTGCAGTCATTAATTAACTAATTACAGCTTAAATATCTGTAGCTTATTCAGCTCTGAGCTGTACACAGACACTACCAACCATTTCTTTGCTCTCCATAAATTTTGCTCCTTTAAAGTATTCTGCAACCTTAATAACCGTGTTGCACATCATCACCAGGTAATAAACAGTGAAAGAAAACTGTGAAACCATGGTTGAGAATGTTCCTGCGCAAACAGTGCCCTGCCTGGCTTGCCCCTCTGAAGTATTCAACATTCCTTCTAAGCATGTGAAAGGAAAATCAGATGTGAGAATATTTGCATCACAAATAGAGTTAGACAAGGGAAGTTTCCTGACCTCATGCTCTGCAGTCCAGCAGGCAAAGAACAGCTTAGAAATGATGGCAAAGTGTTGGGAATTAAATATTCCACTGGAAGCTTTTCCTCAGAGTTCAGGCAGAGAGCTAAACTTCGAGCTTTTCTATCTCAGGAGGTTTCATTTCCTTTTAAACCCCATCACTCCCATTAATTTTTCCAATTTCACCTCACTGTGTGCTCCCAGGTACTAAGGGAATCCAAACACATGAACCAACTTCTGCAGCTGCTTTGGAAGCTGACACATCTCCAGGGAATTCATCTTCCTGCCTTTCAGCCCAAGTCATTGTACTTCCCAGCTTCAGAGCATGGTGGAAGCATGGCTCTGGATCAGAGCCATGCAGACCCAAGGATTTAATGAGCTTCCTTGTGCCCCAGTGAGGACAGTCCCCTTGGCTTGCAGGGGCAGATGTTTCACTCTAATGACAGCTAATCTAAAAGCCATTTCTTTTACCATCATGCCCCAGCAGAAGATTAACTGTTATCATTGTGCTGCTGCTGCATCCAACAGTTTCCAATTTGCCAGGGCTCCGAGGAGTCAGTGTCACCAGGAATTTAATGTGTTATATGAAATTATTACTGGCATTGGAGCCTGCCTTTGGAGCCCTGGCTGCTTCAGCTGGATTTCAGCCACACTGGTCTGTGCTGGATCTGCTGCCTCACTCAGCCATTACTCAGTGGCACCTTAAGGAAAGCAGTTCATTATTTAGGAGCACAGCATTCCAAAGCCGTGGCATTCAGGAGACTCCTTTCCCCTCCTGCTCCTGCTGTGGATTTCAGGAATGGCTTTTCCATATCCGTTTGTTCTGTCAATGCTGCAGAGACTGCACCTGCCCACAGGTGGTGTGTGCAGACACCCTGAGCACAGGAGCAGTGGTTTAGTGGCTCCCAGAAGTGCCTGGAGGGCAGAGCTGATATTGCAGGTTGTAGCTCTCAGCAGCTGAGGATGTTTGAGGATGAGTGGGGAACAAATTTCCACCCCAAATGGGAGCCTGGGGAACATGAGCCAGTCCCAAAGATGTCAGCAAAAGTGGAAACCACTCCTGATCACAGTGATGCTGTTTTTAGTTCCTCACTAATGAACCAGCAATTGAGAAAAGTGAGAAAGTGAGAAAGCAGCTTCTGTCCTGCCCTCCCTGAACTCACAGCCTGGTGCCACCGACCCTCTGTGTCCCACACCTCAGCACAGGTATGGAACCTTCCCCTCCAACACATGTGCAACCAGGTAATTTTCAATTAATTCATTTCCAAAGTCTGTTTTGGGTGCAAGATGCATGGCCAAGACCTCCTGGAAACTTTGGCAAGCCTCCCTTGTGTCCCTGAGAGCCACTGGGGACTTGTTCTGTGCCAGAGCAGCTGTGGCTTTAGGTGTGTCACCACCCAAGCTGATCATTTTTGGGTTTGTATGTTCCCTACACAACCCCAAAAAGTCAGGAGTTGCAGAGAATGAATGAGAATAAGAATTCCCCCCTGGACTGTAAAGGAAATTAAGAGCAGTAGCTCATAATCAGTTTGCTTGCCTCATTCCTGAACTGCATCAGTAAATGAGAAAATTTAGCTGCAAACCCAGGGTGGGGGATTGTAGGAGGGAACAGAAAGCACAGGAGGATGTTAATGATTCCATTCCACCCTGGTTTGCATTTTGTTTTGCCCCTCAGCTGTGCTTTCATCTCCAGGTGGGTGCTGCCACACCAAAAACACTTCCTGGGGTCACCCAGAGTGAGGGACCTGGAGTCCCCAGGGAGCCCCAGCCTCAGATCCAGATCAGTAGTGGATGAAATGGAAAACTGCCAGGGATTAACATTCCGCACTTGAAATGACCATCTCAGAAAGCTTCTTGATTGCTTAGAAACCTCAGATGTGCCATTATAAGACATTCCAGCACTGGTAATGTGCTCAATCTGTTCTCTGGAAGTCACATTCAAATCTGAAATTATTGGGAGCACCTCTGAGCACCTGTCACGGTGTAGGGTTTGTTCTCTGACTGCAGACTTTGACAATGGAAACAATTACACCTTGCCATGTGCTAATTTTTGCAGCCTTGCCAACAGGATTTTTGCAGTGTTGTTTCTTTTCTTCTCGTGCATCTTTTGGCCATTCTTGATCTACTTCCTGAAGTAAACAGGTAATTAGCCATCTACATAAATTGCCCCGTGTCCACAGCATTAATGTGCTTGGATGTTTTAATTGATTGCATTCTCAAATGGTCTGGATGGCTTAAATGCCAGCTAATGCAATCCAATTAAAACTCCTAATAAACCTGTCTGATGAACTGCAGGATAATCACACATCAAGCACAGATGTAGAGGAAAATGCCACAGAACTGACAGTTCATAACAGACTGTGTCATTTGCAAAGATCCAAATCATTCTCAGCAGGGAAACTGGGAACATTCACTCCAGCTGGTGCTGGGTTTGGTCCCCAAGACCTGATCCAACACAACTTCTAAGCACACACTTAGATCAGTTCCTATACACAAAACCTTTTACACAGAGTCACAGAACAGCCCAGAGTGGAAGGGACATCAAAAGGTCATGTGAGCCAACCTCCAGTGGGAAAGGGGTCCTAGATAAATTATCCAGCACCCTCCCCAGCCTGGGAAATCTTGTAAACTTCCAGTGAGGGAGATATTATCATGTCCCTGGGGAGGCTCTTCCAGTGATTGATTGTTCTCACTGGAAAAAAAATACTAATTATTTTATCAAGATTAAACTTTTCCCACTCCCACATCCTTTTGGCCCTTGTCTCCCACATGAAAAGTATCAACTCAATATTCAACTCACGGGAGCACAAATGCAAAGGAGATTTCAGGTGATATGGAGAGCGGGGAGGGTGAGCTCTTAAAAATATTATTCAAACAAAATTAGCTGAGGCAGCAGGAAGTTAAACTCCTACTGGGAAAGGATATGAACTTCCAGTTGCCCCACAAGCAACTCACTTGAAGATGATGCAGTGTCTTTGTGTCAGCTCTGGAGGTCTTTTCCTCAGCCCAAACAGAGATTAGGCATTTAATGGAGCAATCTGTGTGAAATTCTCCGCTCTGTTCTGCCAGATGCCAGACAAGACATAATAGTTCCTCTGGCATCAATGTCTATTAATCTAATCTTGACTTTGATTCTCTGTGTGACTCCCTTTCATCTGTAAAATGGGGATAATTCTCTCTTTCAGATGCTTGTCAGTACCTCTTAGTTCCGGGTACACGGCGCTTTGAAGATGACATTATTTGTACATTTTCCATTATTGTAAAAGAGCTGCACGTTGTCCCCAGCCCCTGTTCCTGTCCCCAGCCAGTGCTGCTGCTGGATGTCACCCCCTGCTCTGTGCCCATCACCTGGGTGTTGGCACAGCTGCCCCTGGCACAGACCCTCAGCAGGGACGAAGAAATCCAGGCATCCCGGGGGTTGCAGCCCCAGTGCAGGCTCTGTGTTTGACAATGGCAAGGCTTGGGAAATCATAAAGATATTCAGATCCCCTGTGCAGGCCTGGCCCTGCCTGCAGAGCCCCAGGGGCTTTGCTGCACAAGGAACCAGCCGGAGCTGGCCATTCCAAAGGGAACCACAGGTGAGTGAGTGTCCCTGCTGGGAAATTCCAACCAGAGGTGCACCTGGAACCCAAACCCTCCTCTGAAGGCACCCAGGCACCTCTCTGCACCCCCAGAGCCCACTCCTAATCCTAAATCCAAGGAGTGATGGCCATAAACTAAAACACAACAAGTTCCACCTCAGGAAAAAAAGAACTTTTTTTCCATGGAGGTGGCAGAGCTCTGGAACTGCGTCCCAGGGAGGGTGTGGAGTCTCCCTCTCTGGAGAATTCCAAACCCACCTGGATGCTCTCCTGGGTCACCTGCTCCAGGTGACCCTGGTTGGACTGGGTGATGTCCAGAGGGCCCTCCCAACCCAAACCATCCTGGGATTCTGGGATTCTGGGCCTGGAGGCACCTCCAGCAGCTGTTCCGTGAAAGAGCTGACCAAACTCTGCCTCCTCCTGTCCTGCAGCTCCTGCTCCTGCCACAGCCACCCCTCACACTCCAGCTCTCCATTCAGGGGGCAAGTTCAGCCCCCAGGCTGCAGGATGCCAAGCCCCTGATTTCCTTCACAGCATCCTAAATGCCAGTGGGAATGCAAGAACAGGGTAAGGGCTGGGTGAAAATGGGAAGTTTGCTGAAAGTTAAGCATATTTACAAACGTTTTGATAATCCAGGACTTCACAGTCTTACTGAAAACAAGTGTAATAATTTATTGAAAAGGATTTTATGGCTTGGACTTCTGTGTTATATGAAATAACATGTGCCTGATGTTTAAATACAGGACTAGGGTTATCTACTCTAACTTTTCAACTCGTCTGAACAGATTTCCTTGGAAACAGGAATTATCTCCTTGTCATTTTTAAAAGCAGTACTTTGGAACAGCTGAAACTTGCATGTGCTCTGTAACTGAAAATAATTTAAGGTAAAATATCTGAGATTTCTTTTGTTTGGAATCTGTCTTCCTATACAGCAAAGCAAGGCAAAAAAGATACCTTTCAAGTCACGTGCATGTAATTTTGAAGCGTTTTTTTTCATTAAGAATATAATTGCAATACTGAAATAATTACAATACTGAAATTGGGTGTGAAAATGAGACACTGCATTCCAGAAGTCTTGAAAAACCTCTTGGGGAAAAACGTAAAGCACCTCCTGGAAAACGAGAACTTTCCTAAGAATTAATTACTCTAATAGAAGTGGATTCTCCAAATGCTAGGATGCCAGGAAATCACTTTGTCCTCTTAAAGGCAGCGCTGCTACACAACCTATTTTCCAGTCTAGACATAAAACCAAGTGATTTCAGACACGTTGGAAGGGGTTAAATCCCCGAGGAGTCTCCGAGCAGAGCATTTAATTCATTGGGCATTGGGAGCCACCTGCGTGTGAGTGAGGGGGAGAGTGGGAGATTTGGGCACAGCACTTTGCAAAAACCATTCCTGGGCAGAGCCTGGAAGGGGATCAGTGCTGGGAACATGAATAAACATTTATTTCTGACTGCCAGAACACACAAACAGTCCAGTTCCACCCCAGAAACTGCTCGAGGCACCTCTGCAGCTGAAAAACCTCCTCCACAAGAGCCAGGTAAGACACCTTCACCTTTTTACCTGCTTGTTTCTCCAGTGAATGCATCCAGAAGCTCAGGGCAGGATCTACTGTACCTTTCCTGCATAACAACACTGATGTCTGGTAGCTTTTTTAATTCTGAAGGTGCCCCAAAGATGCTCATCTCTAAAAGGAGACCAAGAGAAGAGTTTTGAAACATCACCTAAACTTCGAGGTTTTCCCAATTCTGAACAGTTTCAGCTGTGCCTCTACCAGGACTTATTTCCACCACACACAGCTGGCAGCCAACCTGCTCCAAGAAGATATTTCAATGCTGAGCTTTATTTCTTTTCTGCTGGCTGACAGATGACAGGGTTCTGCTGGCTCTCAGAGACAAACCCATTATTTCTGAGCACAATGAGTTCTCCTCTGTGGGCAGCATCCCTGCCACAATAAATCACAGGCTACATCCAGCCATTGTCCTGGAGCCAGGCATCTGCTGATTCACTGGGGAGAGGCTGCTGGGTTGGGCTTTTTTGTTTTAATGTCACCCTATAGCTTCAGATTTTCTTTTTTATTTAAGTTAAAATTGTATACTAATCTCATTTGCTGACATTTTGACTGCAATAATGGACACTGTTCTGGTTACTAAACTGATCATTTTACACATGCATTATAAATCTTAGTTCAGGTCAGTTTTCCTGTTTAGATTAATTAATATACACAGAAGAAATAGATCTTTGTGTTACCTGGACATTGAAACTCAGATGACAACAGGTAACAGCTCTCTTTCCAGGCTTGTGGTTCTTTATTGCACTAAAACCAAAAATGTAAATAATAGAAGAGATTTTTAAGCAATCTTGGAGGAGTTTTGGAGCTGCTCCCCACACCTCTGCCCCTCACACAGAGGAGCTGATCTTTTCTAACCTGCAGTTCACACACAGGTGATTCCAGATCTGGAATTGCACTTCCACTGACACNTTTTTTTTTTTTTTTTGCATAGGCAAAGGATTCAGGGCAAACTGCAAACCCTGACACCCGGAAGTAAGAGAATTTCCCTCACATCTCACTATGGGTATCTATAAAGATGTACCAGATAGAGATGGAGACCTTGTTTCCCTGGCAACAACTCTAGACAAATCTCACTAAAGATGCTGCCACGTCCTGCTTGGCTCAGATTGCTTTAGGACATGGAGTTGTTTTTACATTTTTTACATTAGTTCCTCCAGAAGAACCCCAGAGCTCCAGCTGGGAAATCACTGCCCTGCTGCACACCCACTGCCTGGATTTCTGGCAACCATGGGATCATCTGGTCGGGTGACCCAGAGCATTCAATCACATCAATATTAAGACTAAAAGCTGTGCAAAACTCAGGCAGGCAACTAAAGTAGGTAATATATTCTCATATAATAATATGAGGTGCATTTTTATATCATTTTAGGTTATATATTCTCATAAGCGGAAAGTTTTTGAGGTTCACATCACCAGTGGCAAAACAAAGAGAGGCAGAGGGGAAAAAAATCCACAACTGACAATTTCTATCTTCAGAATCAATTCCTTCTAAAGGAGGAGCTGAAGGTCAACTTGACATTGTGGCAACTATCACACAGCAAACAAACTTCTGAGCAAGGTAAAAATATCCTTGAATAGTCTCACCCCAGCTCAGTGTCCCAGGTCTGGCCGTGGTTATTCCAGATTCTCCAGGGGAAATACGAAGACAAAAATATTCAAGTGCTGTCTCCCAGACAAGTGAGGCACCAGCTCAAATATTTGCTGCCCAGGGCTGGAACCTCTGACCTAAATTCCCCCAGACTTGAGAATTTTTCCCAAGAAGAAAAGCACTGCATAAAACCCCAGAGCTGCTCCATCTCTGCATTCAGTAGTTCTGTGTAGTTTGGGAAGCCCTGTGCCTGAGGAAGCACCTTTTGAGTAAATATTCACATGTGGGGTCTCTGAGTTCCCACAACACATCCCACAAAGAGGCAGTCCTCCAGCTTGGCTGCTCAAGCCCCATCCCTGCAGGATCCAAGGGTAAAAATCCCTGATTTGAGCTGTAAAAAATCCCTTTTTTCAAGCTGTAACCCTGCCACTGTGAGCTCCTTACACTTCCAAATTCCAGTAACGGGAGAACCTCCACTGCAAAGTTACAAAGTAAGCAAAAAGGGAAAAATCCTTTCAAAGTGGCCCAACCCAAACAGCAAATGCCTCATTGCTTCATCTGTTCTGCATCTACATGGCTTTGGAGAGAGAGGATGTTTTCCAAGAACTGAAAACCCCCACTGTTCCTCAATCTCTGGAAGAAGAAATCCCCAGAGCAGCGTTCACCTTCCCAGGATTGCGAAGAGGGACTAAATTTTTAAAGTTTTTTTGTAAAATAAGGGGTTAATGGATGGTGCAGTGGACCAGCAGATGAGAATTTCTGCAGGCAGTGATTAAATTATGAATAATTTAACTGAATGTGAGATTTAGGGGGAAATAAATAACGAAGTGACCCCATTCCACTTCATAGCATCGAGTTGCCTTTGCCACAGAGGCTCCAAGGTGAGAGTGTCAGAAATCAAAGCAGGTCTGTCCCCTTCGAAGCAGTGACCAGAACAGAGACCTTGCTGCTCTGTCAGGATGATGGATCGCTCCATTCCAGCCACCACTCAAAGTTGCTCAAGACAATCAAAATTAATGATTCTGCAAATATGTCCTTTACAGCTGCTGGTGCTCCTCACACAGAAAATAAGGGGTTTCTTGAGTTTCATTGGGTTGTTTGTTTGAGTTGGGTTGGGTTTTTTTTCACTTAGCACAGCAGAAGGAATAAAGCTCTTAGATTTTTGGCAACTTGATTCTCCACCTCCAAAATGGTCAAAATAATACCCTGCAGTGTCTTATAGCCATGGTGTAAGAATAACTACATTAAATCTATGAGAATAACTACATTAAATCTACAGGAATAACCACATTAAATCTACAAAAATAAGTACATTAATCCTACAAAAATTGCCTCATTAGGTTCTGTGAGGCACCTGCCTATTGCAGTTTTATGGATGTCAACCAGGTAGATCCTACTTGGAGCCAGCTACGTTGTAAAGTAAGAGTAAAACTGCTCAACCACAAGGAAGATTCCCATAAACACAGGAAAGCAGTCTTTGTTAGCTGTAGGAATTTCTGCAAACAGAAATGAGATCACTTAAATCCTAATTAAATGTATAGCTGTGTCCTTGGAAGTGACCCCGCCTTCTGCAGCTCTGTTTCCCATATGGACACCCAGGATCTGCTCGAGCACGTGTGCATTTCACATCCCTGTGCTCTCCTACTCCTCCTCAGCTGGTGGGATGAGAATTGCTGCCTTCACACTTGCCAGGAGCCTGAGTTATCATGACTCTGGAGAAAAAAAAATGAAAGGGAAACTCTCCCAGGGATTTTGAGGCAGAATGCTGACTGGGAGAGGAGACTTGGGCTCCCGGCAGAAGGAGCTGGTGTTCACTGTTCCCCATCCTTGGAACACCGTGTGTCCATTCGCAGCAAACAGCCACAAAGGAACCCCTGCTCTGCCACCAGCACCTCCTCCTGAGCTCACAAAAAACCTGAAGTGCAGAGGCACAAACCTGGACATTTCTGCGGTGTGAGCTCTTGCAGGGTTATCCCGGCTCGGGGGAAGCGCCTTCAGCCCCAGCCCGCTTCTCCCTCCTCCCGGAGCCCGCTCTGGAGCAGGGCGAAACAAAACCCCAGGGAAACCACCCTGCCCTAGCTCTCACTGCCTTTCCCAGTGGTTCCCAGCCAGATTTCCATGAAGGAATTGTGTGCACTGCCTGCGACGACCCATAAATCAGCCTGTTCGCACACACTTCTGCCATTCATCCCACCCCGGAGCTGCCGGCAGAGCTTCAGCAGGTTCCCACCTCCCGTGGCATTCCGGGGATAACAGAATCCCGGGGAGCCGGAGGGAGCCCGGGAGAAGCCCAGAATCCCGGGGAGCTTGGGAGGAGCCGAATAACGGGGTGCCATTCCGGGGATAACAGAATCCCCGGGGAGCCCGGGAGAAGCTGAATAACGGGGTGCCATCCAGGGATAACAGAATCCCGGGCAGCGCGGGAGAAGCTGAATAACGGGGTGCCATCCAGGGATAGCAGAATCCCGGGGAGCTCGGGAGGAGCCGAATAACGGGGTGCCATTCCGGGGATAGCAGAATCCCGGGCAGCCCGGGAGAAGCCGAATAACGGGGTGCCATCCAGGGATAGCAGAATCCCGGGGAGCTCGGGAGGAGCCGAATAACGGGGTGCCATTCCGGGGATAACAGAATCCCAGGCAGCTCGGGAGAAGCCGAATAACGGGGTGCCATCCAGGGATAGCAGAATCCCGGGCAGCCCGGGAGAAGCCGAATAACGGGGTGCCATTCCGGGGATAGCAGAATCCCGGGGAGCTCGGGAGAAGCCGAATAACGGGGTGTCATCCAGGGATAGCAGAATCCCGGGCAGCCCGGGAGAAGCCGCGGCGGTGCGGAGCGCCTCCAGCCCATCCCACCTCCTCCTCCCCCGGAGCATCTCCCGGGAGCCGGGAAGGGCTCGGGGCTGAGCTGCCAAGCCTGAGCATGGCTCGGAGAAGCCTGGCAGAGCCGCAGCCTCCCGCAGCCCCCGGAGCCGCCCCGCGTGCCCGGAGCCGCCCGCTGTCCCCATCCCGCAGCCACGGAGCCGCTCCAGGGCGCTCGCACCTGGAAGGATCCCAGCTCGGATCGCCTGGCTGCTAACAGAGCCCTGCAGAGCTGCCCAGCGCCGCCGAGGGAATTCTGCACCGCAGCCTGAACACTTTTTGGAAGGGGGCAGTGGAAGGCGGCAGTTTGCCCCCCTCCTTCCCTGCTGGGGAGAAAGGAGTTGCCCAACCTGGTCATGAGACTTTTCCACACTTCCCAAAGAGGCTCCTGAAGTTCTGACACTGCACCACGGAGAGCCTGGGGCGGCACAGCATCCCCCGAGAGCAGACACGCGAGCACGGGAGATGGAGAATGAGCTTGGCAAATCTGTGGACAATCAAATGGACAAATACATGTAATAATTTGGAAGTTTTCTTTCTCTCTTTGCTTTTATTCTGCTTCCTTTTTTTTTTTCTTTCTTTTCCTCCTCATGCGTTTCTTGTCCCTGTCCTGATGTAGCCGCGCTGTTAACCCTTTCTCGCCCTCCCCTCCCCGATTTAGAGTTACAATAATGGGGAAGTCAGAAAGTCAAATGGATATTGTGGAAAAATCGACCAAATCCGGGAAGAAGCCCTGGAGCTTTGTGGCCATCGGGCTGGCTGTCCTGCTGCTCCTCATGACCTGTGCTGCCGTCGCCCTGGTGATCCTCTATGCCAGCAGCAGAGGTAAGAACCTGGGAATAATCCTCCCCTTCCCTGGGCAAACAGCAGGAAAAGTCCTTTTTTCACAGAGCTAAATAAAAACAAAAATACGAGGAGACCATGAGGTCACCTCTGTGAGGGACTGGGCTCTCTCTGCCTTGCTCCCAGCTTGTGCACAGAGATTATGTTGGCTTCTACTTAAAATTTGAATTATGCTCTGTAAGAGTCAATGCTTTTATTTAATTCCAGGCAATTTGTTGAATTCAGAGCTGCTTTGTCAAAACTGATGGGCTGTTTTAGAGGGAAGGTGTGTGTCTGTGTGTGAGGACTGACATTTCCTTATTTTATCCAAGCACAAGCCAAGATTCATTATTGTCAGGGTTTTTAAAGCAACAGCTGCTTTAAAACACTTCTAAAAACAATCTCCCTGAAGGGGAAATTGCTTATTACAATGTGAAAGCTTAAAAAAAAAAAAGCCACTTGCTGCTGAGGAAAAGAGACTTTTTAAATATTCCATCAGGCAGTTGGATCTCTAAGTGTGATTTGCTTCAGTGACTTGAATGCAAATATCTTGCCAGAAACCTGACATTGAGCCACGTTACTTTGAAGTGTTTTGCCTAAATATTTTAACTGCAGAGCACACTTGGTAAAACCAAAGTTTTCCCACTGGCACAGCAAGTGCAAAGTCCCACTTTAAAACCCTGTGAAGCATCAAATGCTTGGGAGCAGCTCTGCCTCATGTTTGTCACTTCCATTAAAGCCTCTTGGATTGGGAGCTTGGTTAAAACACTGGAGAGTGAAATTAAAGTGGGAACAGCAAAGCTGGAGCAAGGCTTTGCTGTCTCCTCACACTGTCCCTGCTGCAGGGAGCTGCATTTTCAGCACTTGTGAGTGAAACACTGCACAGTCCTGAGCAATAATTCATGAAAAAAGCCTCGTTATTGTTCACTCCTTTTGCTAAATCTGCTAAATTTTTTCAACTGCTCCTGGCAGCTGAAAGCCAGGCAAAATTTGAGTGTTTGCTATTCATAAATTTCATCAGAAAGTTTATTCTATTAGTTCAGGAGATGGGAAGAAAGAAATTCCCCAGAGCCAGGTCCTGGAGGAGGAGTTTCTGTACCAAACATTGGGCTAGGCAGGGTTTTGCTGCCTGCATGCATCAAGGATTTCAGAAATCTGCCCTACATGGTTTGCTGGGTCCAGACAATCCAGAATCCAGGTATTAATAATATCTGCCCAAGTGCTGGTCTCATCCAACTCAAGAAGCAGAGTCTGTGCTCACTATGTGTGAGTAAGGAAGGCTTACCTGTGAGAAAACAGGTCTAAAACCTGAATGTTTCTCTAGGCTCATATCTGCAATTAAACTTCCCCTGGAAGTGCTCTCCAGACTGAGCCCTGGGTCATCAGCAGGGCCAATGTTCTGCCTGCCCTGAGCTCCTCACACCCCACCAGGCGTGCTCAGCTCTGCCCTGGAGCCACTTTGTGCCTGTCCCCATCCCAGCAGCCACAAGCTTTAGGTAATTCCAGGTGGGAAATGAGATTCCAGGTGGGAAATGAGCAGCAGGAGCTTCATCCTCACACAGCAGTGTCAACATGCACTGCCTGGGTCAAGAACTGAGACAGTAAGAGCTCTTCAGACTGTTCTGAAGCAGAATCTTTTTTTTTTGTCTTGAAAAGTTTTGTCCCAATGCTCCCCTTGGCTCTGTTTTGCTGTCACACTTCAGCCCATTCCCAATGCTCAGCCAAAAGCCTCAAATCCCAGACTCCCCATGGGAAAAGCACCTCTGGCTCAAAGCTGTGCCACATAAATCCCACAGAACAACAGGAAAAAAACAATTTTTGCTGAGAACCATTCATGTGATACAACCAACAATGTTATCCCGGGATTCTTCTATTGCTAATTTCACTGAAATGTTAATTTTGGGATGAGTATGGGACGCTGGATTGTTCACTAAGAGCAGATTCAGATTTCTCGCTTCACCTTGATACATCCTTGATCAGAATGACACTACCCAGGCTTCCAAAAATAATTCTGTTTAGCTTGTAATTAGGAGTTAAATTAGAAAATTAAAGCACTGCTTGTCCTGCTTTGCATTCACCTTTTTTTTTTTTAATTTATAAAGGCATGTTTAGGCTTTGTGGTTCAGGGAGAATATTTTTCTGCTTGTATATATCTTGCAGAAGAGCACTGTGGTGCATGAAATAAGCCTGTGGGTACAGCAATAATTCCTGGAGTTCTGTTAATGCTGACTGGGATTTTTATCTCTATTCCCAGCCAACAAAAACACTCAAGCTCTCACAGCAGTGCAGTTACAGAGTTCTGGACACAATTTGGGGATTTTTGACATCCAAGGAAGTTTTCAGACCCAAGAAACACCCTCATCTAAATAAGCTGAAAGCAAACATAGGAAGAATAAAGTAATATTTGGGTGATCCTAGCAAGGGAAGCAGGGCTGGGTTTGGATCTGGTGCTCTCAATCCTTCCCTCACACCCACACCCCCATCTCAGCAGCCTTTTCACAGCTCCCTGTCAGGATTTACTGAACCCCAAAGCCCATTCCTTGCTGGAAAGGCACAGCCTGAGGAACACCTCAAGCCCCTCTGTGCCTGCCACATCAAATCACTCAGCAGCTCCTCCAGCAACTCCTCCAAACAACTTCCAGCCTCACCTAATTGCAGCTCCTGTAATTCTGCTTATTTCATTGACTTTCTGCCTCCCAAGCTGCCTTCTCAGGAGGAACATTCACTGGTATTTTTGTGCCTGCATCCCCACACGTTGTCACTGCTGGCTGTCAGGAAGCCCAAGATCACATCCCTCTGATCTCAGGCAGGCTCCAAACAAACAGAAACACAAACCAAGCAGCACCTAGTTCTGGGAGTAGATTAAAAAAAAAAAAAAAAAAAAAAAAAAAAAAAAAAAACCCACGTTTTTTCCCTGCA
>VXBQ01001571.1:0-43360 GCA_013400175.1 Phainopepla nitens | reverse complement strand
AAAAAAAAAAACAAAAAACACCACGTTTTTCTCCTGCACTTCCTGTGCTGAATGTGATTGTTGTGCACTTAAATAACAGATTTACACGAGCCTGCTGAGCAGGAGCAGTATCTGAACTAAAAACTGAGACAAGGTTGTGGCTGAGCTCTGGCTCCTCTCCTCCCCTGGTGCCCAAATGTCCTTTGACGTCAGGAGCCTTCATTAACGAGCCAGCTATTCAGGGCAGATGCAGAATTTCAAGAAGTGGCAGCTAACACACAAGTCATGATGATATTTGGGTGGTAAGACTCTCCTGAGTCGTAGTCAGATGGAGCTGCATGAATGCAGAGCAGTAATGGGGAGTGACAGGCCATGCAGGGCTGCAAAACGGGCAAATAAACACACAATTTACTGATTCCCACACAAAATTCTGGCTCGGCCGTGAATCCAGGTAAGAAATCTTGGGAAAGGTGGAATTAAACCAATCACTTGTGTGCTGCACTCCTTCTGAAGACACTGGCACCTGGCACAGGCTCTCTCTGACAAAGAAAACCTAAATTTGGCAATTCCGTTGTTTGTTGCGAGCTAATTTCTGTTTTAGCAGCAACAAGGGCAGCCTGCAGTGCCAACAGCACTTCTGCAGAGGAGATCTGAGAAAAGGGAAGGTGCTGAGAGGTAAAAGCTCCCACGTGAGGGCCTGGTGACAACTGCAGCTCTAATTGTCTCCCTGTGTGCCATCCCCAGCCATCTGTGCTCTCCAAACACAGTGGGGAGACACCAAACACAAGCTGTGTCCTCCAGAGCCCTGCAGAAGGCTTGGCTTGGCTTTTGTTCTCTAAAAAAGGAGCTGCAGCAAGGCCCTGGAAAAGCAGCTCGGGTTTGAGAAGCACCATCATGCCAAAGGTGATCTGCTGAGGGGCACTGCAGCCATCCAGCAATCCCACACTCATTCCTGCCTCCTGCTGCTGGCTAGCAAATGTCACTGGGCTTGGTGGCTCCCTGTGAGGCCAAATTAAGGCAATAAAATCCTCTACGGTGACCCCAGGGGTGTGAAGCTCTGCCATCTCTCAGGTGAGCAGTTCACCTCGGAAGCAGCATCTGGAGTGCTTAATTTCCTTCATTTTCTTCCATTTGGAGTAGTCCCACAGTTCAGGTCATTTCGTTTATCTCCATTAGAGCTTCTCTTTGCTGATCAATTCTCTGCTGCTGCTGTACCAGGCTGAAATGGATGTCAAAGCAGGAGCCTCTCTGTCACTGTAACTCAACCTGTCAGCAATGCTCAACCAGGAAGGAAAATAAAGAGAAATACTTGTGTTCCTACCAAAAACTTGAGCTGTTGTTCTAGAAAAGTAATTCAGAAAACAAAATGCAGGGTTGTTGAGAACTCAGAAGTTCATTTCTGGTTTTTGGAAGGTGCAGGTGACAATGCTCCAGTCGAGTGAGCAAAGATCTGAGATTGTAAAGCCAAAAAGGGCAGAGTTGGTCACACCAGAGCCTGTGGCAGGAAAGGAACTGAGGAATAAAAGAACAGGATTGATAGAGAAACAAAGGAGACACTTTTCGAGGTAAACTGAGACCTGTCCCCCAGCCATTTCCCATGATCTGGTTGTGGGGCAGAGTTTCAAAGCCCTGAGTGTGCCCTGGAACTCCAAACCAGCTCTGGCTGCCCTGCTCATCCTGCTCAGTTACAGCATCACAATCACCAGGGCTTGGGGAAGGCAGGGGAGTTCAAGCCTCATTCAGAGCAGTTGGTTCCAGAAATTGAAGTGAGACACTATCAGGTTATGGATTTATAAATAAATAAATAAATAAATAAATGAAAGAAGAAAGGTTTCATTTGAGTCCTGCCTGGTCTCTGGGAAAAATGTGAGATACACAAAATTCTTGTACAATTATTTATTCCTCATGTTGCCCTTTGCTCCTTTCCTTTTGCCCTTGAACTACTCATTCCTTTTCCTCCAAGTATTTTATTTTCCCTCTTGGAGATACCCTGGGCTTTTAGGTTTGATTTTTCCAATTGTTTAATTATGAGAGAGTTTAAGAAACTCCAAATATTTGGCTTAGCTTCATCCAGCACACAAAAAATCCCAAAAAATACTGAAACAAGCCCCAAAAACAAAAAGAAAAAGATAACTATCTCTGTGAAGCTTCCCATTTTTCCACACATTTTGCTCCTCCCCTATTCAGGTTGCCAGACACCAGCCAGGGCAGGACACAGAGTTTTTCTCATGCAGATGTGCTCCCACCCAGCACAGCCACGCTCAGCTGAGCCCTGAACATTCCCCAGCACAGTGGGGGCTTTTTATGTCGCTTCCACTGATGAACTTCAAAGCCCTCTTTTCTCCCCCACTGTTTTATTTCTCTCTGAATTACTGTAATCTTGTTTGCTCTCATGTAAAGCACTTTACTTGCATTGAAAACAATTTTTTTAGTAACTCTTTTCTGCAAACAAGGATCAAAAACAAAGCTTAAAAATCTGGCTAAATCTGCTGGAAAGCACCAAGATTTTGTTTTTCAGAGTGGAACCACAGAGTTGCCTATTTGATATAAGACATCCAGTTTCTCAGCTGGGAAATTAAACCAGCAAAATGAATTTCCTTCTGCTGAGGCTGAGGGGCTCAGATCCCTCCCACTGCAGCTGTGCAGGGAGCAGCACAAGGGAGGGACCTGACCCCTGCCCAGCATCACAGGAACGTTCCCTTGAGCACTCAGCATCAGAAATGACGTGTGCACTGCCTTTCTGGGCACCTTCTGCCCTGGCAGAACTTCACAAGCCAAGACTAAGCACTCAGAAATAGAAAATGAATAGCCAAGAGCAGGACTTCAGTGGTATTTTCCATCCTTAACTCAAGGCAGAAGAAATTTGAAGACAGGTCCACAGCCTCCTTATTGCTACGCCATTCCATCAGCCCTGAAAATTCCAGATTAGGGACAGCCCCTCAGATGAGCAACGAGGACCAGCCTTAAAGGCCACAGCAAACTGTGGCCAAACAAGTCTGTGACAGGCTCCCCCTCCCCAGCACACAAATACCTGGAGAAATAAAAGTCATTTCTCTTCCTAAATTTGATCCTGGTGACTCAAAGCAGTGTGGCAGCACTAACTCTGGGCTTTTTGCCCCCTGTTTCAACCTCTCAGTCTCAGTGACTTCGAAGATGCTCAGAGCATTTTAATGGATTATCTAAAAAAGGATCCCATATTTTCAGAGTAGACTGTGGAGGCAGTTAGCAGGTAGAAAAGATGGTCTTTTTCTCCTTCCAGGAGAGATAAAACTCCCTGTCAAGACTGTTGTAATGCTGCTGCCAGTAAATTCTCCTCAAAAATCCCCAGATTTCTTCACGGTTGTCATCTGATGTCTTTGACTGGCATCAACACTCACTCGCCTGCTCTCAAACCAAGCAGAGCTGTCACTGAGATTGGGCTCTGGTGAGTGACTTTGGGAGCAGTTTCCTTCCAAAACAAGTAATTCCATCTGCTCTCCTCTCCTGTCCCTGCAGGCTCCCACTATGGCACCAACTCGGGCAACATCTGCACCACTCCTGGCTGTGTGACAGCAGGTAAAGGGTTACTGGGAATTACTGCTGCAGAGGGGAGGCTTCATGTGTTCTCACTGAACCTGAACAAGAGATAATCCAGAGTTAAAGGCTGCAGTAGATGAAAAGGAATGAGATTCCCCCTTGGGTAAGGAATATCATTCATAACTAGCACAGGAAAATTGCCAGCGTGGCCAAGAGCTCTGGCTCTGAGCCACAAGGCCATGGACTGACCAACACAATCTGTATCTACAAGCATAATAAAATTCCCTTTAAACTGAATCTTCTCTTTCATGGGGTATTTACCTTATTATTTTTGGTATCTACCCCTCAAGAGAGGTGAGACTCCAGCACAGATGCTCCCAATAGCCTCCTGGAAGCACTGGTTTCTCGGGCAGTACTTAAACTGGAGCCCAGGGGAGCACTGGGCACTCTTCCCTGCAAGGCCTCATGCTCTGGGACAACTCTTCTGCCATTCAGATCCATTTTTAAGCAGAAAATAGAACTCCTCCAGTCATACTATGTGGGAATGAATCTTGCCAAGCAGCTCCTTGAGTCTTCAGTAGTCCCAGAGATTCCTGGGCAGTCTGTAGAATTCAGCTCTCCAATTTTTTTGCTGCCCAGCTGCCAGAATCATCCAGAACATGGACCCCACAGCTGACCCCTGCAAGGATTTCTACCAGTATGCCTGCGGGGGCTGGCTGAGCCGGCACGTGATCCCCGAGACCAGCTCCAGATACAGCATCTTTGACATCCTGAGGGACGAGCTGGAGATCATCCTCAAAGGTAGGGAGGGGACTGCTCCATCCCCAGGCACCTGGGTTTATTTCAGAGGTTGCTGACTGCGCATCAGACAGAGAAATAAACTTGCAGAGAAGTGTTGATTTGGTTTGTTTTTTTTTTTTTTCCTCTCTGGTGCTTTAATCTCTACATCTCTAACTACACCCATTTTGTGGGAACATCCTGTTCTCACTAAAAATTAGCTAGAGGTGATTGGGTGCTAAGTCCAAAAGGAGCAGGACAAGCTGTCTGCAGGTCCTTCCTCCTGGCACTTTCTTCATTTTTAGCATGAAGAGCTCTCTAGTTTGACAGTAATTGCAGCCTGCAAGTGCTTCTCACAGCCCTGAATCCTCAGGGATTTCTGTAAAATGATCAAAGCTCTTCAGGGCAAAAATCTCATGGCAATGGTTCCTTCCCCAGGTGTGCTGGAGACTTCAGATCAAGGGGACAGAGAAGCATTTCAGAAAGCTAAAATCCTTTACAAGTCCTGCATGAATGAGAGTGAGTGTCTTCTTGTTCCATCAATTCTTCTGCTCAAAACCAGGTGTACAGAAAAACCAAAGTTAAGAAAAACCCAGTCAATATCTGTCTAATCCCTGGGGCTGTGCCTGGAAAATTCATCTTCAGATGGATGAAGATGCCTTGGTATTTCATTAAACCTCAATATATCCATTTGGGATGTGGAAAGGATGGATGTTGGGTACCCAGCCCCAGTGTGGATGCAAAGCCTTTCCTTCAGAAGGCACAAACCTGTCCCAGCTCATCTTTCCCAAACCAATCCAGTCCAAATCAGCACTGCAGCCACGGAAGTATTTTCATGATATCTCTTATTTTTTGCTATGACACATTCAGTTGCAAATTTAAGCTGTTAGGCCAACGACCTATTTTTCCTATTTTATTTTGGTATGAAAACAATACAGGATTTGTCTTTTCTCCCTCAGGTCTTATAGAGCAACGAGATTCCCTGCCTCTGCTGGAGGCCTTGAGGATGGTTGGAGATTGGCCAGTGGCTTCTGCAGACTGGAGTAAGACCAAAGGTAATGCTGGGCCTGGAGGAGTCTATCAGAATTATTACTGAATCAGGGAGGCCACTGTCACCAATTAAATCCTCTATTTTCAGTTTCTCTTCTCAAACAGAAGTCAGGGTATCACACATTTAACACTCATGGATCCATTTAAATAGATCTCCAAAATTTCAGCAGCCAGCTTGTGAACAGTACAACTTCAATCAGTCTGACACAAATTGACAAATTAAATCTATTTTCCCTTTTTATCTCCCAGAGCCAAGCTGGAGCATGGAGGAAAACCTTTCCATAATGAACTCCAGGTTTAACAAACGTGTCCTCATCGACATGTTCGTGTGGAATGATGACCGGGATTCCAGCAGACACATCATTTATGTAAGAAAAAAAATGACAGGGAATTATTTATATGCCAGAATCATAATGGATAATTATTTACACTGCAGACAGATGAGCTTCCCATAGAACAATAGTGGTAAAATGTAGGCAACAGTTCTGTACTCTGAGTGTCAGATCTGTCCCAAACGTGTTGTGGCAGCCTAATATTTTTTTCAGCAAAAGAAATAAGAATCAATGGAACTTGGCTGATTTACAGCATTTAAGGGCTGCAAATTCTTGTAACTTACAAAAATGATGATGAGGCTTAGTATATAGTAGGAAACTGTGAGTTTAAAATACATAAAGAGCATTTCAGAGTTTGTTCATGAATGGTTGTACAAGAAGTGCAGCCCTGAAGTCAAGCAACGTAGAAAAGTTACTTAAATTTGTTATTGGATCTCCACGATTATTGAAAGATTTTGCTTTAGAAACCACACTTAGATCCACCCTGTCCTTGCCTGGAAACCCAGAGATAAGAGTTGCAGCTTCCACCTCCCCCCAGATCCAGGAGAGCCCTGATTCTCTGGGTCTGGCAGTGGTGTCATTCCAGCCCTGACAGGGTGGCACACCCAGCATTTCCTGCTGCCTTTCAAGGATTCCTTTGGACAGCCCCAGCTCCTGTTCCCCACTAACCAGAGAAATACATTTTCCTTCAGATTGACCAGCCAAGTTTGGGAATGCCATCCAGGGACTACTACTTTAATGGGGGCAACTATCAAAGGGTAAGTATCCCTTATACTGATTTAATTTGTGCCACTAAAACAACTTTATTCCTTATCTCTGGGCTTTCAAAAACCCCAGTACCTGAATCTTCATGCTATGCAACAGTCAGAATTAGACTGTGACAATCTTTGCTGCATTTTTTCCTAATTAAGCCAACATTTTGTAAAGTTTAGAAAAGGTCTGAACAACTGTATCAATATCAAGCCTTCCCAGAACTGGCCGACTCATGAAGAAGGTTATGGGAAAATAAAATTGTGTTTTATAGCTGAGACAGTCCCTCATTTTGAAGGACAGCTTCATATTTTCAGTGCAGGGGATTTGCTTGTGTTTTCCTCTGAATCCCTGATGCTCAGCAAGTACGAATCTGCTGCCACTTATTCTCCCCTTCCCCCAAAATTACTTGAAATTGTGAGAGATTATTTTCTAGCTGCTTTCCTCTGCCAATGCTCAGGGCAAAAACACTGATTCTGCAAAAACACTGTTTCTGTAAATACACAGAAAGCTGTTGCAAACAGAGCCAGATAATTTGTCTGTTTCCAAGATGAAAATACTGCTTTAGTACATTTTATTTTCCTCAATTATGCCTTGCTAACAAAGAGTATTTGCAGCCCAACATCAAACCAATTTTCCTAACAAGAATGGAAGGGAATACAGAGGGACAACAATCAGCATTTGAGACTCTTTTGTCTCGTGGTTGTAAAGGCAGATGAAAACATCAGTGGGAAGAGTTTTCTTCTCACTTCAGTGTATTTGACTACACTTTATACAAAATATAGCTAAAATATAGCCCTGGGAGGTTTACAGGGGATTGTCCCCACACCTTCTGGGCACCTTTAGGAGCTGCCAGTTCCTTGTACAAAACAACCTCCTGGAAGCTGGGAAATGTGGAGAGCAACTGCCCCAGGAATCTCCCCTGCAAGTGTCACCTCCACAGCAGCACTGACAGCAGTAAAGAGGGATTTTTATGCATTGGGGCATGAAGGTCAGATATACACTGACTTGGAGGAGGTAGGAAATCAGGTACAGTGCAGAGACAATCCTAAATTAGTGACAGAAAACCAGTTCTGCTCAATACAGTTTTAATTTGAAGGCACAAAGCAGGGGGGCTGAGGCTGTGCTTTTAATCCTAATGACCAAGGAGGAGACACAACCCCTTTTTATTTGTATTTACCAGCTCGCTGCCCCTAGACAATGAGCCCAACTCTGATGACCCAAACTCCCCCTGTGCTTAGTCCAGCATCTTTTGGCAAAACTCCTCCTGAGGCCTGGGGGAGTCTGGCCTGATTAGGGCTCACCATTCAGCCTAAAACCACAAATCATCATCTGTAAGTGCCCAGACTCAATTTCACCACAGGCACTGTGTTTATCTGGCTTCCAGGGTCTACAGAGGAAGGAAAGTATGTAAGAACAGGTAGCATCAAGTTTTCCTGCACCAGGGATCAGCACTCCCTCAGCAGCCAAATGTCCTTCTGAAGCCTGTTCTGAGGCATAAATCAGAGCCTCCTATCAGGAATAAAGCAAAGGTGTCACTGGGTACTGGCTGAAACAGAGCTTTTCTTTCAGACACTAAAACCAGACCTGAGAAGATTTATGGCATTACTTTCAGAGAACTCAAACCTTCCCTGTTCAGCCTGGAATTTTGGATCACTGTTCCCATAGTGTAACTCAAAGCACAGAGCCTCCTCTTTGCCCAAGCAGTAATTCTAACTCAGAATGCCAGGGCTGGATGGCACAGAGAAGCAGAAAGTGTGTTTTGAGGCTGGCAAGTGCCCTCTAAGGTATTCATGACCAAAAAAAATGCTTTGCTGGAAGAGAAATGTGAAGATGAACTACAGAAATAGTGAAGAGAGACTTAGGGGGAATGGGTTCAAACTGACAGAGGGCAGGATCAGAGGGGATTTTGGGAAGAAATCCTTCCCTGTGAGGGGGGTGAGGCCCTGGCACAGGTGCCCAGAGCAGCTGTGGCTGCCCCTGGATCCTTGGAAGTGCCCAAGGCCAGGCTGGACTGGGCTTGGATCCACCTGGGATAGTGGGAGGTGTCCCTGCCATGGCAGGGGGTGGCACTGGGTGGGGTTTAAGGTCCTTCCAACCTCAGCCATTCTGGGATTCTATGAAATGATGGACAGCAAACCTTATCTCCATGTTCTGTGTCTGAGTGCAGGTGAGAGAAGCTTATCTGCAGTTCATGATCACCATTGCCAAAATGATCCGGGAAGACAAGAACGTGTCCAAAGATGATTCCTTTGTGCAAGAGGAAATGGCAAAGGTCATGGAGTTTGAAACAGAGATTGCAAATGTGAGTAGAGAGATCAAGAGCTCCTCAGGAAGCTGTGGGGGGCAAGGGGTGAAGGGGGAAGAGTCTCTTGCTGGTTTGTGCAGCAGTTTTCAATGCACCAGAAAACCCACAGGCCAGAACAAAATGGGGGAGGAAGATTTTTGTGCCATGAGCAGCCCAAAAATCAGAGCCTCTGTGTCTCTAATCCTGCCTGCTGCTTGCTGCTCCAGTCCCAGCCTTGTTTCTATTTGGAGCTCTTCTAAAGCAGGGTAATTCCCTTTCTGCTAACCATGCACTGGGATAACACCACGGCAGGCTCCCTTGCATCCTTAACAACCTACAACACCCTAAAAATCCCCAGAGGAGGCTTCCATTCTAAAGAGGACAGGAGGAACCTCTTGGCTCAACATATCCCTGAAATGCTATTGAACAGGGGGGGCCTAGGCTCCTGTGCTGAATTTTTGGAAGCAGCACTGGGCACAACCAAATGATTTTCCTTTTCCCAAACAAACTGGTTAATCTGCATATTACTGGAGTGTGTATGTGTGCACTTGTGATTTCAGCCATTGATATTTCTGTCAGCTGATTCCAGTAATAACCTTGTGAATGTCTTCAGGCCACGACCCCAGCAGAGGAAAGGCACGATGTGACCTTGTTGTACAACAAAATGACCTTAGCAGAACTGCAGGAAAAGTTTGCATTCAATGTAAGTGTTTCATGAGCAGTCTCATACTTCAGGTCTCTTAATTCCATGCCAGTTGGAAATGGCTTTGTGAATTTATCAGTGCTTCAACAAAGAGGTACAAAATCATTCCCATTCCTAATTTTGTCTTCAGAATCTCTCTAAAAGCTTTGCCCTGCTGAACAGCTGCATTCAAAGTCATAAGACTGTCAAAAGTCCAGTTACTGAGGTATTTAATCATCCAACACTGGAATGTCTCTCTGTCTGCCTAGGAATTTAATTGGACCTTCTTCATCCAACGTGTCATGTCCTCAGTAAGTGTTCAGGTGGATCCAGAGGAGGAGGTGGTTGTGTATGGGATGCCTTATCTGCAAGAGCTGAAAGCAATTATCTCCAAGTACTCAGCCAGGTAAAGAAACTGCAGGATAGGTAGGACAAAAGTCATAGAAGGATTGCTGAAATGTCAATTATTGGACCCCCTTGCTAGTTCTGAGCTTCTGAGGAAAAATGACACCCCTGTAAAATACAGGAAACACCTTTGGAGGTTTCAAAGTCCAAATACTGCAGTACAAGGTGTCTCACTTGCTGCTTTCTTAGGAAAGCTTAAATGGGAAGAAAAAAAAAATACATGACAGGCTTAGCTTTTGTTACATTCTAGAAGGAAGAAAAATAAGAAGTTAATCCCAGAACAGACAGGACAGCCCAGTCCTCAGGCTGGATGAGTCTGCAGTTAATGAGATGCTGTGAAACCCAGGACAGGCAGCAATGATTTCCTTCTTTGTCTCCATCCACAACTGAGGTTCCCCTCTCACTGCCTGCACTAGTGCTGGTTTTTACAGGGGATTAAGCTCAGCTTTGCTTTCCCACACAGCACCATCCAGAACTACCTCATCTGGCGGCTGGTGATCGACCGGGTCAGCAGCCTGAGCCGGCGCTTCAAGGATGCCCGGGCCAGCTACAGGAAGGTATTTCCTCTCTTCATAAAGAGGAGAGCACAACTGCCACCAAATCCAGCCTGGCCAGCACAATAACCCTGCCAGGGCTTTGGAAAGACATGAACTCTAAGCTCCCTCTCAGCCCAAATCATTCTAGATTCTGTGATTACGTCACGGAATCCTCAAACGAAGCCAATCCCAGCAGTGGAAACCCTTGGGCTAATCCCCAGGGGAAATGAACCCAAGGCTGGGCTTTGGAAGGGTTATTCCATGGCTGGGGTTTGGAAGGGTTATTGCCCAGGGGATATGAACCCAAGGCTGGGGTTTTGAAGGGTTATTCCATGGCTGGGGTTTGGAAGGGTTATTCCATGGCTGGGGTTTGGAAGGGTTATTCCCCAGGGGAAATGAAGCCAAGGCTGGGGTTTGGAAGGGTTATTCCATGGCTGGGGTTTGGAAGGGTTATTGCCCAGGGGATATGAACCCATGGCTGGGGTTTGGAAGAGTTATTGCTCAGGGGAAATGAATCCATGGCTGGGGTTTGGAAGGGTTATTCCATGGCTGGGGTTTGGAAGGGTTATTCTATAGCTGGGGTTTGGAAAGGTTATTGCCCAGGGGACGTGAAGCCAAGGCAGGGGCAGGGTTCAGGCTGGGCTCTGTGCTGCAGGCCCTGTACGGGACGACGCTGGAGGAGGCGCGCTGGAGGGAGTGCGTGAGCTACGTCAACAACAACATGGAGAACGCGGTGGGAGCCATGTATGTCCGGGAGACTTTTGCTGGTGAGAGCAAGAGGATGGTATGTAGTTTACCCTTCATACTACTGTACATCCACAATGCCCACAGTGCCCGTTCCCTCTTATCTAAGTTGATTTGGTTTGTCCTGCTCCACAGATCCACCAGTCAAGAAGCTCTTTGTGATGCTCTTGTAGATGCTCAGTGCCGGGGTTTAGAGCACAGGATTTGGAGATATCACCTTCCAGCAGGAAGCTTTTCATCCCTCCTTGGCTGTGCCAGGGAATAGGGCATGTGAATGATGAGTGTCTCCCTGGATCTCTTTCAGGTCCGAGATTTAATAGAGAAGATCCGTGAAGTGTTCGTGGAGACTTTGGATGAGTTACAGTGGATGGATGAGGCATCCAAGGAGAAAGCTCGTGAGAAGGTCAGAGATAACAAGGAACTTCAGTGTTCCCTTATGAATATGAAATATTTGGAATTTTGTAGTATCACCATTTCCAGTTTCTCCACCAAAGAGAGGAAAAGAGGACGTTATTTTCCTGTTACATTGTCCTTTCCTTTCAATCCTTTGTTAGCTCACATCAATAAAAATGCCAACTGGATACAATGCAATTCCCCAAAAGAAAATCATTCCCAACTTTTAATTGACCTCAGGACCATCAGCACCATCTCAAATCCAAGGAAAAAAAACCAAACATTGAATTATTCTTTGTATCGAAACTTTAGCAAAAACAACCCAACAACCACCAAAACAAAAACCAACCAAACACCAACAAAAACTACAATTAAGAGGAAACATTCAACTCTTTTCTTCCAGGCAATGGCAATCAAAGAACAAATTGGCTACCCAGATTATATTTTGGAAGATCACAATGAGAAACTGGACCTGGAATATGCCAATGTAAGTGTTTTGTGCATATCTCACTAAATATCTCAAAATAAACACCTGCATTTGCTTTCTTGCCACTGGAATATTTGTACCTGTGTGACTGCCCTTTCCAAGGACATTAAAATGAACATATTAATAAATAATTGGTGCAAAGAACCAACTGTTCAGTGAAACCATGCAACCAAAACATTCTTTAGAGGACATTCAGTGGGATGAGGAGTTCCTCTTCCTGCTCAGCTGACCAATGTTCTTGGATCCCTGTTTGTGTAGTTAAACTTCAGTGAACACAACTACTTTGAAAACATCCTGGAAAACCTGCGAGCTGGAGCCCAGAAGAGCCTCAAAAAACTTCGAGAGAGAGTTGACCAAGATATGTGAGTTTCCAGACAGAGTCACAGACACAACCCAAATTCTGGGTTAGTGGTGGGGGTGTTTAACTCGTGGTGGCTGAGATAATCAAAGAATTAAACAATTCTAAGGCAAAGTGAAAAATGCTTTTCCCCTTGAGTGTTGTGTGTTTGGATGAAAGCTGCCCATGAACAAGCCACCAGATATTTCCTGGGATCAGGAATTCTTTAAAGTGTGATCAATGCACCATTTTTCCCACATTAATCCTTTCCTTATATAATCTCCTTGTAAGGATTTTCCTTCTTGTTACAAGACTCTTCCTTCTCCTAACAAGGAAATTATATTTCTTTATATATTCATATGCACATTCCTGATAATGTATATATTACATATATATATATATACACCCTTATATGTGTATACCGATATATATATATATATAATATATTTATTTATATTTTTTCTATATGAATAATCATAGAAAGGATTATATCCTTACAATCCTTTCCTACATACCTTGCATTTTTTAACCAGAATTAAATTTCAAAAATGTCTGAGGGAAAAAAAAAACATCATGACTAACTGTGCACAACATTTATTTTTAGATGGATAATTGGAGCTGCAGTGGTCAATGCATTCTATTCCCCCAACAGGAACCAGATAGGTAGGTTTAAACACTTTTAACCAGATAATTTTATCCACATATCAGGTTAAAACTGCTGAGTCTCTGCTGGATTCTGAGCATTCCAAGCAGGAGAGACAATAGATAATTCCCTCCAGAAGTACTTATTCAAATTCCCAGACTGCCAGGAAGATCTGCTGCTCAGCTCCTAATACCACAGAAGGACTAATCCATGGGGTTTTAGGCCAGACAGTAACTGCTCCCAGGGCAAAGGCCAGCAGTGGCAACAGCCCAATCTACCAACAGTCACAACAGAGAACTTCTACAACTACTGAAAGCAGAAACATCCAAACTGCTGATAATTCAGCCCTCTGACCTCATCTAAAATCTGTTTTTTTGTGCAGCTTCCTCCATCCTGCAGGTACAGCAGCACCAGGACCTTCAGCCACGGCAGGGCCCTCCTGGGGGCTTTACTGGTGGCCAACCTCAGCTCCCAGTTTATCCCAGTGGTTTTACACAGGTTGGAATCAGCTTTCCAGGCAGGGAACTCAGGTCCTGGAGCCACCTGGTTTCTCTCCAGTTTTTTCCTTATAAATCATCCAAAAGTAACTAATTTAAGCAACTTGGAGATGAATATGCCTGTGTGCAAATCCGAGCACAACCACAACCATATTGTGTGTATGTCAGTTAGATTATGTTTCTTCATGTCTCTAGCTTGAGAAAACAATTATCCACACTACTCTGTCTTACTGCAGTCTGGCTCATGTATTTCTTCACAAAATTGTATGGATAAAACCTGTGTAGCCAAAAGGGTTTTGTCTCTGAATTAACTACTTGTAATATAATTTCAGTATCTCCCTTCACAGAAGATAGCTCATTAGAGTGAATTACTGCCAGTCTGAATTCCTCTAAAAGCATTTATGCTTTTCAGCTTGTGTAGAAGGGGTGAAAAGCAAATCCCATAGTTGTGGAGAAGGGTTTTGCCAGCAGACTGAGGCAGAACAGATCTCACAGTGCCCCCCTCAACTGGCATGAAGTGTCCTTGGTGGTCTGCAGGAATCATTCCTGTGCATGTTTTACACTCCAAGTGCTGGTGGTATCAGCAGATGATTTCTAACCACTCCTTAACCCAAATAAAGCAATAAAACCTCCATTAGTTCCCCTATAAAATGGCTCTGACACACAAACTGTGCCTGCCTCCAAAGGACAGCTCCTAAACATTCTGTTCTTGACTCACTGCAGCAAACATTATGGACCAAATTAGGCTAAGCTTAATGTAAATGCTGCTTGGGTCTCAAACAGGGAAATATTGTAGCTGAAGATGCGCTAAATTAAACCTTTATTAACTTGTTATTTCCTATTTACCAAGAGAGAAACAATTTCACATGAGGCATGAGCCTGTTTCTAATCATTTTATATTTTCTATTCCTTCCTGACTCTTACACCAAGCAAATAACCTGTCTGCCAGGGATGCAAAAATAAAGCCACCTTACAGCATTTCCCTCTTTCTCCTTGTCTTTGCAGTTTTTCCTGCTGGGATTCTCCAGCCCCCCTTCTTCAGCAAACACCAGCCCCAGGCCCTGAACTTTGGAGGGATTGGGATGGTCATTGGGCATGAGATCACTCACGGCTTCGATGACAACGGTGAGGAGAGGACTGAAAAAGTGTCATTATTTCAGCTAAAACTTGTGGCATGGCAGGAATTAAAGTGTGCTGGGACTAAAGATCCCTGCACAGTCATGTCCAGCTCAGCAGCAATAGGAGCACACTGGGAACACTCTGTGGAAGGTTTTGCAGGGAATGATTCCCAAACAGAGCACAAGAAATAAGCAGGTGTTAAAAATAAACTGAGGGAATGACAATTCTCAGGAAAAAAGGTTATTTTTACAGCATCATTGGATCAGAAACATAAAGCAAGCAGATCTATGGGCTCCTGAATACAGTGAAATCTGTCAACAACATTTTTGGGATATAACAATGTCAGTAGCATCTTGAAATCCCAGGAGACTTTGTTTTTCAACATAAATGCTTGAAATAAATTGACTTTTTAACTTTCTCAAACATTATGCAAAAGAATTTGGGGGAAAAGCACACTTCTGACTCTACAAGTCATGAGTTTCTTCCACATGGGTGGAAGAAATTGGTTTTTTTATGCTCAACAAGTTTGTGCAGATGACACATAAACACACAACACAGCCTCAGAAACAAGGCAAAGAAAAGCCTTGTTCTAGCCAGAGAGCCAAGAACACAAACTGCAGAACTGCAATTCCAGCTTTTAATTCTCTCTAAACTTCAGTTCTGTCACGTGGCCACACAGAACCAGCACCTCAGACACCTCAGAGGTGAGGGAAGGTTTTGTTACACAATATCTGCAAAATCCACTTGGAAATAAAACCAGGCCTTGGAGCTATATCTGAAGTCAGGGCTGCTGACTGAACAGGAAATCAGGGAATAACAGAGACCACAATTCCATTCCCTTGTGACAAAGAGAATAAACTGTGCCCAAAATATTTCTAAATTCAAGGAGGAAAGAGGAAGGGAGTGCAGCTTGGGTGCTACACTGGAAGAGCGGCGGCTTTAAAGTCTGGCTCAAAACTTCCCTTTCATCCCTGGGTTTTCCTGCAGGTAGGAATTTTGACAAAGATGGGAACATGCTGGACTGGTGGAGCAACTTCTCAGCGTTGCATTTCAAGGAGCAGTCCCTGTGCATGGTGCACCAGTATGGGAACTACACCTGGGAGCTGGCTGGGGGACAGAACGTGAGTAACGAGCACGGCCACAGCTCTGGGTTTGTGCAAATAATGATCTGAACTGGGGATCCCTGTGGGGGATAAGCACAAACCCCACAGGTATCTGTTCTGGGAACAAGGCACAAGGGTTGTGATAAACTGGGGCCACTGGTGTGGCCAGAAAGCCCAGGGTCTGTGCGCAGTGATGTTCTGTCCAGCAGCAGCCCAAGTTCTGTCCATGTTCTATTTGTGTGTGTTCTGTTCCAATCTACAGCTCTTACCCTGGGATTTGTTTCATTTCATTCTCTCCTTTCTTGTCCCAGCACAAAGTCACAGCTTCCCTTTGCTCCAGGCATGTCAAGCTGTTGTATGACTGACCCGTGGTTCTTAGAGCTGCTGATTTTACTGACAATAGAGTAAATAAATGATTCTTTTTACAGGTCAGTGGCATAAGCACGTTAGGAGAAAATATTGCAGATAATGGAGGAGTCCGACAGGCTTATAAGGTAATCCTCAAACACCCTGTGAGTCAACTTCACCTGGCATCCAGCAATGGGGAGACCTATTCTGTGCTAAAAAACTTGACAATTAACCTGTTATCACCATATTCCAAAAGCTAAAGCCTCAGTTGTACACCTGGAAGCTCACATGCCCATGGCTTGCTGCCATTCTTGCACCCAGGAGCAGCCCAAAGGTGGAGCTCAGGTGTGAGCAGGGAATGTTCTTTCCTACAAAGAACCCTGACAGATGTCACAGTAAAACCTTTTATCTTTGGTGTTTTGAGTATGGTGTTAAGGGTGTTTATAGAACATCATGAATTTTCAGAAATCTAAATTCCAACCCTATGGGACACCATTCCAGTTAACTGCTTCATTAGGGTTGCTCTAAAAGCCATCACAGATGTGGAGGAGCCGTGTGGGGTGACACAAACTGCCTGCACATGGAATCTACAGATGTTCTGAGGAGCTGGATCTCTTTTTACCCTCAGCTCTCCCTTTTGTTTCATGCTTTGGGACTGTCTCAGCACCTGAGAGGCTGCAAAAACAGAATGTTGGGAATTAAGCAGCATGAGGGCACATTAACTTGTCTCCATCATGTCAATATACCTAAAAAAAGCAAATTGGCCAATTAATGTGCAACAATAACAGGTAATGGATTTAACATTGAGCAAGGTTATCTGCTATTTAGTGAGCAGTTACCTGAAGAGAGAAAAATCATCACTACAGAGAAGCAGAGGAGATTTGATACTTTATTTCCAGATACAAATTCCTATAGAAAGAGTCCATGAAGTCAACAGGGCTTATGCTGACAGCCTTTCATAAAATCCTCTCTTTGTTTTAAAGAGAGAAAATGTATACAAATACAGAAGGGAAACATGCTGGTTAGGGCATGTGGTGACTAAAATCCCCCCTCCCAAACCAACATTCAAAATCCACCTCCTGCTGCTCCTCTGAGTTGATCTGTGATCATTTCCAGGCCTACTTGAAGTGGCTGGAACGGGAAGGGAAGGAGCCAAAGCTGCCTGGACTGAACCTGTCCCACAAACAGCTTTTCTTCCTCAACTTTGCCCAGGTGAGAACACCCAGGGCTGTGCCTTGGGTCCTTGGACTTTGTTGGAGAAAACACCTGGGGGAAATCAAGGGCAGATAGATCTGTCCCAGAGCACCAGATCTTGATCCCAGATCTTGATAAAACAAAATGATGAGAAAATAATTGCCTCTCTATAAAACGTTCCCCAATGATATCACAGCAAACTGAGATGGTTCTTAGGAAAGCCACTGAGAACACGAATTCCCTTTAATCCTGACCCACTAATGATGGATCTCCTTGTCTAGGTTTGGTGTGGTTCCTACAGACCAGAATATGCCAGTCAGTCCATAAAGACAGACGTTCACAGCCCTCTGAAGTACAGGTGGGTTTTACTCATTTACTGAGTCACAACTCACTTCATCCAACCCCTTTCACCACAACAGCACAGGAGGAGTCTGATAACACACATGACAACTCCCCAGTGATTTCCAGATTTTCTCCCATGGCTTGCAGGACACTGCTGGAAAGCACATACCTATACCTGACCCGGTGAATTTGCCAATCCATGGGGGATGGAGCAGGACCAGGACCAAACCCACTCTGTTCTGGCATTTCCTTGTTCATATTACCTATATTCCCTAAAGCATCCCATATTCTGAACTGCAATCGAGTTCTGAGGCTCCAAACCCCTTTCTGCTGCCCAGAACAGCAATTTCCATGGAAATGAGTCCCTTCTCTTTGTTTAGGGTGATGGGCTCGTTGCAGAACTTTGAAGCCTTCTCCGAGGTGTTCCACTGTAAGAAGGGCACGGCCATGCATCCCGCAGGGAAGTGCCGGGTGTGGTAACCGAGGACGGGACACTCTGGTGACACCACAAACAGCTCGTGGCAGGGATGTGCCCGGCGTTCTGCTGCTCAGCCACAGCCAGGGCTGCCGGGGCAGCTGCTGCCGTGAGAGCCCAGGGAGCACTCAGCCCTCCCAGTGCCATGGGAAGCACGCAGGGATCACGGGGATCACAGGGATGGATCCCGGGACCGGCGGGCTCTGCCTGAGGCCACGCTGCGTTCCCGGGCACAACGACTGTTTCCAGCGACATCCTGACTGTTACTAAGACACTGCATCAGGGTTACAAGGACTAATTCTTACACGAAAACAAAACCAACAAGCAGCCACGAATCTATTTTTCAGAAAGGAATAATAATTTTAATATATCAGCTCCACTTTCTGGGGCTAAGCAATGTTCCACTGCTCCGGTTCCGCTTCTGGTGCATTCCTCCCCAGATCAGGTTAGAGCTGGTGTAAACTCTCGTGCTGTCCGTGCCCCTGCACTTTGATCACTGCTTTGTTGTCATGGATTGCTATTTGTCGTGACATGTCACACAGTGAGCTCTATGTCAAGACGCCTGTCGCGCTCTCCTCCTGCACTTACAGCACAGGAGACCCCCCTCAAGTGAGGCATCACACAATTATCACATTTTAGGAGTACAAATTCTGTCTTTATGGTTAAATTACAGGGTCCCACCCTTCAGAGATATATTTAAAATGATGCTTATTCTTGTAGAAAGTGTATAAAATACCTTTTTGCCAAATAGCAGACATGTATCCATGGAAACAATTAAGCTGGTTTTAATCCTGTGCCTTTTTATTTTGCCATAGGCTATTTTTCAGTATTTACACTTGAAAATGTAACATGTATTAATTTTTAATAAAATTTAAAAGAAAAAAATAATGATGGCCGATTCAGCAAGGATTTCCCTATGGAGAGGTATGGGGGGCTTTCCTTGGTAGGCATCCTACCAAAATGATAATATTTTAAACTTCCAATATTTAATAGTGAGTTTTGAATATTATTCCAGCAAGTGCTTTTCTTTCTAGCACAGGAATCACTTGACAGCAAGGCAGTAACTGCCTGTGTGACTCTGCAAAATCACTGAGCTCTGGAGATGGGCCACTAAAGGTTCTGCAACTGTTCAAGGGATAATTAAAATGTGCCTAGGAGAGTTAATTGCAAGTGACCATCACACCACATGGAAGTTACTCTATTTTTTCATGTAAATTTATCCCACCTCCCACCTGCAGAACACTTCCCAGCTTCCAGTTTGTGTCAGTGCCAAGTGCACGAGCTCCAAGCTCCCCTTACAGCCCCACTGATCCTGGTGCTGTGCCCATGCACAAACTGGAGACAAGAGGCTCCAAAGCCCCAGGAAATGGCCCTGAATTCCTTCTGACCACTGTGTTACCTTTCCACAGTCATAAAATGCTTCAGCCCTGTGGGAAGTTCTGCACCCAGAGGTGTTTTGCTGCACTTTAGACTCGTAGACAATGAAGCCTCAGAGAAGCTTTATTACACACTTAAGAAAAGAAGGAAGATCCTGATGTTTCCCAGGAGGAATCCAAAGCCTTTCCTTCTCCCATGCTGCCACCTGGTGACAAATCCTGCTCCAGCTCCTAAAAGACCAAAACTCACATCCAACAGGAGCAACTTTCAGACTCCATCGAACCACAGCTGCTGCAGACATCTAACCCTGCAAAAAAAATAATTTTTATTCGGTAGATTAGTGATGGAGTTGATGCTGCACTTCTCTCATTTAATAGACAATTCTGATAACTAAAGCATTTCTATCCTCACCAAATCCTTCCTTAAAAAACATCCACAGGGATGCTCTTCCAGAATTATCCTTTTCCTTATGGTAAAGCCAACAGTCACATAAGTCAGAGTTTTCCCTTCTGCAGGTACCAGGAAAGTTCCTTCACAGAGATAATGTGTTTTCTTTAGTAAAACTTTATTTTTAGACACAGTGGACACAGAGGATATTAACTTCTTTTACTAAAAGCTACATGGTTCTTGCCATGCACAATTCCTTTTCCCAGCAATATCTTCTTTTCTCCAAAAAACTGAAAAATCTATACAAAAATGCATTTGGAAACTGCACTGCGTATTATGCAGAATGTTTAAAATGGGAAAAAAAAAAAAAGCGCCGGTTTTTTTCCCACCAACAAGCAACAGTGGAATAATTAATGCATACCAAGTGTCAACTGTCTATGGGGAAAGAAGAAAAGTCCAGGCATTCCACACAGCCCACTGCTCCTGAAGGGGATGTAAAAGGGAAGAGCTCTCCAGCCCCTGATGACACTGCCAATGCCTTGATCACTCAGCTATTGCAGACTTTGATGCTTCACAAGATGCCACTGGGCTATTTCATTAACTCCTTTGCAAACCCTCCTTTTCATTTTCAAGCTGCCTTTCTCTTCATGATGATTTAGGAAATAAAAAAGAAAAGAGTTGGGTTTTTTAACTATCCCCATTGTCTGTCACAGTTCAAACAATGTCCAATTCAGGCCTGTTTTTTTTGGGGTTGGCACCAACTTCCTGCACAGGAGCAGTTGTTTGATCCCCTTTCTCCTTGTTAACATCAAAACCTGCCCGTGCTGTTCATGCTTTTTGACATGTCAAAGGAAAACACAAAGTATGCATAGTCAGCTTTTATCAGCAAATCCCACTCTTTCCACTTCTTCCCTGGGCAGTGGGGCGCAGGTCTCAGACATGCAGGCTGTGGTGGCAGTGCCAAGAGGACAAACTTCGCACACGTTGTCCTTGGGTTTTGTGCCTAGAAGGGAGAAGCCCGCTGGATTTCTCTCCACGCCTCTGGCTAAGGGGAGTTCAGCATAGTCTTTGTGACCCAGTGATTCCTGCAGAGACCCTTCACCACAGGCAGCAGCTCACACACTTCTGCCTTTCATGCGGGGGAAAAACATGAAGTGTTCTTGGCCACATCACACTCGGTGCCCACGGAGCACCGCCAGCGCTCCAACGGCGTGACCGACACCATGGCCAACACCGTGACCAACACCTCGGGGCAACACAAGGACCGGGTTACACCACAAGAACCAGGTCCCTGAGGCCGGTTCCTCACGGCCCCTGAGGTGGTTTCCCCTCATGGAAACCGAGGTTGTTTCCCACCGTGGTCCGTGAGGCGGGTTCCTCACGGCCACCGAGGCGAGGCCCTCATGGCCCCTCAGGCGGTTCCCTCATGGTCCCTGAGGCCGTTCCCCCACATCCATGTCTCCCCCTCGCCATCCTCATGGTGCCCCGGCAAGGGTCCCAAAAGCAAAAGCAAAAGAAGGCAGGGAGGAGGGACGGGAAGGGGATGGGAGGGGGATTGGAAGCCGCCGGGCTGTACGGCTCCAATTCCCTCAGCACTTCCCGCCCTCCCGGCCGGGCACAACGAGGAAGGCTTTGGCAAGGAGAGAGCTATGCCTGAGACCATTAAAATTCCTCAAATCATGCCAAAGCAGCCCCTCAAAGCCTCAGATAGCCCTGAGACCCTGGCAAACCCACCCCTCAAAGGCCTGACAAACTCCTCAAATCGTGTCAAACCCCTCAAAACCTGACAAACCCCTCGGAACCTGGCAAGCACAAACCCACCCCTCAAAGCCTGGCAAACCAAGCCCTCAAATCCTGGTAAATACCAGTCCCTCAAATCCTAGTAGAAGCCCCTCTAAACCTGACACAAACCTACCCCGCAAACCTCAGCTTAGAGGGCTGTTTGTGAACAAATGGTGTGGAAGGAGGACTCAGGTTCTGGGCAGGTGCAGCACATTGCTGCTCAGGTGAGGGGTTTGGGGACAGGAGGGACAGTGACTGAGGAAATGCTCAGTAGGATTCTGCAGGAATCTGTTTGACAGGAACACTCCTTGAGGTTCGGCGTGACTCACGTGGGATTCACAAGAATATGCAGAGTAAACGTGATGGGAGTTCCTTGAGCTTTATGAAAAACCCATCTCTTCAGAATGACATTAACCTTTCTCAGGGGTGCAAGCGGCTGCACATCCTCTGGATGGAGAGACCCACACAGAAGTTGCACACAAATGCATTTTATTGCTCTCTATACACACAGAGACGCATACACAGTATGCAGGTGAGCCATAAGGCAGTCCCAGCACTGGGAGAAACACCATCCACCAGGAATTCAACCACTCAATACAAATAAAAATCATTATTATAATGAAAATGCTAAAAAAGCATAGCTTACACCCAAAATGTATAACATTGACAAATCAAGCCTGTTATCTACTACTTTTCTTTAACATAAAGCAATAACATACTCTTTTTCTAAATTGAAAAAAGCATCAAATAGTAGAAATATTCCACATAGTTTCCTAACTCCTGGTCATCCCTCACACTGTAGAGACAGGACTATGAAAGGGCTGTGGGGGAGAAATCCAAACCAAAACCAAACCCGTTTTTGATGCTGCACAACTGATAAGCAAACAGAGGGAAATACTGCGTGAACCAAAAGGAATAAATTTATCCTCCGGAGTGACTGAGCCAACCAGAGTTGTCAGTCAAGCCAGAGCAAAGCTGATCGCTCTTACTGGGACTATTAGAGAAAATCTCCTACAAGAACTCCTGTCCATCACAACTGTAACATTTACAAACACCCTCCTTCATTTTGAAGACATTGCCCCTGCCCGGGCAGCACTGCACCAGTGTCTAAACAGCTTCAGCACTAAACAGAACACCTCAGCTTTTGCCAGAGGATCACAAAAAAGTCAAAAGCATGGCATTCTCTCATACATAAATAAAACATGGGGGGAAATAAAATTCCCTACAGGAGAGAGGATCAGAGCTGGACTATCAGATGCAGTCAGATCCTTCCTCTGGACTGTCACAGGTCCGTGCAGTGAGGACTCCCCCGACTACCAGGGCCTCCAGAGAGGGCTGCTGTCCTTTGGAGACGCTTGTTTCAGGGCACCGGCGTTCCCAGGGGAGAAGGAGACCTCTGGAGCAGCTGACTGGCTCTTCTGGAAGTGGCTCAAAAGTTTGGTCTGTGTTTCAGTTCGGACTTTGTGGAGAGAGAGGAAATAGAAAGCTTCTTGCAAACACCTGGAATAGCCCTCTCTGAAGTCAAACTGGGAGCTTTTATGGAAGGATCCTGCAGCTAGAGAAAGGAAGAAAAGAAGGAGAGGGAAGAAAGAATAGTTTAGAACAGTTGCTCATGGCTCGAGATTCTTACAGCAGTGACAGATTTGCGGTAAAATGGAGACTGAAAGAAAACTCAATACTTACTTTTCATCTGCAGCTGGCTCTGCTGCTTCAGGTAGCTGACAGTCATCTCCAAGATGTCAGCTTTCTCCAGCTTGGAGTTGGGCTGGTGCCTCTGGAACTCCTTCTCCAGGAGCAGTTTCAGCTGCTCGATGCTGCTGTTAATCCGGTCCCGGCGCATTTTCTCCACCACCGGCTTCCTCAGCTGTAAAAAGCAAAGGAAAAGAGAGCTGTTATTAAAGGGTCCTCTCCCTGACACTCCGCAGGGCTGCTCGTCGCCCACCACTGCTCCTAAACAGAGCGGGGCAAGGTCTCAGCTGGTGTAAACTGCTCTGCTGTGCCTGCACTTACTTTGTTTTTCTCCTTCGGTGTCAGCAGGTTGTCGGTCTCCAAGAAAACGGCGCTGGGAGCCATCCGTCCTGAGCAGAGAGGTCTTGGAGTGGAATCCAGGAGAAACGTGTTGCTGGAAGCTGCCTGTGCCCGATATTTATACTGTCCGAGCTGGGGGCGAGTGTGTGGGTCTGCGGCTCGGTGGCGTTTCCCACACTCGCCAGCCAATCCCGGCCACGGGCAGCACAATGGGAGAAGCTGCTATTCTTGCATGCTCCAGTGGCAGTGAATAGCCCGCGGATAATGACCTTCTCCCAGATGAGCAACCTGGGTGTTTGTGCTCCCTGAAAGGCTGCGATCAGAGTTACGTGTCAGGAGCTGGGAAAGAGCTGCCCTTCAACGGGAAAGGCTGCTGACTAATGCCGCGGATCAATAGCATTCCAGGGGCAGCCCGGGGCTCACATGCGGGAGGAGGCAGGAGGAGGTCAGCTGCCCGCGGCGGGAGCGCTGCTCCCGGGAGCGCGCCCAGGCACACGCTCCGCCAGGCACAAGGCACACGCACACGCCAGGCGACCAGAAATTCCTCAAATCCATAACCTGCTTTCCACACTGAGCCACCTCTGGTAGTCCCGCAGGTGACTCCGGCACCAGCTTTGCCCATGGGAAGCGGAAAAGGGATTTCCCGCTTTGACTCACTGCAAATAAAAACATTTCGTCTTAAGTACACGCAATTATTGAAAACATTTTTTTGGTTTGATCCTTGTTCTCTTCTCTCAGTAAATTATGCAACCCTGTAGAAAACTCTCAAGCCAAGTCATAAGTGCTTTATGTTTCTGTTTCCACACACCTGCAAGACAAATACTTGTGGAGAAGGGATTGTTTCAGGATCACTTCAGTACCACATGCTGCCTCTTACTTCCTCCCCAAAACACATTTTACTCTAGTTATTTTCATTTAGTCTATAAACAAAGGAAAGCTGGCTGCAGAAGAGATTTATATCCTCATAAATTTATTAGAAATCAAATTCCTGATCCCTCATTATTCTCCCCTGGGCCAGTTGCTGTGTTTGATGCAAAGCCTGTGCTCAGGAGGTGCCTGCAGCCGAGAGAGCTGACAGTCTCTGATAAAAACACAGCCAGGTATTCCTGCTGGGAAACTTGAACCAGATCTACCAGCAATTTATCCATCAAGTAATGTCAGGGCTTATGTTTGTGGAGCTCTTACTGTAGTGAGTAAATACCAGTTTTATTCACATTAATATATGTGTAGGTGTGTTCACCTTTACATTAATGAGTGTGTGTGGTCACACAGGGCCTTTAATGTGAACACACACACCCAGAGCTCAGGAACACATTTCTCTCTCACTCTGCAGCTCATTATTGGTGCACCAGGTAAGGCTTCAATGACCTCTTCCAGGCTCTGCTTTTCCATCCCTATTGTGCTGCCCTGAATGGGCTCCCTTCTCTCGGCACAGAGCAGCAGCTGTTGAGCTCCGGGTCTTTTATGTCAAGTTGTGGGAAAGCTTTTGTGACACCGTTTCACATGTTCTCCTCAAAGCCCATGGATTATCTCTGAGCCCATGTAATGCCACCTCTGAAACCAATCTTGCCCTCTGCGCATCCCTCTCGGGGAGATTCCCTGAAACAGAAACTCCGGAGCTGGGACTCATTTCTCCAACTCGTTAATTGAGCACAGGAAGAAGAAAAGTGACAGTCCTGTGATGGGCAGGGTAGTTTTGCTAGAGACAATTGCTATTTCCCTCTCGCTGCTTTCCTCTGATTCTCCACTCAACACCCAGATAAAAACTGCATTAATTCCATGGGAACAGTCATGCCTCACCCTCCTTGCTCTTGGGAGTGGTCGTGCACTGGCACAGTCAAGGGGTCAGTGCTCAGAATTTCCTCTCCAGCAGCATCCAGACTGACCCAGAGCCTGCACCCGAGGAGGCTGAATGCAAAATAATCTTCTGTGGTATTCCATTTTCACTGGACAGGCTGGAAATCCTATATACTTAAGCTGGGTGTGATAATAAGAATTACAATATTCAATGTATTATTGGGAGGTGAACACAGCAAAATCTCCCCTGGGTGGGAAATCCATTGAGGTTCCTACATCCTTGCTCTGTGTCATACACAAATTTTAAAGAATTGGAAATAAAAACATGTCTTTAAAACAGTTTTTCTTATTTTCTCTTTGGTTGCACAAGCTCTGAGAGGAAAAATTAGCCAATTACTGACCGAGTTGGAAGAGTTACTCAAATTAGATGCTCAGTTACCAAAACTGATGCTCTGCTTTGGCTGGAAATCCTAAAGAAGGTGGTAACAAAAATTCCTCCCTGTTATAAATTTCACAGAGTCTGTGGACTTTAGGCAGAATGAATTTGGAATTACACATCTCCTACCCAAACACCCACACTCCCAGACAGAAAGCTCATTAGGATCCCAAAATACTGGACCTGGATGTTTGAAACGGGGCATCAACACCAGAATCCCTGCCAGATGTTAGCCCTTTAGAAAGCCTTAAGGATGCTGCTGCTTTCCCAAGTGTGGGGAGATGCTCCCTGCTCCCACTGCTTCCCTCCCAGGCCCAGATGGCCTTTTGGGAGAGGGGTTTCCCACTGAACACAAAGCAGAGCCAAGCACCGTTGCTAATGTGGTTTGTAGTCGGGCACACTTCCTTTGTGACAGGAGGGAATATAGTTAAGGAATGGTGTGGGAAACTCCGGAGTGCACAAACTTCCACAGCCACAGTTTGTTAGTAAGTCATTCAGGAAGGGGAGCAGGGGCAGAGATGAACTGGGAACAGGAAAGACAGCAAAATGTGGGATATTTAGTTAGTGGCAAGTCCTGCAGAGCATCCTGAGGTAGGAAATAAAATGGGTCCCATCCCAAGGGCCTTACTGGGATCCCCACTGAGGTCAACAGAGAATTGGGACTCCAGGATTTGCTCTGCATATTTCGTACCTCTGGAGCTATTTCCCGATCTCTGTAAACTTGTAAATACAAATTACCTCCACACCCCTCAGAATTTATCAAAACCTAATCAAAATTTGAATTTTCTCTTGCCAAATACCAAAATGAGAATCAGGTCTATTGCTTCCCATTTCTTTCATCGCCCTGCTATTGCTGGTATAAAACTTGACTGAGTTTTCTTAAAAGCCAGGCTCAGCTCCCATAGTTCCACATGGGTCATACAAAACTCTCCCAATACCTTCATGGTCCACAGGAGTTGCTGGATTTCCTGGGACATATTGAACAGATTGGGGAGTTAAAGAGGCTCAGAGTTCTCAGTGCAATCTAACCCACCTCTGCCACCTCCAGTGGGACAATTGGCTTTGGCCTGACTGGTGGATAAGCCAGGTTCTGCTCTGCAGCTCCTTTCCCTGTCATTTCCTCCTAACCCTTCCCTGCATTTCCTCTCTGCCCTCCCCTGTCCTGCTGCTTGGCTGGTGCAATTTCTGTCTGCCTGCACAGCTTCCTTCCCTTTTTTTTTTTTTTCCATTTTCCTCATGGTTTACTTTCCCTCCCTGCAGGTTTTATAATCTGATTTTTCGATCTGTCACTCCTTTCCCCGCTGCCTGTCACAGGCAGATGTGGTTTGAGGACAGGGGTGTCTCAGAGCCCCACAGCCCTGGTGAGTGTGGAGTTCCCTCCAGTTTCCCACACCGCTCTCCCATTCAGGGCATTCAGGCGCAGGATAAAGGAAGTGTGCCATGCTACAAGCTGAATTAGAAATGGTGTTTGACTTCCCTTTGTACTCCGAAGAAACCTTGCTCTGGGCAGACCATCTGCATAGCCCTCACCGTGGAGAAAACCATTGATCAAGGCCTGTCAGCCCAGCTGGGGGAACTTGGGAAAGTAATTCCTTGTGCCACTTCAGTTCTTTAAGGCTTAACATCTGGCTGGAGGGGGAGGCGACAGTTGATGGTTTAACAGTCTTGCTTCCTTTCAAGTTTGGGATGCTGTTTTGATCCCAGATAAGCCTTTCTGAAATCCTGATTTTAATAACATGGAAAGCATCCAGAAGAGTAGGAATAATGCACTGGCTTTGCATTTTCAAAGTGCTTTACAAATACCAGCTAATGAATTCTCAGAGACCTCCTCCGTGGGTGAGGATGTATTATTAGCAGTGTTTTACAAAGGCGGGAAAATGAGGCTGAGAGGAGAAAACCAAGATTTCAAGATTTCAAACAGCCTACAGGTCGCAGGCTTCTATGGCCAAGAGGCTGTTTAAGACATCTGGTTTGCAAAAATGCTCAGCACCCACTTTTGTTTTAATTAGCCTTGGCATCTCTGAATGAGGCCAGTTCCCTTGCTTGCGGGAGGACTTGGTTTTCCAGGCTGGACCACACTCACAGCCATGCACCACCCAGATAAGCAGATAGAAAATTCTCCTTTGCCCTCAAGTTCAGCTGTGGCGTTTGAGAATGTTATTTAGTATAATTTTTCTAAGCTCATGAAATGGCTGGAAAAGGAAGAAGCCCAAATCAAATCCCATATAAGGAAATATTTATTGATGTGTTCAACAGAAAATAACTCCAGAAAGTAAACTAACTTTTCATTTGCTTATTCATACTGCTGCAGACCTGCAGTAGTGCTTAGTCCCTGAGCAAGTCTGTCTGTCAGCACCATGGAATTCTCTTCAGCTGCTTCCCAGCAGGTATGGTTATATTGGGATTGGAGCTCCTCAGGCAGGGGATGCAGTGTGCCTTGAATTCCATTAATTCCATGGACTCCCGAGGGAATATGGGGGAATTTGACAACGTGTCTCGTGTCTCGCCTTGTGGATGGAGATGCGGGCACCCAACCCTGCCCATGGCCTGGCAGCTCGTGTGTGCCCCTCTGCCAGTCCTTTACCTGGCTCAGGACCAGGTTATCCACCTCCTGAAAAGCCCTTCTTGCTTTTATCAAACACCATCTCTTCATTCTGCTGCCAGCTGAGCGTGGCAAAGATGTCTCCAAGACCCACCTGCCTGGCAGGGCAGGACCTCACAGGAGCCCCGGGACACTTTCCCCAGGCACACATCCACTGTGCTCTGCAGCTGGTGACTGATGACTGCCAAGCACAAGAAAATGGGTTCCAGGGGGAGCTTACACCCCAAAACTCACTCCAAAACTCAGGCTGAGCTTAAGGGAAGGGGAGCAATCCACTGGGGCATAAAGGAGAGTCAGCTTCAGGGTACAGACTTGTTGCCAAGGCAGGGACAATCAGATGAGGCTCAGGGGACACCCAGGAAGCCTGTGGCTCTTACCTCCCACCGCTGCCCTCACTGGCCTCTGAGTGATTAAATATCTGCCCCATGCAGATGGGATTAATTGCTGCTCCTGTCAGGAGAGAGATGCCTGCCCTCCTGTCTGCACAGCCACACCATTCCCCTCTCGGTACTGAGGATGAGTGGTTGCTGGGGCCAGACTTCAGGAGCCACATTCCCTATTCCCAACCTGCTCTGCTGAAATATCCTCTCTGCAGGATACCTGCTCCCTGCCAAAACCTTGGCAGCACTGTTTGCTGAGTCCTGTGACTTTTATCAGGAGACTTAAAATACTAAGGGCCTTCAGCAGGACTTCACATCCAAGCCTCATAAATTCTATAAAGAGAGAAAATGAATTACATCCATCCAAAGTCCAAATGCTCAGTAAAAAAAAAAAGAAAAGAAAAAAATCCATTGAAATGCTTTTATTTTTATTAGAAATATCAAATTGTTTTTGTCAAACCTCTGTGATGTTCAGCCTTTTTCTTCATTCCTCAAAGCCCAAATTTTAACATTTGAAAGGCTGGCAGCACTGCCAGAGGTGCAGAGCCCATTGTCAGAGCTGAATGCCACTGTCTCCCAAAAAACCAACCAAAACCAAACAATGGTGGAAGTGCATGAACCCAGCAGCTTCTGTTTGCTGCCCCCACTGCATTGTCAGTGACAGGCAGTCCTTGGCCAGGGCAGGGGAGGTGACTGATGGGGAGCTCCAGAGGACTTCCAGGGAGCTGCCAGTGAACTCAGCACCATCCGGCGTGCTTGGGAGAAACCCCAAAGCCAGCTGGGAGTGTGTGGGAGATCCCTCAGCCCCATCCCAGAGCTGGGGAGCAGCAGCAGCATTTCCAAAACCAGCATCGTGAGCCCCGGGAGGGAGCAGAAGGACAGGATACATCCCGTGTTTTTTTTATCCGGGTTTGGAAGGAGGAGGGTGGTAAACACAGAACATGGTGGCTCCCGCCAAGCCTGCTCCCAGGGCAATGTGTTCTTTTGAGACATAATTGATTCCTGCCATCAGGCACCAGCCTGCTCTCCCCCAGGGTCAGCGCTTTCCCACATCCAACCCCATTATCCCACAGACCATGCCTTTTGTACAACACACTCCAGCTATTCATGTGCAAAGCAGCTGTAATCCCCAGACCTTTCAGAGTCAATATACCAGGAAATAATAAATCCCTCTTGTGCACTCTTGAATATGCCGAGAGGTGACTTGTGGGAATTTCAGCTGGGCAGAAAAATAATAAATTCTCCTTAATTTTTAATTATTTGTGATACTCCACTGTAGAAGGACTATGTCATTGGGGCATGACTACTTGGGGGTCACCACACAAGCAGCTACAGAAATTGCTTTTGCCTCTAACAACCCTAAAAATGCAGATCAAGTTGTCTCAGATGTTTCTTAATGATCAAAGTCCACTTTCCTTCACTGACGCACCTGGGAATGGCAGTATATTAAACATTCTGGACTTGAAGAAAAACTAATTAAAAAAAGGTTAAATCTTCGAAGAATGTACTTTACAGTATTAAGACCCCTTTTTGAGTGGGTTCTGATGTCTCAGGGAGGCAAGATAATGCCATATTAATGCCATTTATTGGAATATTTCATACAATAACATAACCTTTTCCCCTGGAAGAGGCAGATTGCCCTCGACTCCCACTCCACTGGTTCACATGCAGAGTTATGATTCCCCTGTGGGAACAGAAGACAGTCCTGAATAACAAGTTTTACATGGTTATTTTTTTATATATTCCCTTCCAGCCAAACAGTTTTTATACTATTTTCTGTGTACAATGTCATGTCTCTGAAAAGACCCTGAGCAGAGCATGACAGGCAGGATTAGGGTTAGGGCTGGGGTTAGGGGCAGGGTTAGGGCTGGGAGAAGGGATCTTCATCTGAGACAGCAGAGGAAGCAGTGTCTCCCCAATCAGGAACTGTCACAGGATCATTAGGGGTCACCTCAAACAGGTAGCTCCTTGTCTTTTCACACCTGGGCCAAGAACCTTCAGGGAAGAAGTTGTGAGAACATGAGGGTGATGAAGGGATGTGCTAACACTGCAGGGATTTGTGGTGCTGAAATCTGTGAATCTTAACCATTAGATCAGATCCACCCAGCAGTGACATTCAGACCTGGCAGTTCACCAGGGTTCATCATTTTGAATAGCATTCAAAGATGAGACATCCCCCTCAGGTGTGTCTGCCTGGGACAATGGCAGCGTGGTTGCTGCTGTGTCCCTCAGTGGTGCTGCCACCAGCACATTCCCCATCAAACCGAGATCAGAGCTGGTTTGAGCCTGGCTTCCCTCCATCTCCCCAGGTAAAAAAGCTTTCCCAGCGCTGCTCCTAACAGACAGGGAGAAAAGAAACCCCTCTGCAAGACACGGAGAAGAGACCCTTCTCACCCCCAGCACTGCTGCTCCTCCACTCTGCTCCCTGAGGTGTGTCCCAGGGGATGCCACAAAAGCACAAGGGCCACATGAGCCCCGTCCCTGCCTCCCACCACAGGCACAGGTCAGCTCCCAGCTCCAAGAGGGCTCTGTGGAAGAGCTCAGCACCACTCTCCCATTTCCCAGGAGAGCAAACTGAGGCACAGTAGAACAAACCAGAGCCTCAGGACAGCCTGAGCTGCAGCTCAGCTCAGCATTCCTGCAGCCACCTCTGCCTGAACTGTGTCCCTGCCCCTTGTCACCCCCTTCTCCCCGTGCACAGGGATCCTGGAGAAGCCCCTGGATGGTGAAACGTGTCCGTTTCAGCCTTCCTGGGTGAAAAAGCCACAGAGTTCATGGTGCCCCAAGAGAAGCACAGCTCCACAAAGGGGTTATTAGCGCCAGGCTGTGTGGGTTTGGATTTCTCTGCCTTTCCCATACTCTTCCCCCATTGATAACATTTCTTGCTGGGACAATAGAAGTGTGCCTTGCAACTACTCCCGACATTAGTGACGGTGCTTGAGCCTGAATGATTTAAAGGGAAAGAATCCAACTCCCAAAAGACCATCTGGCTATCAGTTCTAATACAGCAATAAAGGTCAGGGCTTCTCAGGAGTTGGGAAAAAGATGGTTTTTGACACGGAAGAGTCTTCAACCAGCTTGGTCCATGCCTACCTGTCAGCTCCTGGGGCAAGGTCTGCCAGCATGGCTCCCCTGCTAGGAAAGGGATAACCCAGGATACCAACTCCTGGAGGAAGGCCAGCCAGAGAACACAGGAAAACAGGAGACACCTCATTAAGGCTGGCAGAAGCTGGGGCATGGTCTCTGAGCTGTGTCTTATTTTGTATCATAATCCTTTGACTGCTTCAAAGTGTTCATGAGATGTCTTGTCTCCTGGCTTTCCCACAAGGCAGGGAATAAAGGGCTCTGAGGACAACATCTGCCCTTCACAAAGAGCTGAGTCCATTCAGGCCCCTACAATGAGTCCCACGTCCCTGCCTATTGCAGTGACACCTCCCTCCTTCCTGTCAACTGCCCATTACCCTCGGGGGCTTGGTTGCAGCATTTCCAAGCAAGAAATTCTTGGGCTTCCTTACCTCACTGCACACTTCCCTCCTCCCCTGCCATGCCCAGATGCTCGGAGGAGGAGCACACCTCTGCCTGGGGCACCCCGGGCTGGACCCACACATGGCAGGATGCAGCATCCAAGTAGCTTCTGGGTTATTTTTGGTGCTGCCTCAAGGGCTGTACCCAAGCAGATATTTTAGTCACACCACAGAATCAGAACTGACCTCCAGTGCCCTCACAGCTTCATTCTTTTTGTTGCCTTTATCACAAAAGGAATGGTTGCTTAATTCATCCCGGCGTTTCCATGCAGATACAAGCAAGTACCACATTTTCCAGATAAAGAAATGGAGTGGGGATGACACAGCGAGGCAGGTAGATGATGTCTGAGATTTGACATTCAGAACACTCACCAGGGCCAGGCTGCAGTGAGGCCAGGTCAGAACTTGGCACACCTGAACCCTCAGCGAGAGGCAGAACTGACCTCCTTGCTGAGAGCCAAAGATGGACCTCAGCTGCTAAATCCCATGCATGGCCCACCTCTGGTTTCCCAAGACTTCTCAGGATTCTGGGTTGAGCCTCATGCTATCCTTTAGCCCATCTTAACCATCATTCCTGAAAAATGTCTGTATGGAAGAGGTAGATGAGAAAAAGGAAAAGCGAGAGCTACAGGCCCAGCTCTGCTGGGAGGTGTGGGCTGTCCTTGGTGGGGACAATGGGAGCAGTGGTGCAACGGGCTCACAGACCCCAGTGTGTTATGGGGAAGAGAGAAAGTGGGGTTACAATTCTCTAGTTACTCTCGCTGTTGATCCAACATCCATTTGGAAACGTCCCACAAAGAAACCCGTGGTCACACTTCGGGTCACCCACTAAAGTGCAACGACTGGATGGACACACACAGACACACACAGAGCTCCCCCAGGCTCTGGAGAGGGCAGAGATGTCCCTGGGGCTGTTGATTTGAACCGTGGCAGGTCTGTCCTCCCTTTCCCACCTTCCCCCAGAAGCGTGCCTCCTCCACGCCGCGGCTGTGCCCGGCACATGCGGGGCCTCGGGAATGCCACGGATCCCAGCCCAACCAGCTGGAGAGTCGCTGCTTTCCCAGCTCCCCACGCCGCACACTCCACCAGCAGCGTGGGCAGAAGGTTATTCTCCCCGGGGCATTGGCAATCAATGTACCATGCACTAATGGATGCTTCCTCTATTGTCCCGCTGCGGGCCTGGATTGGCTGCGGGGCTGTGGGAAACACCGGCGATCCCGACACTCACGTATCTGCCCCGGCTCCCCGGGTATAAATAGAGGCAGTCGGGAGCCGCCAGAGCATCGCCTCACGCTCGGCACAGCAGCTGCCTGGGGTCTGTGCCCAGGGCTGAGCGCTCGGAATGGCTCCCAGCAATGCTCTCGTGATCCCCATGGAGGAGAAGCTGCTGCCAAAGGAAAAGAATAAGGTAAGTAGAGCCCCCGGAGGGGATTGGAAAGGCTGGTCTGCTCCTAGCAAATAAATATAACATGGGAGAAGAGGGGGAAGTGGTCTGGGGGAAAGCAAATATGTTAAAGGGGGATTATGTAGATTTTTATAAATTAAAATGAGTGGGGAATGGGTAGGCAGTGTCACACGGCTCTCCTGCCAAAAAAAGCATCTTTGATCATGGGCGTATCAGGACATCAGAGGGGAAATTGGGTCAGGCCTCACAAAATCCCTAAGGACCTGCTCTGTCTCTCACAGCTGAGGAAGCCGGTGGTGGAGAAAATGCGCCGGGACCGGATTAACAGCAGCATCGAGCAGCTGAAACTGCTCCTGGAGAAGGAGTTCCAGAGGCACCAGCCCAACTCCAAGCTGGAGAAAGCCGACATCCTGGAAGTGGCTGTCAGCTACCTGAAGCAGCAGAGCCAGCTGCAGGACCAAAAAAGTGAGTGCAGAGCAGGTATTGCACACCTGGAGCTGCTCCCAGGGCTGTGCCCTCCCAGACACCCCGAGGCCAGCAGGGGCTGCAGCACTCCAGCCCCAGGCACACGAAAGTCACTGCACAAATCATCACTGCCCCATGTTTTGGTCATGATTTTAACCCGCTGCATTTGCTTTTCTTGTCTCTTTCAGCCTTCATCCCCAAGAACCCAGAGCAGGACTTTAACAGCGGGTACCTGCGGTGCCTCAAGGAAGCAATGCACTTTCTGTCCTACTATGAGCCCAAGAAGGAGACCCAGGTTCAGCTCATCAAACACTTCTGCAAGGCTCAGCTGGGTGCAGATGTCTCCTACTCTCCAGCTCTGCGTGCCTCCCCTCTGTCTCCCTGCGTGTTTCCCAGAAAACAGCCCACCCAGAAGAGCGTGGCTGCTGCTCCAACCATCTGGAGACCCTGGTAGACCTGCTGAACTTTACTCCCATGTTTTGCTACAAAAAACTAGAGGGACCCACGGTTAATTAGTTCCTCTTTGAAGTAGGAAACATTGCTTTCCAAAGGTGGGAGGAGGAGGTGGTTATTTTTCTGTCACCAGAAATGAGGGTTGCTGGGTGGTTTCCCTTCATAGTGAAGGACTGTGGGTGTATCTTGCAGCAAATTTGTTGCTTTTATTGGTGGCTCCTGGCCAAAGACAGGACCAAGTTCTGTGGTGATTTAGAGAGCAAATGCCCTTTGGTTTCCATCACAGGCCGCTGAGCCTGTGGCTGTCAGTGGAAATCTTCCTGCTGACTGCCTGGGTCACAGGTTCAAGTGCTCCATTGTCTCTAGATAATGTATTGACCTTCCTCAAGAAGGAGCCCTTTGGAGAATGTATTTTGTATCATAAAGAGTGGATTGAGCCTTTCCCTTTTGAGTGAAAGATGTTATTAAGAAATGCTGATTCTTCTGAAGCTCCTCTGCTATTTTTAGTATCCTTCTTACAGAAAGTTGTGATGATCAGAGAGCTCAAGGGACAATTCTCTTCATGTCACTTTGTGCTGCTCTCATTTGAGGGATAATTGGTGCCTTTTGTAAAGGAAATACCTCTGCTATACCTTAAGGAAAAGGGGGAGGAAGGGAGGCAATAATTACTTTATAATCATTCACTGAGCATGCTAAGGAGCTTTAAAAGCTTTTATAAAGTTGATGATGTACTCATCCTGTGTGATGTTCAGCTTGCTTGTGTGTCTTCACTGTAAAATACAATAAAAGTGGTTTTTAGTCATTAATGCTTTGCTTTGGAATGATTAAAAGGGCTGGCACTGCTGGATTGGGTGCATGCAGACTCTCCTGTGGTGGGGAAGCCATCAGGAGGTGTCAGTTCTGAGCCTTTCACTCCAACACATGAAATATATCTGTGAAATCCCATTGGCAGAACAGGATTTCACATCCTGTCAGGAAGCAACCACTGGAAAAATTATCAAAAATCCAAATGGAAGTGAAATTGAAGTGAGATGCTGAGAAGTGTCAGCCTTTCAGATTTAACAGCAACCTATCCAGCCTCCAACAAATCGCTCATTCCACAGCCACTTCATTTCACCCACTGATTTTTCCACCAAGTTGAAATCAGCCTTGTGCTTTCTACCTGTTTGGGAGGGAGTATTGTGGAAATTTCCCAATAACTTCCAAAGACTTTGGCACTAGCCTCAGCTTGGAGATCTTTGAAACTACCTGCAGTGGGGTGAAGTAATTTTTCCTGTCTCAATTTTATAATACAAATCCTGTTAGGCTCCCTTTACTGAAGTGAAATTAGCCCACATATGGCTGAAAGTATAATTAGATAGGAGACACTGAGGAAGCATTTCCTCTCCTAAATTATTTCCTTTTTCTTTTACCTTCTCTTCAAAATAAATCCGCACAAATAATCCTTTCACAGAACTATTCTCTAACCACAGTAATTCACTGACTTGGGTTTATGACAGGGAACTCTCTTCTTCTTCCAGAGATACAGGAACAGCACGAAACACATTTGGTCAACAATCCAACTTTCCTCAGATTCCCTGGGAGAGGTGCCCTTGAAAAGCTGCATTTCAGGCACACAGGGCTTGCTCCCAAACAAAAGGAAACACTGAATACCTGATCTTGTCAAAAGCACGGAGCAACCTGAGATGTGCTCAGCTGACAGGTCAAACGGCATCCAGCACTGACCCTGCCCAGTCCTCATTTGGTTTTTGCTGAAATCCTGTGTTAACCACACAGAAAGGCCCCAAAAGCCAAACAGCCACATCAGGGATGTGCTGCTCTGCCTCATTTTGGGCCATGGATCATTTTGGTTCTGATTTGTGCTCTTCACCTCTCTGCCCGGGCAGTGCAGGGGGAGTTTGGTACAGGCCTCTACCAGTGCTCCAGATTTGCTCCTCCTAATGAGCTGCTAAGTAATTCACAGGAGATATTTTTAGGTTTTTTGATTGTTTAGTAAGCTTGAAGAAATCGCTTCAACCTGGCTGTGCTCAGCTTGTCCTTGTCAATTAGCACGGGCTTCTGAATCCCGGCAAAACCCCAGCTGTTGTCCATGCCTGTGGGGTTTTAAACCAAGCCTAATTAGGGCGGTTTGGGGGAGCTCAGCTCAGCTGGAGGGCCATGTGCCCCAAAGCCCACCCCAGCCTGATGTGCACCGCTGGGGACAGAGGCACACGTGGCACAGAACAGGCTGCTGCTCTTCTGGGGATGGGGCTGCACCCAAGGAAACCACGTTTGAGGGTCACAGCACCTCTGCAGGTTGTGTAAAAAAGGGAGAGAAGCAGTGAATGTCTCCTCCCCGGGCAGTGGGAAGGGACCAAACCCCAGCGGAAAAGCTGCTTTTTGTGCTCCCAAGGAGTCAGACCCACCGTGGTGCGAGTGCTCCCCTTCTGCTTTTCATCGAGCACAGCCTTGCCCCTCTGGGCTTTAATTTACCAATTACCCCAGAGCTAAAAGCCAGACCTCCGGCCCGCCCGGCCCCCGCACAGCAAAGGTTATGTTTACAATTTATTAATTATTATCACTTCCCATAATTGAACGCAAAGCTTCTTAGGGGCTCCTCCGGCCCCTGGGGTGACTCTCCCCTGCTCCCAACACATTCCCACCCTTAGGGGAGATGTTGTTTATTATGCTGATCCCACAGCTCAGGAATACTCTCCTGACAAAGCCCCTATTAACCTCAGAGTGTGGGCCTGAGTTTCTCGGAGTTTCCCACACTTTCTTCCCTATTTAGGGCATTCAGAGGCCCACAAAGGAAGCGTGCCTCACAACAGCCCACATTAGTGACGCTTTTTGGCTCCGCATTGTGGCGACCAGCAATTCCTGTCCCGATGGACCATCTGGAGAGCTATTTTCCCAAGGAGCACATTGATCGATCAGTATTATGCAAAGGCCCTTTTAAAACTTGGGAACGTTATGCTCTTTGACACTAAATAGGTGTCTCAAGAGGGGTTGTCAGAAAGATTTTAAACCATTTAAGGAAGGCACAGGGAAAGGAAAAAAAAACATTAAAAATCATAATTATTTCTTTAAAAACGCCATCAATGGCATCTGGAAGACAGGCTGGCATGAATTGAGGAAATGGTCTAAAATAAAAATGCTCTAAATTGGTGCAAGCCATCGAGTTGTGTGCTGGAAGCACAGCCACAGAGGTATAGGGCGCTGCTTTTTAAATCTGCACGACACAGACAAGGAAATTCTGGGTTTCCACACTCTTGGCTGCTAGTCCACCCTCCTCCAGACCTGTTGCTCCATTGCAGTACACTGAGCTCCCCTCCGTGGAAAACGATGGATCAGGTGGGCTAAGAAAGCTGCCAGTTGGGTATTACAAACGGTAGCAGCTTTTGTGGAAAATGAGTGTGGAGTAAATCTACACCTGGGCTGAAACCACCACCCCTAAATGCCTGGTGCAGGTTTTTATACTTTAAACCAGGAGCAGAAAGGCCCAGCAGCAATTCCTCAGGGTGGATGTCCTCCAGCTGCTCTGATTTATGAATCAACCATTTTTACCAACCTATAATGACAGTTTTGGGGTGGGTGGATCCTTTCCTGGATCCCCTGTGGTTGTTCCTCAGCTCCCAGCAATCCCACAGGTTCCCAGCACAGCTCAGGGGCACCGAGGAGCAGCTCCAGGTGGAGATGATGAACTTGGGAAAAGCCAGGGCTCCTGCCAGGGCTGCAAGGACAGACAGGGACTGCCCCTGGCAGGCTGTGGTTCTGGAAACAGCATCTTCATGATGCAGCACAGGACTTGATGGGATTTACAGAGAGGCAGCCTCTGCCCACAGCATCTCCAGATCTCACAACCCCCCCAAAAAAGGGAATTATTGTGTCCCGTTGTTCAGTCAACCCCATGTTTGGCAGCTTCAGGGGATTTGTCTCTTTTAATCCTTCATTCCCAAACCAGGGAAAATCGTATCTCTGAGCCTCACACAACCCAGCTTTCTGGCTCTGCAGCAGCAGTCCAAGGCACAAACTCCTCCCAAGGACATGGAGCACAAGGATTTGGATCACAAACACTTTTCAGGGGCACAGATTGCTGCACTAACAGTGGGATTTTTAAAAAAGACCAAAGTGAGCAAACTAATTACAGACTTTAAACAAAGACTAAATGGATTTCCTCTAGCACAGGATGATTTTTCCTTACTGAAATCCTTGCAGGAAGTGCATTCTGCATAAGGAATATAATATAAGGTATAAAAGGAATATACAGTGGGGACTGCCCAAGTCTAGACAATTTATTATTCACAATCATCAGCTGGGAAATGCTGTTGCCATTGAGTTTTCAGCTCTTGATAACCAAACCAAGCAGGGGGAATATTCCCTCCTCTCGCCCTGCAGCAGCACACAGAGGGCAGATGAGGCAGGGAATGGAAGATTTGTGATCCTCTCCAAGGGCCAGGGGTTTGGAGCAGGGTGCCTGCTTCACCATTCCCATCAGATGGTGCGAGCTCGCAGGATTTCCCATTCACGGTGTTAAACTGCCGACAAAAGAAGTGTGCCTGGGAGGGTCCCGGGGAGAGCCCACGCCTGCGGCACCATCTGCCCGGCCCTTCGAGGAAGGAATCAGCCTTTAATCACTGGGAGCTGCTTTAGCCCTTTGGAGGCCGGGGCATTGTGCCGCGGACAGCGTGGCGTTATTTAAAACCGCTCATTTCATATTTCCAGGGCTGAAAATTGGGTCAGAGCTTCCCTCCCTTCTCGCCGTGCCCGCAGCATCCTCCTGCCCATGCGGTGCGTGGCAGGAGCTGCTGTCCCCTCATCCCACGTGAGCCCGGGAGGGATCCAGAAAATCTCTGGATCTCTCTGCAGGGACAGCACAAGCACCCGCAGCCAGGGATGGCCCCGGCTCCAAGGACCACTGCAGATTACCAGCTGACAAAATAATTCAGCGAGCTGATTTTGAATGGGACTCATGCTCCGTGTTCAGTTATGGTTTTTGACAACCATCAGGAATTAAAATTGTTGTACCCTAAGTGATCCAGCTGAACATGAAGTGGCTTTGGGCTGGGAAGGGAATACACGTGGCTTGTTGAAATCCACGAGGATCCAGGCAGTGAAAAAGGCTTTAAAATTAAAAAAAAAATTAACAAAATTTTAAATTTAAGCTTTAAAATTTAAAAAAGGTTAATAACCTAATAATTTTTAAAAAGGTTACAGGATCATCTTATGCAAAACTATATCCTTTTATTCACCAGCCCACTGTGTGCTGGGACACTTTGCCATCCAGGTATCCATAGACACAGGTTTGGCCCTGAGAGGGATGCTGAGGGCAGGTGGAACTGCCTGCCTGCAACTGACAGGTAAATGAGAGGTTTCCTGTCTGATTTTGAAAGGCAGACACAAGAAACAAGCAGAGTTTTCATCGATGTTGTAGTTGTAAGCAACAGGTATTCAAAAACTGCGTGAGGCCTCCCATGCCTGACTGACAGATCCTAAACGTGACTGGGGTTGTACTGGGTTGTGCTGGGAGGGGGCAGCAGACCTGAGCTGGCAGCTTAAAGCAGCCTGGAAAACAAAATAAATAAATATTGCTACCAGGCAGCTCCAATCCAGGATCTTGTCGGGTCCTTTCCCCTTCATGACCTGTGGCACAGAGGTGAGAAATCCCGAGGCTGAGCAAAGTCACAGGAGGGCGTCACACCTGAGGTACATCCTGCAAAGGGGCTAACACAGCAAAATAATAGTCTAGAGTTGATTTTTCACTCCCTCTCGGTTGTCTGTAAACGAGAAACATATTCAGGTGGAGACTCAGGGACAGTGAGGCATTTACAAAGTGGCATGAAATTAAACAGGACGTGTTTGGGAAGGAGATCACAATCATTACATGTCACGGGCTGCCGTAGGGAAGCCCAGATTACCCCAACAAAAGCAAGGAAGAGCTCTGGGTATATCTTACAGAGTCACTTCAAACAATTGAGAGGAAAACGTTTCAAGCAAACTGTTTGAAGGGCTCTTCCCTCGATTTTAGTCTCTCGTTGCCTGAAAATTATCTGGTACTGTATTCATCTAAGCACGGTTTAATGTCAATGAAAGGGTTTAGTCCCTCTAATTCTGCATCTTTCCCTTTTCAGCCCCTCTTCGGGGCACAGAGCATTATCTCTTCCTGGGATCAGTCTTCTGTGCTTAATTTCAACCCAGCCTGGGAAAAGGCAGCACATTGAGATGCTGACGTTGCCAGCACCGGGCAGAAGCTGGGTGATAATGCCGGCGAACGCTTTCCCACGTTCCCTGCCCAGCGCCGCCATGCCAAACCCCATTGTGCCCCGCACCCCCCAGCCCACCTGCTCCTTTGGGAGCGGGGTATTATCCCCAGGCGATTCACAGTCAATTTGCCATGCTGTAATGGATGCTTTCCCATTGTCCCGGGCACGCATGGATTGGCTGCCGACTGTGGGAACCTCCGAGTCGCTCCGGACCCAGACTTTTGTAATGCGGGCCCTGCGTATAAATAGGGCACAGCCCGGCTCCTTCCTCCACTCGGAGCTGGAAGCAGCCCTGGGATAACGCTGCTGTCCCCCTGGACACCCCACGGCCCGGAGGGAAGCACAGGGTGAGTATGTGCCGCTGCAGAGGCGGGGAGCGCTGCGGAGGGGGAGCCTCGCTGCTCACCTTCCCTTCTTCCCCCTCTGTGTCACAGCTCCGGGAGCCCCGGGCCGGATTTACAGCAGCTGGAGCTGCTCCTGGAGAAGGGATTTCAGAGGCACCAGCCCAGCTGCGAGCTGGGGGAAGGCGAAATCCTGGAGGGGGGATGGCTGTGAGCGAGCCGGGGGACGGGCGAGGTGAGTGCTGCCCACCGCATCCCGCATCCCTCCCACCGCCTTTTCCTTCGGGAAAAGCCCCAGCCCGGAGTAACTCCTCCCGGGTAACGCTTTTCTCCTCTCCTGCCTTCCCAGCTTTCGCAGCCCTTGAGAGCCAGCAGCGGGATGATCCCTGCGGGCTCGGCGATTCCCGTCCCTCCGTCCCGGGGGAAGCTGAGCTGCCGCTCCCGGAGGTCACAGGTGGCACCTGGGGACTCTGCTTCTTCCTCCGCACCCACCTCCAGCCGCCAGCCTCCTGAAAAGCAGCTCGGAAGCGACCCCAAAGCCTCCGGAGGCACTGGCAGCTGACTGGCAGATTGATTTTTGGACGTTTCCCGTATTCCAGAGGAGACCATGACTTGCTGAACAAGTCGCCCCCACTCCTCTCACGAGTAGGGAAGAATGTTTCCCCTTTGCAGGTCACTGCTGTGCTCGGATGGGAGCTCCCCTTCTCCCGGGAGGACTGCAACGATCCCACCGCGAGGAGACAGAGTTGTTCCGAGGGGATGGGAGCCGGGAGGGCTGCGGGGCTCGTTCGGAGCGGTTCTTAACCTCGGCGAGGTTGTCCGTGTAGCTCTGCTGGGAAAGCTGTGAGCCCTGGGACGGTCAGGATTCCCAAAAGTGTCCCCAAAAGTGCGGGAGGAGCCTTTTCCTCCCGGGACTCCTCGGGGTCCCAGGGCATCCACACCTGGAATGCCTCGGGGTCTCGCTGGACACATTTTGGGAATCTGGCCTTCCCTTCTATAATATTTATAGTTTGTACTGAGCACGCTCTGAGAATGCTTAAGCCATATCCCAAACTAGGTAGAGGAAATTCCTCGGGATGTCTTGCTCACGAGCCGGGGCTGTTTGTGAGGTTCAGGATGCGTGTGTGCCTTTTGTAAAGGCAGCAGCTCGTTTTTATGTCCTTATAGGACTGAAAGTCACGGCTGTGCTGTCGGTTATACAAGAAATATTTGTCAAAGTCTTTCATGAAAGGCAGGTGTATAAATTATATTTACTTTTTGGTACCCTTTTGCCAGGGGAAAATGGGAATTTGTTACTGTCCTTGGAGGATGTCATGATGTGTTCTGTGCAAGCTGCACCAATGTATGACCTGTGCCAGAGTTATCTTCTTATCAGAAGTTGCAGAAACTTTTAATGGTCAAAAATAAACAAAAATCTGATTAATCAATCCAAAGTTATTATTTTTTTAAAGTCGTTTTTACAGCCGGTTTCCCTGTGGTCAACGGACATGAGATAGATTTCAGTGAGGGCAGAGATATTCAGATTTGACACCGAATTTCCCCACCAGCTGTGTGTCCATCGGGACCCCTTGCAATGCTGTTTTCCACAGCTCGGGAGTATCAAACCCCAGCTCCCTCAGTGTGAGACAAAAATAACAGCACGCCCAGGCAGTTCTCTGGGAATCCAGAGCCAAGAAAGGTCACTGCAAGGGTGAAAAAAAACCGTGAAATGGTTTGGTTGGGAGGGACTTTAAATATTATCTAATTCCAAGCCCTTGTCACAGGCAGGCACACCAAACACAGAAAACACTTTTGATTAAGAGATAAAGTTCTCCAAGGCACCTCACGGCACAATTCACATTCCTGGGGATGCATCCGGGTCGTGAAACACTGGGGAAAAACACGCAGGGGCTTAAAATTCAGGGGTTTGGCTACAGGGGACACGCGTGGGGCTGCTCCGTGGCTCTCTCGGTGTCCTGGACCCCCGTGAGCTACCGGGGATCCCCCTGCTCCCCCCGGGGGTCTCTGTGCCCTCCCCGAGGCTTTCTCTCCCCATTCCCCACTCCAATCTCCCCTCCAGGGTCTCACCGCCCCCTCCCCGGGCTCTCTCCCCCGTTCCCCCGGGGTCTCTGTGCCTTCCCCGAGGGTTTCTCTCTCCCCATTCCC
>VXBQ01001569.1:232040-244075 GCA_013400175.1 Phainopepla nitens | reverse complement strand
GATCTGTCTCCCCCCGCGATGTTCAGACGCTCTTCGGGTGCAAAACATGGCGTTTTGGAAAAGGAATGTGAATATATAAATATATAAGTGGGTGTCAATATGTGAAATATGCCATAGAATCACAGAATGAGTCGGGTTGAGAGTGACCTTAAAAAGCATCTCGTTCCAGCCCCCTGCAGGGGAGTGTCCTGGCAGAGACACCTTCCTATCCTATATATTATATACTACATAAAATACAGCATATATAGTATACTATATCAAATAAATTTGTGTAAAGAATGGAAATAGATGTAAATCTCTAATACAGAAAAGTATTAGCTCTTTAACTTATTTCCAGCAAATCCTTGGTGCTTTGGATTTAGATCCCTCTGTCTTTAGATCTCGATTGTCTTTGTAAGTCCCACTAGTTTTAATGAGATTCCGATGTATACTTTGATATTTTTGTTGAGTTTAGTTGTGGTGCCTGGGAAGGAGCTATGCTGGGCAGAGGGAGGGTGCTGGCAGTGCCAGGCTGAGGTTTGTGCCATGGGGAAACTCCACCACATCCCAGGATGCTGAACCCAGGAGTCCCTCAGGTACCAAACACAGCAAATCCTGAACCCAGGAGTCCCTCAGCTACCAAACACAGCAAATCCTTCTGCTATTGCTGCTCTAAGGACACCTCCTTTAGGACAGCTCAAAAAAGTCATAAGTCCTAAAAGGGCAACTTTCCTCTGAATTTCATGTCTCTCACCTCAGCTTGGCTGAGCCTGGCAGGCCCTGGAAATGAATCCTGCTCCCATCTGGGGGGACTCATTGTGGAAAAACTTGTACTTTGTGGAGTGTAGAAAAAGGGCATTTTTTGCTCTTGTAATTCTTTTATGTATATACGTATTTGTGTAGGGAAGCTACAGCCCTGCTCAGAGCACCTGAGCAGAGACTGGCACCCTGGCATCTCAAAACAGTGGATGAAACTGTCTCCCTTTAGCCCAGCAATAGCCAGTGCTGAAACAGCACCAACGAGGGCTGAGCTGGGCAGGTGCCAAGTGCTGTTGCTTGTTTGGCCAAGGTTTTGCTGGGGTAGGAAACCATCCCAGAAACAGGTGTTGGGCTCTGGTACAGGACTGTGCTGGACCTCCTTTCCCACCAGGCCTAATCTACAGAGTGCCAAGAACTTATTATTTTGTTCTAAAATAACTCTTGCCTCTCCTTTTATATTTCCTCCCCCCAAAATACCCACCCTTCTCCCCCCTCAAACAGCAGACCTACAACAAAAAAAAGACAAAAACTGTCTGCTGTAGCTCAGTGTCGCTGTTGGGAACCCGTTGCATCAAACTGCTGCTTGTCTAGCTGAACAAAAAAGGAAAAATATAACAGTTTTTTCTCAGATAATAAAATGGTAACAGCTGCTTGTAATAAGACTGGAATAAACCTGTATCTAAGGAGTTTTTAATGCTGACTGCACAGCGAGTCCTACTCTGGTGAGGGGGGCCCTGAGTGGGCTTGTGGGGAGCTGCTGGGTAGCTGGGGGTTCTTGAGGTGTCAAAGTCCAGTGTGCCAGGTAGCGTTCAGCCTCTGTGATTTATGTAGGCTATAAAGGTGGGCTGCTCCTCTCCCAGTGTGCAGCTCCTCAGAGTGCTTCACTCCCTGGGATGCTTCACTCAGCGCATCCCAGAGAGGAAAGTTCTAAAATTTCATAGCATGGCTGATGGCAATTCTAAAATTTCCTGGATGCTGCCAGCCACTGGCAGGTTTTCCAGGACTGTGTGTGATGATATCAAACAGCACAAGGTCACATTTGCCCTTGGGGTAAGGACCTCCCTGCAGCAGTGACACAAGAGCCAGTGTGGATGCAGAGACCAGCTCCAGGAAAAACATCTCCTCCTCATTCTACAGGGTCCTCCTCCTCCAGGCAGGATCTGGAGGAGCATACGGGAACTCCAGTCCCTGCTGAGACCTTGGACTGGTTGGGGAAAGCCCTTCCAGGTCCTGCCTTGGTCTGCCATTAATAAGAAGAGTCTCATTATGAAGAGTTTTTTTGGGATTTTTCAAACTGCTCTCTGCCTTCCCCTCCTTAACTACCATGGAAGAGGCTCTGGCTGTGACTCAGCCTGTGTTTTGCTGGAATCAGCCTGTCCATGCTGGCAGCACTTTGGGGTGCAGCTCTGCCCCTGTGCCCAGGGCTCCCCCAAGGAATCCCATCAATGGGCCTGCTGGCAAAGCATCGGGATCAGCTGGACCAAGGTTATTGTGGGACCAAACGCAGTAATTCAGCCCTGCCAGACCGTCCCAGGCAGGTCCTGCCAGCTCTGGTCCCTCCCTTGATGGGGGTGGGTAGAGGACAGCACAGGGATGATTCAGGGGTCATTTCTGGGGTGGTGAGCAGAACTCCCCTGAGCTGGGCAGCTGCCAGATCGCCTTCTCCTGTGTTTTGTGTTTCTGTGCCAGGTTTAGGCTTTTTGTACATCCAGCACAGCGAGCCTGTGAAACCCTTGTCTGATTTAGGTAAAATGAGTTGAAAATCCCATTTCCCAAGTGGATTGGAGGAAGGCACCTGATCTGTACCTCTGCCTCCTGCTGGGATAACTGCACAGGGTATTCTTAGCTGTGCTGAGGAAGGACTGCTCCTGCTGCCTGTCAGCAGCATCCCTCCCGCCACCAAGTATTTATGGAAAGTTTCAGGGAGCCTGTTGCCATTTCCAAGGGGAGTTGCTGTTGTTCTTGCAGACTGTGACTTTTGAGAGCTGCCAGTCCTGTGATGCTGCAGCTCCTGCCCCGGCGAGCTCCTGGTGCATCCCGGGGCTTTGCTGCTGAGCCTCTGCCCTATTCTTAGCTCCTGGGGTCATTTGCAGCCACGATGACTCAGAAAACTAATTATTGTGTTGAGGTTTCTGAAGGGGAAAAAATAACTTGATGCATTGTGGTTTCCTTACTTCCACTTTAAATTTAATATTTTTAATACCTTCTGTCTTGTTGTAAAAGGCTGTTGGACTTTCTGGAAGGATTCCAGAAACATAATTCATAGAACATTCATATAAACATAATTCGTTTAGAAACTCATCTGTCCTTAAGTGAGTGTCCCTGGTGGGCTGTCCCCTTGTGCTGGCAGTGCCTGGAATGGGCTTGGCATGCTGAATAAGGAGGTTTGTGGAAGCCTGGGAAGGATGGCAGCTGTCCTGTGGTGATGGCCCCAGCTCTGGCAGGGGACAGGGGGTCAGTGTGTGGTTTCTGTGGCAGCTCAGCCCCAAAGATGTGGTACATAGGCAGTCCCCTCGTGTCCCGAGGGACACACCTCCCCCACAGATGTGGGGCACCTGCAGACACAGGAAAGCTGGAAGAAGGGACCTGAGAGGAAGGGAAGCCATCTCCCAGTCCAAACTGGTTCCATGGGCACCACCTCTTCTTGGTGACAAGGCACAGATCGACTTCAGCCCCCTGTCAGGGACACAAGTCGCTTCCTCCTGTGCTGCAGTTCCCATTGAGGCTGCCAATCCACCAGGCCTTGGTGTAAATGGGGCAAATGTTTGTTGCAGGGAAAGCAGAGGCTTTCCAAATACCTGGATAAACTTCAGAGCTTGATCTGCTACTGGCTGCCCCAGCCAGAGAAGCACTTGGTGGAACCTGCAGGGATGGATGTGGCAAGTAGCCATCTCACTGTCTGGGCAGGAGCTGACCAAGGAGTCTCTTGCCTTGTGAAGGGCTGAGCAGGTCACCCTGGGCCCTCCACAATGAGCTGATGGAGGAGCTTGGTGGCTGCCAGGGAAGGTCTGGAGCAGCTCAAGGCCAGGAACTGCTTCCTTCTAGGGGGGTGGGAGATTGCAGACTCACAGACTGGCTGAAGGGACCTTACAGAGCACCTCATCCCACACCCCTGCCATGGGCAGAGACACCTTCCACTATCCCAGGCTGCTCCAAGTGCCATCCAGCCTGGCCTTGGGCACTTCCAGGGATCCAGGGGCAGTCACAGGTGCTCTGGGCAATCTGTGTCAGGGTCTCACCACCCTCACAGGGAGGAATTCCTTCCCAGTATCCATCTAACCCTGCCCTCTGCCACTGGGAAGCCATTGCTCCTTGTCCTGGCATTCCATCCCCTGTCCCAAGTCCCTCTCAGCTCTCCTGGAACCCCTTTAGGCACTGGAAGGGGCTCTGAGGTCTCCCTGGAGCCTTCTCTTCTCCAGGTGAATGCTCCTAGCTCTCTCAGCCTGTCCCAGAGGTGAGGGGCTCCAGCCCTTGGAGCATCTTTGTGGCCTCCTCTGGACTCACTCCAGCAGCTCCACATCCTTCTTATGCTGGGTCCCCATGGCTGGAGGCAGCTCTGCAGGTGGGGTCTCACCTGAGTGGGCCGAGGGGCAGAATCCACCCCCATCAGCTGCCCACACTGTGGGATCAGCCCAGCAGAGTTGGTTTCTGGGCTGCCAGTGCCCATGGCCAGGTCACATCCATTTTGTCACCACCAGTAGCCCCAAGTCTTTCTCCCAGGGCTGCTCTCAACCCACCAAGCCCCCAGCCTGTGCTGGGGCTGGGGCTGCCCTGGCCCAGGTGCAGGACTCTGCACTTGGCCTGGTTGAACTTGATGAGGTTCCCATGAGCCCACTCCTCCAGCCTGCCCAGGACCCTCTGGCTGCCCCATCTCTTCTGTCTGCTGAATTGAGTGCTCCACACAGCTCAGTGTCAACCATGAACCTGCTGAGAGTGTTGGAGATCAGAGCTTCATCCTGCTTCTTTAACCTGAGTTTTATCAGAGGAGACAGGAGAAAGTGATGGGGAGGATTAATGCTCATTTTGGCCCTTGCCTGCATTTTGGCCTCACTCCTGCCTTCACCCTGCAGGTTTGATCCTGAAGGCTTTGCCAGGAGCCTCCTGCAGCTCCCTGGGCACCACCATGGGGCTGGTCCTGCCACTGTAGCCCACCCATGGTACAGACTCTCTTGCACCAGGAAGGGGTTCAGGGCCACCCCATGTCCCCTGGCTTGGGGAGAGTGACGGCTGGAGACTTAACTGAATTCTTTGGGGAATGAGCCTTTAAAATGATCCATTTCAAGTTTTGCTCTTAGGGGAGCTTTTAATTCTCTTTCACTTCCTCCAGAGCTATGGCAGCTGCCTTTGAGTCCCTGTGCCTTAACTTACACAGTTAAATTTCAGAGAGGGGACAGCTGAAAATAATACTGTCTGTTGTGTCTTCAGAAAAGACAAACCTCTGGGTTGGGGTGGGCACCTGGGGAGTCTGGGTACCTTACTCTCCTCGCCTGCATCCTTTTACATGATTTTCTGGGGACCAGTCCCTAAGCAGGCAGGTGCTCTGAGCTGTTCCTGGGGGAACAGCTTTCCTACTATCCTGTGAAAGCTTTTGTCATGTTTTAACAAAGAAAAACTAAAAGGTCTTGACTGTGTCATTGGTCATTTGACTTTGAGCTTGCTGGAGGATGAGCACCTTGCAGGGGGCTCCCAAAGCCAAGCCTGCAGAGCATGGGAAGGACTCACTGCAGCCAGACATTCCAGGCTAACTTTGCTTAGGCAACAGGGAGGATCCCTGCCTGGCTCAGGCCCTGGCCTGTGGTAGCTGCTTGGGTGCTTTTCTGGGTGACCTTCCAGTGGCAGCCAGATTGGGGCTGCTCTCTTCCCCTGTCCCTGTGTGCCAGATCTTGTCCCCAGCTCTGCTGTTGGGTGACATCCATATCTAGGCAGGGAGAAAGACCGACAATTGCATGAGGTTACTCAAGAGCACTGACAGTGTCCTCCTAGTGTGGTGGCCTTGGGGCACAGCACAGGGGACCCTGCTGTCCCCAGCCCCACTGTGTCATCCTGAGGACCTGCCTGGTGCCACTGGGGTCAGCTTTGGCTCAGCGCTTCTGCCAGCCTGGAAATGTCCCAGCTCAATAAGCAAATGAACCCATTCCTGGCCTCACACTGAGCCAGGGCCATGGTGGCCTCAGAGGACTGCCCCCCTGTGATCCCCGTGCCTGCCATGAGCTGCCCCAGTCCCTCCTGCCCAGGCACTTGGGGAGGAGCAAACAGTGGGAGACTCTGGGAATCACCAGCAGGGACCTGGGAGCTGTGGAGTTTCTGCCACAACTAGATATTTAATAAACTTCTACTAAGTAAATAATATTCATATAATATTAAAAGATACTTACTGACCAGGTGAGTGCTCAGGCAGGTGCCAGGTTTCCAGGCTGAGCTGGCGTGATGAAGCTGTGGCTGTGTGCCACAGCCCTCAGAGCTGGCCAGAGTACCTGTGCCAGCTTGGCCTGGTGGGGCTGATGCACATGGACATCCTGTGGGAGGGAACTCCCTGTGCCTGGTGTGGGGCACACGAGAGTCCATTCAAAGCCTGGCTGGGCGCCAGCCCCTCTTCGTGTTTTTTCCCCAACTTATATTATTATGCTTTAATGATCCAGGTAAAAGGGGTGTCTGACTGATTTAATTGATAGCACTTGAGGGTAACAGAATGGCTGTGGTGGTTGTGGGGTCAGAGAAACAACTTCATCATGTCTCAGTCCCAAAACCTTCCCGGCTCAGTGCCTCCGGGGGAAGCCAGGGACTCTCTTAGGACACAGAGAAGAGAGTCCTCCCTGCCCAACTGTTCTTCCTATTGAGAGGCTCCACAAGCCTCAGCTGAGCCATCCCAGAGTGAATGGGAAGCTGGGCTGGACCGCTGAGCACTGCAGTCTGCAGCGGGGCGTGGCTGTGGCTCGTGGTCTGCCTTGTGCCTCTGGGGCAAGTGAAGTCACCAGGGGCTTGAGACCTGCTCTAGGGCATAGGTAGTGTCACACTGCTGCCCTGGCCATGCCAGGGAGGGAGAGCTGGGTGTTGCAGGGCTGCTTCATGCTCCATCACTCCCTTCTGCACCTGGGAGTGTCGGAGATCAGAGCCCCCGAGGTCCAGGGGATCCCATCCAGGGGGAAGGCTCCTTTGATTTCTCATTTTCTGAGTTGTAGAGCAGAGGTTGTTTCTCCCTAGGCACCTGAGAGACTGTGAAAGGCATTGCCAACCCACAGGGATGAATAAAAGAGTGCCTGAGCCCCAGAACTGCTGGGCCCAGGCCAGCCACCTTCCCAGGATGCTGAGACTGGGGAAGCCACTTCATGGGGCAGCAGTGCTGAGCTAGAACTTGACCTGCTGGAGGACTGGGGTGTGTATGGACACATGGTGCCTCCTGCATCCTTCCCATTCCACTCTGCCTAGAGCAGATGGGTAGAGGGTCACCCAAGCTCCATAGCCCCTTGGTTGACAGGGCCCTGAACTGGGGCTTTGTCATGAATTACCCTTTAAATGCTCCCACATCAGTGTGCCAAGCACGGCAGCACCCAGCTGTCCCCTCTCACTGCACTGAGCTCCTGATGGCATTTTATGGCCTTTTAATGCCCTTTTAATGTCTCTGGACCAAGAGGCACACAAATAACACACAAATAGCACTCTGCACCATTCCTGTGCCTTGCCAGGAGCTGGAGGGAATCTGCCTTCCCAGGGATAAAACAGTCTTGAGCTGAGCAGAGATGAAGCAGAGACCCACAAAGGGCTGGGATGAGAGGATGTGAACAACAGTGTGTGCTGGCAGCCCAGAGAGCCAACAGCATCCTGGGCTTGTCCCCACAGTGTGGGCAGCAGATGGGGGTGGATTCTGCCCCTCTGCCCACTCAGGTGAGACCCCACCTGCAGAGCTGCCTCCAGCCACGGGGACCCAGCATAAGAAGGATGTGGAGCTGCTGGAGTGGGTCCAGAGAAGGCCACAGAGATGCTCCAAGGGCTGGAGCCCCTCAGCTCTGGAGCCTGACTGGGAGAGCTGAGGGTGTTCACCTGGAGAAAAAGATCCAGGAAGACCTTAGAGCTTTTTCCAGTGCCTAAAGAGGTGCCAAGAGACCTGGAGAGGGACTTTGGAAAAGGGACTGGAGTGACAGGACAAGGAAGAATGGCTTCCCAGTGGCAGAGGGCAGGGTTAGATGGGATATTGGGAAGAAATTCCTCCCTGTGAGGATGGTGAGGCCCTGGCACAGGGTGCCCAGAGCTGCTGTGGCTGCCCCATCCCTGGCAGTGCCCAAGGCCAGGTTGGGCAGGGCTTGGAGCAGCCTGGGACAGTGGAAGGTGCCCCTGCCTGTGGCAGGGGTGTGGAATAAGATGAGCCTTTAAGGTCCCTCCCCATCCAAACCAGTCTGGGATTCTGTTACAATGCTGTCCTCGCCCTGCCTGCTGTGAGGAACTTGGCACGTTTGCCTGACTTAGGGACAGGGTCTGCTCTGTCCCTGCCAGCTCCTGGGGATGGGTTTCCTGGGACACCCCATCCATGAGGATGGGGACACAATGTGGGGCTTGATGCAGGTGGGGGCTGCAGGGCACAGGCACCCAGCCCTTCACGGCTGCTTTCAGATACAATACCAGCTGTGACAGCCCATGGCACAGATCAGTGCCAGAGCCACCTTCTTGCTGTCCCCTTGAGCCCATCTGAGCACCTGGGATGCAGGAGGGCCACACTGCCAGCCTATTTTAATGTGCTGTTCCTTTTTCTCTCCCTTTTACAGGCCTTTGCACTGAAGCCAAGTGAAGAACCTCACAATTGCACTGCACACCACTTAGCTCTGATTTCTCTGGCAGCCAAACACCTCTGTCACTGAGACCTTGAGGGCTCTTTTTCACCTCCCTGCCCATCTCTTCTGTGTCCGTGTCTGGAAGCTGGTGCCCTGCAGAAGCTCTGTCTTCCCGTCCACCCTGCTGGACTGCTCCCCACCATGTTTCAGCGTCTCACCAGCCTCTTCTTCAGTGACAGCAACATGCCAGAGGCCCTGGAGGAGCCCAAACCCTTTGTTGAGGAAGAGGAGGAGGAGGATGGCTGGCTCATCATTGATCTTGCAGGTGAGGAAAGCAACAGAACTGCCTTCCCACAACCTCTGCTGCACCTTGTCTCTCCAGAGCTGGGCAAACCCTTGAGATGTCAGCAGATGAGCATACACCACATGGGAGCAGCTCTGCCCTTCATTTTTTCTACCCTGGTCCCCAAACGCTGCCCATAGTGCCCAGCTCTGTGGTCACTGCAGCAGCCCCTGACCTACTCCTCCCTTTTCCCTTTCCTCTCCCAGTGATGGTTCTCAACTTTCTGCCAGTGTGGGAGCAGCATCAGCATCTCCTGCTGGGGTTGCTGCTGCCCAGAAGCCTCCAGGAGCCTCCATGCCAGGAGGGGACCCTGGCAAGGCACAAGCCTGGGAGATCACCCAGAGTTTTGGTGTGATCCAGCCCACAGGGGTTTGGTGGGGGTGGGGAACCCTGCCCTGGCAGGCTCTGCCACTGGCTGTGGCACTGCCGTGGCCTCGGCTGAGCTGTGCCCTGGACAGCACTTTTCCAGGAGGAGCCAAGCTCAGCTGCTCCCTGCCCTGCCCTGCCCCTGCTGAAAGCAAACCAGGACCCTGTTCCCCTGGGAGACCCCAGTCCTGGGGCACTGGTGGGGGGTGGGATTGTCCCCGTGTGAGGGCGGGGGGCAGTGGCACCTGCCTTTCCCAGCTGGGGATGTGCCTCCAGGGATCTGGCCATGTTTGGGTCAATTGAGAGGAGGAAATCTCAGCTCCATGGGGATTATCTTCCCAAATCATTCCCATTGCCCAGGCCAAGCACAAGGAATGTTTGGCATCAGGTGCCTGTACCTAGAGAGCCCACAGGGCTCCCCATTCCCAGAGCCATCCAGAGCCCTGTTTGACACCAACCAGGCAGATTGACACCTCCTGTGCAGATCTTCTCCAGCTCTGTTCAGACCTTGGGAGTTTCTGTTGTAGATTGATGACTCAGCCAATTGCAATGATGTTTTTGTGACCTTTTCCTTGCAAATCCAGCAGCAATCAGAGACAAACCCTCCTGCCTGTGCAGGAGCTCCTGATGGCTGTGCTCTGCTTTGGTAACCCCTGGCTGGTTGTGATGCCCCAGCTTAGGGGGCCACTGATGTATCCTGCAGGTTTAGGAGGAGGGTTTTTTCCTCCCTCTTGCAGGCAGCAGGACTCTGAGCAGATGTTCTCTGCCTGTTCCCCATGCTTGCTTTTCGTTAGGGTTTTTTCCCATATGCAGTGACCTGGAGAGGGAACCAGAGCAGGGACAAGACTGGGATGGGGGACAGGGCCAGCCCTGTGCCTGGTGGGAGCACTCTGGAGAGCTGCTGAAGTTGATGGGTGATGTGGGCATGGGGAGCTGTGGAGGCTTCCCTGTCCTCTGGGCATTGAGGTGACTGTCCAGGGAGGGTTACAGGAGTGCCATGGCAGGGGTTTGTTGCCAGGAGGTCCCTGGAGCAGTGGCCATGCAGCTGCCACATGTCAGGGCCAGCTGGCAGCAGCTGCAGCAAGCCAAGCGTGCCAGGAGGAGCCAGGAGCTTCCCCAGCCAGAGAAACACTACGTTGTGCCCTGATCCCCAGGTCGAGACTGCAGGTCCCTCAGAGGGGACCAGGGCTTGACTCTGGCACAAAACATTCCCATGTTTTTCCAGTGAAGTGCTTTGGCTCTCGGTGCAGCGCTGGCTTTCAGCAGCATCTGCCTGTGAATGCCACCCCACTGCTAATTCAGCTGCAGTCTGTTCCCACAGCAGTCTCTGAGCAGTGGGGGACCAGATTTTTTCAGCTCTGTTTTGGGAGCTTGAGTTATACCGAACACTCCCAAGAACCAAACCTGGAAACTCCAGCCCCATCCTTCCCCTAAAGCTGTGGTGGCCAGCAGCAGCTCCCAGCCTGGCTCCCTCCCAGCAGCAGAGAGGCAGCCTAGGGAGCCTCTGGATTCAGCCTCTATCAGCCTGGTCATTGCCCCCGGTGTTGCAAAATGCACCCGAATTACTCAGTCCTTCCCGGAATGTTTCTGAGGCTACTCTTGCCCCCTTGCTTAGCCTGGTCCTGCTCAGCACCCAGGGAGAGAGCAAAGAGCATTTCCCAGGGTGTGGCTGCCTCACTGATGCACTTGAGGATCCCAAAATATTGCTTTGTGACATTAAAACCCACCTTGACAAAGGGTGGGCACAGGGTAGTCCCTTGCTCTCCATGCCCACAGACCACTGTTGTGGAAGTGCTGCTCCAGCCGGGCTCGGTGGCTGTCTCCAGGCTGACAGACAATCTCCAGCCCGGCACGTCAACAGCTATTAATAGACTGATATCCTCTGACCTGGAGAAAGACATTCTCATGTTTGCAAGGCCAACTGTGGCCTTTCCTGGGCCCTGGGCTGGGGCATCAGCTGCAGGAGGAGCTGGGGATGCACCGAGCCAGGAGCACCTGGCCCCATGCTCTGTGTTTCTCCTTGCAAGACCGGGTTCATCTGTGCTTCCTCCTGCTCCCTCACTCAGCCTCAGGGTCTGTATAGATACTGCACTGCCCACCCACTCACCAGTTCCCTCAAATCCCCCTGATGAGTCTGGGAATGGGTGTGGGCATCCCCACATTTGGTGCATGCTCCCCTTCCATGACGGCACCAGTAATTCCAAGCGCAGGCAGCCTAGAAAAGCACTGGCTCAAGTGCTGTTGCCAGGTGGAGATGAGGAAGGGAAGGCTGTAGGAGGTGTCAGCTTTTCGATCAGCCACTCAAAATTTGGCCTCTAACAGGCTGGAGTTGACGGCACAGTGAAAACCTTTGCTGAAGAATTTATTCCCATGATTTCTTCCAGAGAACAGGTGTGGACTGTTTTTCTGCTCGGTGTGTGCTTGGTTTCCATGTTTGCGGAGTGCAGGGTGGTGTTTGTGAGCACAGGCGTGTCGGTGTTCCCCTGGCATGGCCCGGCCCGGCCCGGCCCAGCTCAGGTGCCATCAGAACGGGGAAAGCAGCGTTTTTCATTGCCTGAACTTCTTCTCTCCTTTTGGGAAGGAAAAAAAGCCCCATTGCTGCAGTAAACCCCGCTGGTCTCCCAGCTCTGTGGTCCAGCTTGTCCAAGCAGGCCCGTTTCCATGACCAGCCGGATCCCCGGAGCGGGGGTTCTGGCCCGGGCGCGGCGCCGGGACCGCGTGGAGCGCTGTGGTGGCGGTGGGTGTCTCTCGCACTAACGATGCCCCTTTCTCTCCCCCTCCCTCCCTCCCTCCCTCCCCACTGTACATGGTATGTGTGTGTGTCC
>VXBQ01001569.1:207342-217835 GCA_013400175.1 Phainopepla nitens | reverse complement strand
AGGGCAGCAGTCTCCGGAGCGAGGGACGCCAGGCTGCTGCTGGCAGGAGCCTTTCCCTGGGGAGCTGGGCCTTCCCTCTGCCCTTCCCTGCTGAGCAGCTCTCTGTGGGGAGCCAGGCTCTGCTCCCTGCGCAGCCCCGGGGGCAGCAGGGCTCCCTTCCTGTTCTCCCTTGCTTTGCAGGAACAGCTGCATCAGTTAATTCATTTGTGGTTAAACAAATTCCTTGCTGAAGCTACACATAAGGAGCTTGCAGGCCCGGAGCTCTAAATAATCCCTCCAATCCTCCTGTTTGGAATGATGCTGCTGTTGTTGCTAATAATTATTCAACCCAATTTATAGGACAATAACATTTATTTAGAGCATGAGGGATTCCACATTATACAAACCCTTAAATTTATTTTTCGTTTCACTGGTCCATTTCTACAACAAATACATCAGATCTACTATATAATAAAATTATTTACATTTCCAAACAACATGGGGTTTGTTTATAAACCCTCGGACTGCTATTCACATACAGTACTTAAACAACAGCACATTACATTATTTTAATACCTAAAAATGACAACCCTGTACTCTAAATTGTTTATGAAAAGTGGAAACAAATAAATTTACAATTGTCTTCCCCTCCCCTTCTATTTCATACAAACACATTACCCTAATGTGCTAAACCTGACTTCACTTTGCAAATCCAGGGGGTTTTAGAAGAACCCAGTTTTTATATCTATTTAACTGTTTTTTAGAAAAAAAGATCATTTATTTGGAACAGTATAATATTAAAATGACTTACTGTACAGAATTTTATTTAAAAAAGAAAAATCACAGCTCAAAATTGCTATTGGTAAATTCACACTCATTTACAAGTCTCATGTTTCCATGCAGTAATTTACTTGGATTTTCTTCTTTTTGACTGCATTGCACTGGCACTCGTTTCTGAAATCAAGAGAAGAAAAAAAGCATGGATACGCAGTCGGTAAGCCATTCCCCAGAGGGGCACAGATTGCCCTGTCATTTTTCCAAACTCCCACCAGAGGGGGAACCTCGGGAGAGCAGGATTCCCCCAGCAGGACTGACTCTTGAGCAGCTGTGACACCCTGGGCCATCAGCCTGACACACAGGAGGCTCCCGAGCTGCCCTCTGCTCACCAGCGGCGTGAGCTGGACATTTATGCAAACCCAACAGAATAGCCTTTGAAAGAAGAGCCAAATATTTCTAAATGTCCCCCAGGTGCTGTCTCCCAGGTGCCCCAGGAGGAAGCACAGCCCCAGGTGTCACAGAGATGGTGCCACACGACTGCTGGGGAGGGGTTTAGGAGCCTGCCATGCCAGTGAACAACCCAGCTGTCTGAGCTCTTAGAAAGTCATTAGAAAACAAGTCCCTGCAGTGTACACTGAGTCCCAGGAACACATCTGATGCAAAAAGACACAAATGTTAACACCTGCAGGGCCACGGTGACAGCAGATTACATGTCCAGTGCACTTACCAAGGCACTAAGTTTTCATTTCAAAAAAAAAAGAGTAAGGACCAAGGGCTTTTGCATCTTTAGATCTTTTTAAAAATGTGATTTTAAATGTTGGCAATGTCTCTTTGGCTCTTCATAATGTTTTCCAAAAACTGTTGCAGCTGTGTGTATTTTAAGAGTCAAAAGGGAAAAAAAATTTCCAATCCCATCTAAAATTAGAACAGCAGCAGTACAACTCCACAGCTGTTACATGTGGAACTAGGAAAAACAATCAACATTTCAAAATTTAACAAACTCAAAGCTACAGTAAATGCTAAAAGCAGCCCTTGCTGGAAAAGTACTCCAAAAAGGGAAAACACCAGTACAGTACCAATTTTCAGAAGTGAAACATCTCCAGAGGCTCGAGTTCAGCCTGGAGCCCTCCAAGCAGCAGGGCTGACTGTGAAGTAGCTTCAGCACCAGCTGTTGCCAGCCCTGCTGCTGCTCAAGGCCCCGTGTTGGGGAGGAGCAGTGGGCCAGCAGTGCTCAGCCCTGGCTCAGTCCCTTGGCAGTATCACAGCAGCTCCCAAACCCTGCACCCTGGAGTGTGCCAGACACACACAGACAGGGCTGACCCCCCCCATGTGCTCTTCTCTTGCACTGACCCTTTTGCCTCCTCCTCCCCAAAGCTTAGCAAGCAAGTTCCTACTCCAGCTGGTCAAAGTCTGCTTCTCTCTCCCTGCTGCTTTTTCTTCCTAATAATGACTTTGAACAGCCTCTATCTCAAGAGACAACTCCTCCCAGCCCCACATTCCTTTTACCATGGATTAGGGGGTTTCTCAGGACACAGATAACATAATGAGGACAGGAGCACCAAAACAGAATAATTAAGCTCTGATTCACTAACGAAAATGTACAACAGAGCAGTCACAGGTGGCAAGCCAGGTGACGCTCCTGCAGCCACCTCACTAACATGCAGTGTGTCCTCTGCCACAGAGCACCTGGTTTGGCTCATTCTCCACAGCTCAGGAGCAGCTGTGTGCCCACAAGTAAGGCAGCACAGCCAGGTGTCCCCTGCAAACTGCACCCAAGCGTCCAGCAAAGCCCTTGGACACTGCGGCAGCTTCAGATGCATGATTTAAAAACAAGGCTTTTATTTACAGAGGTAAACTAATTACACAGTCAGCACAAACCCCTGTGAGAGTTTTGGCATTATTTAAATTTGATGCACTTTCCCATTCCCACATTTTCAGAATCTGACGTGTCACTGGTTGTCATCTTTAGGTTTACCCAGTACAGCCTGTGGGGCAGGTCACACACTCCAGATCCCCTCAAATGCAGGCAGGGATTTTACACTGGCTTCACATTTTTCACTTTTTTTCACAATCATGAAAGAGAATTTATTTTTACAATACAGACTTAGATTCTTCTGCACAGTCCTGCCACAAGAAGTAAATGTAATTAAATTCAGCAGTCACAAAAGTGCAGAACATAGAGGTCCCCTGTGTAATCTTTGGGAGTCATTGCACAATGATGTAAAGCTGGAATGCTTCTCTGAAACTCTGAAAACACAATATTCTTACCATCACACTTTAGAACCTTCAGTATGGAAATGGTGGTTGAATTCAACTTGACTTCCTTTTATAATCATTTTATATTAATACCTCTTTGTTCTGTATATTATCTTTAAAATAGTGGTCGAATGTTGCCTCTTGACGGTCTCTCTCTACTCTCTTGCATAACTTTGGTCCATCAGCATTTTTCTGACCCTTAAACACAAGAAGCTGACAGAATTAGCTTCAGCCTGGCACTGGGGCGTGCATATCACACAAATGCTGCATAATTGTTAAAGACTGTAACCTGGGTAGCAGTAAGGAATGTCAGCACCTGCTAATGCCATGGCTTAATAACTTCAGGAGTTCAGATGTTGTTGCGAAGCAGAGCTGAGGCTCTGTGCTAGCACACAGCACTCCCTGAAGCTCCTGGCTGCCACCTCAGCAGCCTCTGGAGCGTGCCTGAACCATGGCATTTGACTTGGAAAGAGCTGACCGTGCACTTGGGAAGACTTAAGTCTTGTGTCTTTTCGGGCTTCAGGAAAAGGAAAATGTCACTTTTTGATCTGAGTACAGTCCTTCCAACAGCAACACATTTCTGCCAAGAGAATTCAACTAGGCAAGGTGCTGAACACTACGGTGCTGAGTGCTGCAGAAAACAAGTTCCACAGATGTACCAAAGAGGAATTCATACAGGCTTTACTGCCAGTGCAGACGTCAGGAAACGCTTCAACACCAACCTGGGGCTAAATCCTTGAAACTAGAGATAAAGCACCCAAGGTGTACGAGCTGCAAACCAGCGTTACGAGGCAGCTACTGCCAGGGCAAACACCTGGGGAAGCAGGTTAGGAGCTGCCCTGTCCCCAGGAAGGGTGGCTGTGCATGTTACCTTTAGCTGTGCCGGATGTGGACGCGGGTCGCGAGGATCTCTTGCGCTGCCCGTTCTCTACAGTTTCCTGTGAGGCGGCAGAATCCTCTGTTCTTGAATTTCTTCTACTTGGAGTTTTAGACTTTTCACAATTCTCTTTTGTCTCATTACTAATAAAGTGGGACAAAATATTTCTGATGAAGTGTGAGAAGAATTATGTTTTTCTATGCAAGTCAGACAAGCTGGAGGATGGCCCGACACAGGTGCCAGTTCCGGACTATTAGCATTGAAGATATGAAACGCTAGAGATACCAGAAGTTCTATCAGATGAAGAATGACCTGAGTAAGCCAGAGTATAGTCCATTTCTATCAAAAATTATCAGAGGATACAGAATTGAGAAGTCCTCAAATAGAATATTTTCAACATTAGAAGACCAAGAAATTAGATGCATTATAAATTGTCTGCTCTGTTTTCCACAGGTGCCACCATTACTGAAGTCTAGGAAAAGCAAACAGGTTACATTAGAGACTGCTGCAGTATGGGGGTACAGAGTTGAAATTGCAGATGAACATCAGGAGGAAGCAAGAACTCTTCAGAGAGTATGCCAAATTTTGGGTTTGCTAAAAAGACTTACTCCATTGATCCAAGTGAATTCTTCACATATTAAAAAATAAGGTTTTTTTAAACTTTCTTCAAGTTTTAAAGCTTGAAGTAATTTTTTTTTTTTTTGGTAACAGAAAGCTTCTTCTGCCATAAAATAATAATTTTAGGTAATGTGGAATTATTTTTCTTGCCACTGAGACAATAAAGAGAGTATTACATTTTATAATTAAATTCCTCTTTTATTTTATCTCTCTTAGCCCTGTAAACTCCTCCTGAGCTTTGGGTGTTTTATCTTTAATGCACTATTGCCAGACAATTTCTGCTGACTAAGCAGTTTCAGAAGTTTAAAGTAAATGTCTCTTGTGTGAATTCAAAGGTAAGTAATTAACTAAATAAATTATTTTGCTGATAACAGAAAACAAGAAAGCTCATTTCAGGCCATCTGGGTGACAACTTGCAGGATTTCAGGAAAGGGTGCCTGAATCAGAGACTGAAGACACTCCACAGGGTGACCTGTGTGTGGCAGAGGTCTCAGTGCAGTGTCACCCTTCAGACAAGTCCTGCTTTGAGGGGAAGGACAAACCACACAAACCTTAGGGTTAAGTAACAGAAACCTGAAATAAAACAGTTTCTCCATGGAAGGAAAGACAAACATTCTCATGGAAGGACATGCAGCAGAGGAGACTATGTATTGTAGATTATCTCAGATACAAAATAAATACTGAAATCTATTTCCCCATAAGGGAGTATTATGGGCCATCTATAAACTGGATCCCCCAAACAGGTCTCAAACTGGTCTTCTCCTATGGAACTGGGGCAGCTGGACCAGCAGTCACCTACCTCAGAGGACCCCCAGAGGGAAGCAAACAGGCATCAGCACCTGAAGTTCAGTTAGTACAGGTCATTTTTACAGATTCTAGTGACTAAATCCAGAGCTGGAATTGTCTCATAGGAACCAGCACATCACTTCCCTCCTTTTATAGGAGGAAATCAAGTTACTGCAAGTGAAAATATTTCTAGTGGTTTATGGGTTGCAAGGTTCCCCTAAGGTTTTAAAGGTTTTTAATGCCTTTAAATGAGAACAGATTTCGATTAGATATTAGGGAGAAATTGGCACAGGTTGCCCAGAGAAACTGTGGCTGCCCCATCCTTGGATGTGACCAAGGCCAGACTGGACTGGGCTTGGAGCAACTGGGATAGTGGGAGGTGACCCTGCCCATGGTGAGAGGTGAAATAAAGGTAAGTTTGAAGGTCCCTTCCCACCCAAACCATCTGTGACTCTATCAAGGTTTGTCCTGTATGGTTCAACTCCAGGAGCCCAAATTTGCCCACTGTATCAGCTATCACTAGACCCAGACTGCCTGCAAACTTTCCTTCTTTTCCAGCCATGCTCAGAAGACCATCAATCAGAAAAACCCTGAGTATGCCCTCGTGGCAATCTGACAGGAGTGAGTTGAGCTGGGTGAGTTTGGAGATGATCACACAAGGACACTTCATTTGGAGAATCTGCTCAGCTGCCAATGTCCCACCTTCAACTTTTCAGAAAAATTCTACACTGAAGAAAACTCACTGTGAAATTTCAGCTTGTCTTTGAAAGATCCCAATCCAAATTGAGATAAATACAGTTAAATATTCCATTCAGAGCCATTCCTGATCTGAGGAAATGTACTGCATTCCCTCTCTTACAAAGGAAGGCACTGCCTCATCTCCTGAGGAAGCCAACAAGGGGCTGCCCTTCTTGCCCTGGCCTAGGGGGTCACTCCACCCATGAGATCAGTGTCCAAAACCCAGCCAGCTGTGCCAGCAGCATTGGCCAAAAACCTCCCCAGGGCTCTCACTGCCAAGTGAGTGAGAGCCTGGGGTGTTTAGAATCTTCCAGGTAGATCCTGGAAACTGTATTTTCTTCTGACAGAACACAACCATTTGAAATATTATCTTTTAATTACCGAATGTCTTAACCAGAACAACATGAAGTTTCTACCAGACTTTCTTATCAAGTTTTGTGAAGTGTTAACAAGCAAATAGAAGAAAACTGTTGAAAACAATCCTCAAGGGCAGAATACTTCCAGGCAGAAAAACAAACAAACAAACAAAACCAACCTCTTCCTTTCAGAAAAAAAAAAAAAATTTCTCATGACAGCTAAGCTGCAAGCTTTGGGGGGTTAGTTTTGATTTGTGCAACCATCAGGACCCTTCCAGGACATGAAATATCCAAGCCTGAAAGGATGAGAGGAAATATTGCCCAAAGACTAAAGAAAAGGTTACCTCTTATTCATTGCATTTCAGCAATGGTTTGGAACATTCAATCAGCCTGATTTCTTAGCAGGAAAGAAAGGATATGGCCAAGAAAATGAAAAGCAGTAGCAGAGGTTGAGCAATTAAGTAAAGAGAAAGGGACTTCCTCTCACGAAAGCTATATCTACTCTGAATCTACAAACTATCTCCTTACCTTTGACCAGCAACTACTGCAGCATTTGTCTCAAGTTCTACAAAAGAAAAAGATAATTTTAAAGTCTGCTGTAGAGGTACATACCTGCTGACAAGGCATGACTAACTCACATTTTTCTATCACATATTTGATCTCAAGGATAAGCTTCTCTCAAAGCAAAGTGAGCCAAAATACCACATTAGCCAAGTGCTTGGTCCATTGACAGCCTTCAGGATACCACAGTCAGCTAAGACAGGGAAAAATTAAAGCCCTGCAGAAGAAAACTGTAGAGAAACTCCCTGGCTACACTCTTCTCCCTTTCTGAACTTCCATTTTAGGCAGCTTATTTCTACTAAACCTTCCAGGTTTTATTAATTTTTAAACCTTTAAATAGAGCCATCTGGCTCTATTGTCCACGTAAAAATTTGCCTTAACCCAACTGCCTGTTACAGCAATATCTTCTAATGACAAATTTCTGAAGCTCAATTGCACTTATACAGAATTGGAAAATATCTCAGGGGAGATGATGCAAAGAGAAGTCTGACCTGTTTTCTCTCTCTCTCAGTGATTTTGTACATACAGGTCAGATTTCCTTTGGAGTCTTCACCTCAGTAAACAACTCTCTTTTTCAGCACATAAAATGTCAAGTCTTTTTACCGTCTGTCTTTTAATCCTCTCCATATCCACCGTATCCTTTGTCGAGAAAGAAGACCTACACCTAAGCACAGGCCCTCTCATGAGGCACTGCCAGAGATTTAGGGATTACCATTGCAGTGTCATGGGTGAACTCCCTGTGCTTTGTCTCATTGCCCAGCTCCATTCCCCCAGCAAACTTGGGGCCAGTGGGACACAAACTGGAGCTTTGCCTTTGACAGCGATTTAGCCCCCAAAGTTTGCTAGAGTGTGCACAAAAAATAGAGGCACAAAAAAGGTAAGAGAATGGGTAATGTCTCTCCTCCTGGGATGAATTTACAGTGTTGGAACATCAGCCTCTTCAGTGTAAATGGATATAGCACTGTCTGAGAAAAACAGACATCTTGAGAACAAAGGAAGAACAGACTAAGCAAGGCAAGGAGTTACCTTTCTTCCCACCCAAAATTTAAACTGGGAGATTATCCAACAGCAGAAAAAGGATAGCATTGCTTCCCCCAGCAGAACCCCCAGTACAGTCACAGCAGCACAGGGCAATGAGTCAGGTATGAAAAGACAAGGGTGTATGACCACCTTTGTCTTGGTGGAAATTCAAAGAAAACAATGCTGTAAAATTTTTACTTTCTGAAAACCCTCTTTCTAATCAGATTAGAGATAACAAATGGATGGAGAGCAGCACTTCCCTTAAGTAAGACCACTTCTACCTGTTTTCCCTACTCAACCTGGGAATTACTTTTTAAAAACACCCCAGAACTGACGGTGAAACACCATGAGAACAAATGGCAACAATATAAAGTCATCTGCCACGGCTCCATCCTGAAACACTGCTGAGGGGCATTAAAAGATGAACACAAAAAAAAAAAAAAAAAAAGATTACAACTCTAAAACACACACCCAGCATGGCATGAACTTATTTCTATATTCAGAAGGGTACAATGAAAGAAACACCCCTCTTATTAGCTCTGCATAGAACTTCCAAATTCAAACACAGTATATTGTTACAAATCCAGTCCCTGCAATTTATACAGAATATCTAAAACCTTCCTTGTTTTTTTCATTTTTTACTTGACCCCATCCTGAATCTCCCACAAAGCTTGGGAGACTTCTAAAGCATAATGTAGTTAGCAAAGAAAAACAATCTCAAAAGCACAAATAATAATAAAAATCCCTACCCAACCCCCAAAATACCCAGTGTGTTAGTGACCACCAAATATGCATTCAAACAAATACATTTTCAGTTCCAAACATAAAATATTTAGTTCACCTCTATTCTGCTTTTCCAAAGGAAGATTTACCTGTTCTTTGAACAGTACTTTCTGATGTTGCAACTGAACATTTTTTCTGTGTTAAATGTTGAGAGGATGCTAGAATAAAAGTGAAGGGAAGAAACCATTATTGTCAAAGGCAGTAAAAGAGTTCCTGTTGTGTGATCAGGCTGGTACAAAATGCTCTCTCTCCCAGCTGACTGCACTTCGCCATTTACAGATGCAATATTTTTAATCTACCCTCCACTTCCCTCCCACCACACACACCTCCCCCTTTTTAAAACAAACTTTGACAAAACTAAAAGACAAAACTATCCCAAGCAAGTTTTCTCAAACTAGAATGAGTGATGAAACGAAGTATCACCAACAACATTTTTAAAGGTAACAGTTTTTTAGCAGACTGTGACATTAAAGGAAATCCTAAAATTTCAATAGTTTAGTCTCCTTTTCTTTAATGTTCATTTCAGCAGAGATTCTGGGGGAAAACAGTATATTTGTAATGAATCAATGCCCTTACTCTTTCAATTAAAGTGCACAACACGCTCCAGAGTTGCCCTTGAAGGCTTTTGGCAATAAGATGATGACTTAACCTTTCTTAGGCTGCCAAGTAAAAAAATCAGATGGAAAAATAATTTTTGTTGGCTAATGCTTTCTAGTCTTCTATGGGATAGTGAACTTATAGAGAACAAAAAGATAAAAAGTTTAACATTATTGCTTAAATTAAGACTATCACTTCCTAGAAAGGCAGAATTCCTTCTGTGAAGCTCAAAGGAAGCTTCCATTTTCCAGTGGCTACATATATATACAGCTATGACATCCAACAGCCATGGGGAAAGTCACACTGAGGCTGAAGCTTTCAGTTCTCCTGACTTCTGTAGATTTTATCATCCACAATTTTATCTTTTGTGTCTAATTAATGCTGTAAAGCACAACACTCACTCAGCTCACTTCAAGAGTTTATATCCACACCAGATTCAATAAATTAAAAATGGCATCAAGAAATAGCATCTCTTGTCACATATAAAGTCTGCCAGATGCTGAAATTAAAATAGCAAGGCTCAGATGTAAAGGTATTTTATGTTTTCACACTGAATACAGTCACTTTTTCATTAATTTCTCTGAAATGAGCATTTAAGTTTTTCCCTTGACCAACAGGGGTTTGGTGTGGGTTAGTTTTTTCTTCAGTTCTGGAGGTTATTCAGCAGTTTCCCTAGAGGATGAAGGCTATTCAGAGAGGGAAATAGTATTATTAGGATTAATTCAAAATATCATAATTAAGTCAATAAGTTGAAATCATTTACAAAATCAAAAGTCCGTGGAAAGACCAAAGCAGAATACCAGTGTATCTACTGGTATGAAAGGGACCCTAAGTATTTGTCATTACTGATACATCCACTTTTCCTCCTTGCTTTCCACAGTTACATGAAGTTACAGAATCATATGTTCATGACAAATCACTGAAGCAGTAAGTGGAAAGTGAAATAAAACATCTGGAACTCGAACCTTGGCGAGTATAAGCCTGTGTATCAGTCAGCTGTTAGAAACAAAAAAGCAGCTGTCAGGCCTGGCTGCAGCGCCAGGAGAGCAGCCCCTGGCATGTCCCAGCCACCTCCCTCCGTCCCTCCCTGCCTCTCTCCCTGCCTGCCTCTCTCCCTGCCTGCCTCTCTCCCTGCCTCTCTCCCT